>VXAU01002292.1:1993609-2131512 GCA_013399695.1 Formicarius rufipectus
TTTTTTTTTTTTTTTTTTTTTTTTTTTTTTTTGTTTTGTTTTGTTTTTTTTGTTTGTTTTTGTTTTTGTTTTTGTTTTTGTTTGTTTGTTTTCAGTGCAAAGGAAGTCACAAAGCCAGTGACCCAAAGATAGAGCTATGCTCAAAAGATGCTAATGATGGGATATTAGCCTCCTCCTCCAACACACACACCCTTCACCTCTGGCTTTGCTCTGACATGTGCCAGCTCCCCTTGGGGTTACTGAGCCACAGCTGACCCTGAGGCAGGCACATTTTACAGGTGTTTGGATGGTTTGGTGGTGAGGGCCCTTTGGAAGTTGCCTCTAAATAAACAAGAAGTCAAAGGGATAAAGGAAGCAGCTCTCTACTGTTGTATTAGAAACATCAAGGCAAAGTACTAGAGTTATTTATGGAGCCTTTGTGCCCTCTAGAAATGCCGAGGTATCACTTTAGGTTTTGGGCTTTATTGAGCCAGTACTGGAGTCTAAAGTAGCCTTAGTGAGACAAAAAGATCCACTCTTCAGAGGTTCTTAGTAGGAGCACGGGTGTTTTCAGAGGTCCTAATAAGGACTAGAGTCCTGCTGAATCTTCTGCAAGTGAGAGTCTAATTTTGTCATAAATAGGTTTTTTAACCTTTGTGACAGTCTGAATATGTTCAATTTAAGCTTTCGTACGTTTGAATGACCAAAATAGAAGGATTAGAACAGAATGAGAAGCAATGTGCTCTGGAAAGTGCAATTATGTGGAAATCCATCTGAAAACAGCCATCCACAGGAATAGACCAGAGAAAGCATTTTTAATACATCACCAGGAAATGGGAGAGCTGCACCTGTGGCTCAGCAGTTTGAACCCTGATCACATCAGCACCCATGTCACTGTTGTTTCTGTAGCTCGTTACTCTTCTGCATGAAAAGAATCCAACTGACTATCAGCAGACGCAAGGAAGAGCAAGAAATCATTCTTCAGCCGTACTTGCTGAAGGAGATGATGGCTAAGGAAAGGGTTAATTTGTTGCTCAACAGAGCAGGAAAAACGTGGACCAAAAATGTGGTTGACACAGAGTGCTTAAGGCCTTTTGTATTTTCATTTTTAATGCATGTTCAAGTACATCCTAAGTCAGTTTGGGCAGCCAGAGTAGAGCTACCTGAAGTTCAAGCTTTTGAATTCACTGCTCCTGCTGGGCAGTAGAAAGTTTAGCACTAAGGTGCTTAGAGCTCAAAATGATCCTTAAACTGTAGGAATTCATCTCAGCAAGCTCAGAAAGCGTAGGTGAGTGTCATGGGTTTCTGTAGCTGAATTTTAGTAGAAGGGGGAGCTTCCAGGATGGTTTCTGTCAGAAGCTGCCAGAAGCTTCTCCTGTCGTGTGGTGCCAATGACATCCAGGTCCAGGAGGGACTTCCTGCTGGTGGCCAGAGTTGAGCCAATTTAGAATCCTAGTCATGCCTCTGTGATAACATATTTAAGAATTTAGGAGTGTTGTGCAGTTGGAAAGTTCCAGCCATGAGATAACAACGCCGAGATCAAGGTCGGAGCAGGAGGAGGTTGTTGCAGAATGCAGAAAATTGGATATTCTGTGAATATTCTGTGAACAATTCATTGTGCAGTTCCCAGGAGAAGCAGGCCTGTGTTTACAGATTTCAAGAGAGCAGTTCGCAGCCTTGGAGTGAGAACTTATCTATAAGAAGAATATCTGCTGTTACTCCCCAAATTCCTTCAGAGAGCCATCATGGGATGAGTTCTTCGGGAGGAGTTAATTAACATTAACACCTATGAACTGCGGACTTTAGGTGGCCTGAGAATGAACAGTTCTAAGCTGACCAATCATTTAGTGTAATGATGTAACTGAAAAGCATAGATTATAAATACAGTGTGTGATATGTTAATAAAGTTCTTCCTTTTGGATTGATTCATGGCATGAAGTGTGTGTGTGAGTTTGTGAGCCTTAAGGGGCCCGTGTTGCCCTAAAGTGCTCTGGGACGAGCTCTCATGTGAGCTTTTATATATAGATATATATTTTTCTTTTTATTTTACTTTAGGAGGTGAAGAAGGGACCCCACACTGGAGCAGGGTGGGGGGAAGGACTGCAAGCTATTCCCCCCCCACCTCCCTGCCGCCCATGGAGAAGCATCTGGGGGCACAGACCCTCCTGCAGCCCATGGAGGAGCAGGTGGATCCCTGAAGGAGCTGTTGCCCTGTGGGAGGCCCAGGATGGAGCAAGATCCTGGAAGAGACTTGCAGCCATGACTCATGGAGAAGGAGACCCACACTGGAGCAGGTTTTCCCCCCCAGTAGAAGTGTTGCCCAGGGGGTGGACTCACGTTGGAGAGGTCTACCGAGGACTGTCTCCTGTGGGAGGGACCCCATGGGAGCAGGGGAAGGACTCAGAGCTGTGACCCCCCCCGCAGCCTGTGGTGAAGACCGTGGTGGAGCAGGTTGTTCCCCTGCAGCCCACGGAGGACCATCGGGGTGCAGAGACCCGACTGCACTCCATGGAGTGACCCACAGGGCAAGAGCAATGGCAGCAACAACAACTGCCTGCAAAACTCCCACTCCCTGCTCCCTCAAACTGCTGGAAAGAGGGAGGAGAAAGGTGTTCTTAAGACTGATTTATTTCTTACTTTTTAGTTTTATTACTTTTAGTTTTAGTTCTTATCTTATTAGTAATACATTTAAGTATTTAGTCACTCTGACTTTGCTTTGCCATTATCTCTCAGTTGGGATTTTTTGCGTTTTCTCCTTTTCCTTTCTCTCTGGGCCTGGAGGTTTGGGTGGACACCGGATGAAAACTGCCACAGTGAGGTTCTGGAAGAAGGGCAGGTAGTGTTTCATGAAGGATAAAATGGATGGAAGAAATACTGAAGGCCAGTCAACTTGAATTCAACTGTAGGAAAATACAGGAGTAGATGAATGACATACAAGTGCCTACGGGAAAAACAAAACAAAACAAAAAACAAATCAAATAAAACCAGCCAACCAAAACCTTGATGGTTTTGAGGCTTCTGTGTCTGCCTTTACAGCATTCATGGAAGCACACTAGGAGTTATGCAAGGTAGAGACAGAACGCCTTAAAAATTAATCAGACCATGTTTCAGTGGCAGAATGGAGGTGTATCTGCAAGGGTCTGTTCTTGTTCAGGTGTAAGTCAATGATTATTAATATCTTACTTGGGGGACAGGAAATACCCTATTAAATTTCAAGTTGAAACAAAATGAGGAGGGAAGAGCACCTATGTGAAGGCAGGTTAAATGGTGTTGACAACCTGCAGAAACAGTCCAAAAACACAAAAAAAAATGGCAAAAGCAGGACTCCACACTCAATGCAGTTGTTTGCTGCTGTGAAAACCAAGATTTGGAACAACTGGCTGGGAACAACTTCTGTGAAAAATTTGAAGGCTGTCGTGGACAACCAGTTGAATGTTCTTTTGGTGGGATAGGAAGCTGTAAAAAAAAAGGTGAGAAAATTTCATCCCATGTTCTGTTCATCACTAGTAAGGCCTCAGGCTAAAATAATGGTTTTATTTTGAACGGACCCAGGAATATTCTTGCCAAATGGTTGTGTGGGCAATAAAGGTTTACACGAGTTTAAATAAATGTTAACAGTTTCCTGTTAAAACAACCAGCATTTTATTCAGAGTCTTGAACAAATCCTTGGAAAATGTTTCTATGTGTTTGCTTTGTGCTTAAACCCTCAGCAGGTCTGAGCTAAATGATCTTCCAGGCCATTCTCCTGTTCTCCTGCACTCTTAGAGTCAGCAGTGGCTGAAGATTACACCAGAAGATACTAATGGCTTCCAGGAGCTACCCAGTCAGTTCTGGAGGACCTGTGGTGAGAGACAGCTGGGCAAACTGACTTGCTGGAGTGGTAGGTTTCCTCTGCATATGGCTCTCGTATCATGTCCACACCAGGCCTCTGTTAGTGCAAGTTCTTCTCTCCTGTCTAACCTGCTTCCTCTTTGCCACATCTCAGGCTCTGCTGACACCCCCTCTGAACATTTCTATGCTGCAATAATACTGCTTTTAATTTTGTTTCTGAATATAGCTCTCAGATAACTTGGTAACCCAGGCATCTAATATAGAATTTGAATTTATGCTTAAAAAATCTGCTTGACCTGAGCAATAGATTATAGTGATTGTGAAGGAGATGTTGTCCTTTTCTGGGTGAGTTCTCATAAACTTTTATATGACAGGTTAAAAAATAATAAAAGGAAGAGAAATAATAAAAGAGGACATTATCGTAACAAAGGAGCATTGCAATAGAGAAGATTCAGACTCCAGACAAAAGCCAAGGACAAAAATCCATCTTACTCTGTGAAGTCAGTGCTGTTTTTTTGTTTTAATCCTTCTGCTTTGGTACATTTCACTCCTACCCTTTGCAGGGTGTGGAAGTTGAACATTTTACTCTGGTGGTCTAATAAGGCCTATCATCTTGTTTATTTCAATCATTTTCTCATTGGGCTGAAAGCTTTAGGGATTTCTTTTACAATAATTCCCCAGATCTCATTCTTGGCCATTACAGTGCAGCTGATTGCCTCTAAGAAGATAGTTCCTCCTTTTTATTCTTTGCTTTCAGTCTCATAATTCTGTGCTTATCTGCACTGAACTTCATTTGCATTTATTAGCTGTGTTGGTATTTAAAATATCTACTCTAAGACCTAATTTATCTGTCTGCATTGTTTCTTATAATTTGCTTTCTCTCCCAATTTATCTTTAAATACAAACTCAGAATGTTTGCTCCAAGTGGTTGTCAAAATTCTTTGCATAAACTGTTGAGTGTGGACCTGTTCTCATTTCGCAACAACCAAATTCCTCCTGGATGAGAAATTACCTTTTCCAATTGCACTTCTTCCATGAATATTCTTATAGTTTCAGCAATGCTGCCTCTTATTCCTACTGACACGCTCATCTCCCTGAAAGTGCACACCTCATTGTCCCCCCACAGGTCCCCTCCGTGCTGGGATGAACATATTGTCTTAGTGCCTGCACTCCAACACTGCCATGGAGTGATACTTATATTCTAGAGAAAATGATGGTGCTGGATTGAGGACTTTCACATGTTGCCATCACTGCTCCTGATGCTGTCTCTGATACCAGAGGTAATTTGGTTGGTGACTGAAGGTACCCCACAGGATGCAGGTCACACCTATCTGAGGATTGGCTGGTTACAGTGAAAGCGTGGAACCTGGCTCCAGTTTTTAGTTCTGGCACAGACACAATTTCAGGCAAACCAATCTCTCTGCCCTACTTTCTCCTTGTGTGAAATGGAGACTATAATGCTCATTAGCAGAATTTCTCTTTTCTTGTTTGTTATTGTTGTTGGTCTTTTTCTACATTTTAAGAGCTGCACTGTTCCCAAATAGAACTGAACTAAGAAGCTACAAGTCTCGGGATGGTCATGGGACAGTGAAAGGCTGCAGTACACACCCGTATAAATACAGCAGCAGTCACCTACAAGGGATGACAGTGAAGCAAGGACAGAATCTCTGAAAGGTTACTGCCTTCAGACTGGGCTCCACAATTTAGGTATTTATGGATAATAAAATAACGCTTGTCTGTAGCCATAACTTCAGTATCTCTTCACTCCCATCAGAAATCCCTTATTGTTTGGAGTTTGCCAGTGACAGTTGTCCCAAAAAGTGATGTTGGAGGCCAGAGCCACAGATGGTACAGGGTTTCTGCACTAATATCTAGGCCTCATTGAAGTGCATATGGGTCCAGTGCTTCAGGCAGTGGTTATCACACTTTCCTTTCATCTGAACCAATTATTTGGAACTGAAGCTGTATTTTTAAGGTCTTTTAGAAAGGCCAGGAAAGTCAAAAGACCATTTCTATTGGCACTAGCAGGCTACAGCAGTCTCAAGGGCATAGTGTTGAGGAATCTAAAACTGTTCTTCAAGTTTCTTCAATATTTTAAAGCTTGAAGGTATTTTACCATGTGATTTAAGGCAGAGTATTATAGTGATGGGAAAGTACAGAAATATTCTGTAGTCTGTGGAAATTTAAAATGAAGCAGCCTACTGGCCCTGATGTTCCCATACAACGTTCTGAAAACACAGGAAACCAGAAAATACTATTTTCATTGCTGTTAGCTGCAACATCTGTTTCTTGTGGCTCACGCAGAAGATACACCCTCTCCTTCACTCTGCACACCAAATTAAAACTTTCATAGTCTTCCCCCTTTGTTTTAAATTGTAAAAGAAAATTATAGTCCATCCAGAAGATAGATGTGGAAAGCCTGAGAGTTTTGTTTTCAGGAAAGCAATTATATAGAAATTCCTGAAACAGTGCTGCAATTTCCATTGCAAATATTTTGAAAGCGGCTTTCTGAAACTGTGAATTGTTTCTGTAATAGACCTTCTATAAAGGTTTCTTGAACCTTTATCTTTGGACAGGCAAAGAACAAGTATATGCTGACATGTGCTAAATCATATCTCAGTTAGTAGGAGAGACTAAATTGAAACTCTGTCGACGAAAAAAATAAAAAAATGCTACCTTAATTTTGTATATGAATAGTTTCCTAACATCACTTCTCTTGTACTTTCTTTGCCAATGTGAACTTTTCCTTGTTGCTTGCTCAGTTTCCAGGGTGGAATAGCATTTTATGTCTTAATGAATATCCTGCTATTATGGGGACTTAAACATTGGTGACACCTGCAGACTTTCCTTATTTTGATACCCTGCAGTTTAGGGCGAGAACATCTGTTAACTGCTTAGGATTTCAATGTCTGCTAAATGATTTGCAAACGTTTCATGGAACTGGGTTTAAAAGAAAAAGATAAGACCTCTAAATTCTGATCTTAAGCCAGTCTTCATTGATTTATTAAGATTAGAAGACTAGGCTGACCAGGTCTACTGCAATCTAGATAATAAAAATAATTGCCATAATTAAAAAGAAAAACTAATACATAATTATAATGTTAATGATACTTCTTTTGAAGGTTTTGCCTTTAAAAAATTATTATAAATCTGCTTATTGAGCTATTCCTCTCTGTGTATTTTCTCATGTAGGTTAATCTATTGAACAACATGTCAACGTCTGTGGGTGCATTTAGTGTATTTAACATTTTGCACTGCCCTTTTATTCTTTTACTAAAGAAGTCCACAACCTCCTTAGCACTAAAATTCTGTTTATTTCATTGTTATTCCAGTTATAATTCCATATCCAGTTTTACCTTATGTTATTGATGAATGTGTCTACACACATACAGGTCATCATGAAGATACAAAGTCACTGTCAAATCAAGATTTTGGGAAGACTTCTGGGGAAGGTTAGCACTTAATTTTCTGCACTTTTCTCCTTAGCATCTAGTCTGAGTCATAGCAGAAAGTCTTTTGTACCAGGCTTATCCCACACTGTTTTATCCTACAGACATGCATATGCTGTGCCCCCTCCCCTTGGCTGTTTGAAAGGCCTGGGCCTGTCTGTCGTGTCCTCATCTGGTGCCCAGACTGGAGACCCCCTAAGCATTCTCGAGTACTGCAAAAATATTTAAAATGGTTTTTAAAATTTTTGCTTCCTGACAGATCTGACAACATGGTAGAATAGGGGAAGGAGCTGAAAAGAGTTAATTGCCTCATGTTTAATGAGCAGAGTGGGAGAGAGGTCTTTGAAGATTCATGAATTCATTCTGAGGTCTTCTCAAATGTAGTAGAAAGAAGAGGAGGTGATGTGCATTTTCTCCTCCTACAGTAACACAGGCCAGTATATCCAGGCTACTTCTGTACCCAAGATTTGCAAAAGATTCATCCTTTCTGCATCAAGAAGGAAAAACAAGTGTCTGGAAAAATCAAGTTAAATAGAAAAATGTCCTTAGACAACTCACAAAGTCCATAAAAAGTATTATCAAGTGTAGAAAAAACCCCCATATATTACCAACTTCAGAATTTGTAACCGTCTTTTATATTTTGATTGTCTTGATACATATTTTATCTTCTCTCAGTTCTGCAATTAAATACCAGCAATATATTCATGTCAGATCCTGGCTATGAAAACTGCATGACAGTTTGCACAAAATACTGGTAATTGACTTTCACAGACTAGTAACCTTTATGCAAAAAGGCTCTTTAAATCTATTCCATAACATAGTATTTGAAAATTGTCCATCTATTGCCTCAATTACAATTTGGTGAAGCAGGTCACATTTCTTGACAATTTGAGTCAAAATGTAAAAGAAATCAAATTCTTATTGTTTCTGAATGTTGTTTTATTCTAGATATATGGAACTAAATCCAAATCTTGGTGCTAATGAAATTTGAAAACTTCACTGAGCTTAATCAGTGAAGTACTTGAATTTATGTTGGGGAGTTTTGAGGTCTGTGGAACTATTTTGGATACCTCTGGTCTGTTTTAAATGAGCTCTTGGGGGGGGTCTGCAATGGAAGAAGAATGATTATTTCAATGTGCAAACTGAAACTGCCCTGTATGCTCTCAGTTAGTTTGAGGCTAGATTAATTCAGATGAAACAGGACAGTATTTCTCAGATTTCAGTGAGACTAATGGAGCTCTGAGTTGCTGTTCATCTTCTCCTGTGAAATTTGGGAGCTACAGGGAACATTATGACTATCTGATTGCACAGCTAGAATGCTATAGGTACAGAATTTCATGACATATTTTATGCTCCAATCCAGTAACTTCTGGTGCATTTAGAGCATGAGTGACTCTAGCCAAGTTTTCCTAAGTTTTTCAGAAGATGGTTTCAAAATCTGAACTTAAGAATCTAATTTGTGCTGTAAAACACATCTCTCTGAATGATTACCAACTCACAAGAGGCATTAAAATATCTCATCTATTTCCTAATGATAATCAAGTACTTCAACGTGTTGAATAGTATCAGGAACATGATTTGTGCATTCAAGAGACACAGGTAGAGCAAGTAACAGCAGCAGAGCAAGTTTGGAGTCTTTTAACTGCAATCCACTTTCTGAAGGATGACATGAGGACAATTTTTTTTGGGAAACAGTAACTATTGGGTAGGGCTACTCACTCTGACAGGAATGAAATATGTTGAGTAAACTTCTGTAACAAAGCTTGGCTCTCAGGAACCAGATAGTGCTTTCTTTCAGGGCCTTTCACTCACCATCAACCAGGCACCAGCAGATCAGATGTTTTCACTCTCTTGCTAAGAATTGGAGACCTGCACTGAAATGCAGGGTCTGGTTGATGGTGCTCTTCCCTTTTTTCCTCCGTCATGAATGTTTAAATGATATATATTTTTTTCTTTTTCTTTTTTCTCCCCCAAACACAACCTGCATTTTATTTAGGTCTTTATAATTTTGGTCATATGACAATGACACCATTATTTGCTGTACGTTCTTTTAATGTGAATAAAGTGTATGCAAGTGTGGCAACTTCCCACAACTGGAATAGGCAAAATCCTAACTTTAATGAGAATCTCCAACTCAAATTGGAGATTTGAGCAGGGAAAGTTTCAAGCTCTCCATCATAGTTACAGGAGATTCTTGTTGAAAAAAATATCCCTTTTTTGACAAAACAGACACAAAATCATGAAAAAGGCATCTCATTTTAAAAATTGCTTTATTCATCAGATATGGCTTATGAATCCTATTCGGATGAACTAGGAATCATATAACCACAGCATGAAATATATATTAGATGTGTTGTATAAATTTGCAGTGTGTCTTCATCATAGTACAATAAATGACAACAAGATTAATGCACATAAGACACCCAATAGCAATTGATTCAGCTGTCAGACATTTTGCAATGAGTCAATGTGCTTCTGCAAGGGACACAAGTCAATTGAAGGCCTGGATTTAGGATTTATTCCTTACTTTGCTGTGATGTAGAAGATGTGGAGATTGTTCTGGTAATCTGTTCCTGTCTGAACAGATCTCCCTAATGTCTGCTGTCCTAGCAGTGCCCAGCACAGCCAAGCCCTTGGCAAGCCAACTAACTCTAAGCACAAGAAGAAAGTCAGGTTTTCTTTCCTCTATTTCTGCTTATCTCAGTGAAACCTCCATATTTATGTCCTGTGCTTTTTCTAAGAAAATCACTGTGTCTCAATATCCTCAGTATATGATTTTTCAGTTTAGGAACTGTAACTTTTAAAATCATCAGTCAAGTTCATGAAGTTTGCAAACTCCTTTACTTTATT
This sequence comes from Formicarius rufipectus, assembly GCA_013399695.1. Taxonomy (NCBI): domain Eukaryota; kingdom Metazoa; phylum Chordata; class Aves; order Passeriformes; family Formicariidae; genus Formicarius; species Formicarius rufipectus. Next base: position 2,003,719 of record VXAU01002292.1, read on the forward strand.
CTATAACACTAAAGGGAAAAAGGTTCTGCTGAAAAAAACCTATCCGCTCTCTTCCTGTAACCTATTTGTTAGTCGTGTTTTGGTGATTGACTTTTGGGCACAATTCCAGGAATTTTTAAGGCAGTCTTTAATAACCAGTAATATGTCTGCATACAAAACCAGATGATTATTATTCATGGATGAGATTATGCAGAATTAAACTTTCCAAAACTGCAATGAACGTTCAGTTAGACATGAAAGTAAGCTGAATTTCCATTTGGTTTGCTTCTTGCTGAGCCTTCAAATTATAAAGTGAAGTAAAGCCAAAAGATTAATACAATGAAAACAAAGATTGGGAAATTAAATGACACGATGCAATTTTCTGCCTCATTGGGCTGGCACCAATAATATGCAAAGGAAAGCCTGCTTAGTGTTGGTTAGCTGCTGTATAAATGCGGGACAATCAGTCTCCTTCTCCAGGGAAGGTATTTTCTTGAATCTTATAGCCATTGACTCTTCCAATTACCAGAGACCCCATGAGCAGCTTGAGGCCTATTTTTTTCTTTTTCTGTTCTGCTTTGCCATATTACTCCTATTAGAGTTTACACAGGTACATGATTTCTCATTATCTCTAATATTTTAGAGACAGATAAGGGGAACATTGAAAAGAAAGAAGGGAAACCCTGCAGCCTGCTGCCACCTCCATAATTAAATATTAATATTTCAGAAAATGTTACTTTAGGGAACCCATAATAGACTGTGTGTTAATCATCTCTTTCAGTGTACTTTTAATCTATTTCATATTCAGTCCGCTGTTAGGGTATTACAGGAAATATGTCATGGCTTATAACTGTCCAGGGAGAGACATCATCTTCTCGTCTTTGCATTATTTAGATATTAAAAACTAAGTCCTTATTACTTTCAAGATTTGAATAATGTTTATATTTCTGTTACATAGCTATGAACCCAAGGCCCATTTGTTCCCAGCAGGTCTAGTTTGCTTTAACACTAAGTTTGTAAGACTTGTGACTGTCTAAGTTTAGAGAACTTAGAAAAAATTATAACTAAAACAGAGAGACAAATCTCCTTTAATTTCAAAACAAATTTTAATTAAAATATGATCAATTGAAGGATAACAGTTCCTAGCTATAATATATATATATATCTATCTATATATGCATTCAAGATAAACAAAAACAACCAGAACTAAACGAGTAAAAAAAAAAAAAGAAACCCCTGAGCAAAAAAGAACCCTTCCCCCCCCAGTCCCTGTCCCTGGTGGGCACAGAGGTGTTTTACAGACCGCAGGTGATGAGATGAGTAGCCGGTGCTGGGTTGCCCCCTGGGGGGGTTGGTGGATGGGAAAAAAACCAACTTTGGCGTGTCCCTCCAGAGAGCAGTGTAAATCCTCTGCTGGTGAAAGTGATGGTTGCAGTCTGGTGGCAGTCGCATTCTGCTGGTCCCCTTCTGGATCTGAAGAGAGCTCCCAGGGCCAAAAATCCTCTGCTTATATTCACCTAGGCTCCGCCCAGTCCCTCCCCCAGGGTGGAGACTTAAACAATGGGTGATTTACTCTGTGAGATAAACAATGGCCTATTTTTGGCATCCCTGATGGCCCATTAAGCAGACATGACCCCTCAGGTGGGTGTGGAGGCAGAAGAACTTCCTTATCTCACAGAAGTTCCAAAACACCCAGCCTGCAGCCTGAGGGGTGTACTGTCCCTTAGACAATAGCTGCTGATGTGCCATTGTGAGCAGTTCATGGAAAAAATGGCATAGAGGCTTTAGAATACACACCCACACAGTGACAAACTGACTCTGGCTACTAAAAAACCAGGACAGTGACCTTGACAGGAAGGTTTTATTGCCCATGAATATGCTGGTGTTCTTACAATCAAACTTGGAACCCCATTGGTGGCTTCATGGCATCCTGTAGTGTCCCCAGGCTATTGGCCAACAGTTGACTTTTCCTATGATGCAATATCTAAAGAATAAGCTCTCAAGGGGTGTTCAGGAGGACTGATGTTGCTCCCAGTTTGAACACTGGCATGGCGCATGACCCCAAGTAAGTTTCATCTGTCTTTGTTTTACCTCAGTTCGTGTTTATTTGATAACTTTAAACTCTAAACCTTCCAGAGTGGGACATGCCTCACAACTGGGTGGTCTGTACAGCACCTCTGGCTCCAATCCCTTTTTGTAGCCCTGTTTTTACCACTTTTGTGTGGATTAAAATAAACACTTTTAAATTTTTCATGGTGCTTATACCTGCCAGGACAGAATGTGGCATGCAAGAATTAAGATTATATTGGTATTCTCTTAACTACTGAATACTTGAATCTTGATGTACTTAATGCTCTTAATAGTCACTCCTGTGTTATTTTCTATTTTTTCTATCAATTTGATCACTATATGTGAAAGTGTGGCATTTGTCTGGGGATATCATCAGGCTTTGCAAAGCAGATCTGGTCTGAGAACACCCCTTAGCTACAGGTGGGAAACATGTAACCTGAAGAAACTGTGCAGGTGCATTAGCGAGAGTGACAATTTCTCACTGATCAGCCAGGTTGGTGGCTTTGGTATATTCTTTGTGGGGTGCATCTGACAGCTCCTGTTTACTGGAGGTGAGGTAGTATTCTATATTAATTTTTTATTTTATATTGCAGAAGAACCTGAAATAGTCTTATCTTCCTGTTACTGAACCTTATTACCTGGATGTGGTATTATTACACTGATGTTTCTTGTGATGGTTTTATCAGCCTGACATTTCATGGTGAAATTGCCACTATCTGTTGTCCACCATGCTCTGTTGTATCCATAATTTCCACCTCTGGGTGTTACACCTTCTCTTATATAGGGTGCTTCTTGCACTTTTAGCATCAGTACTGATAAAACTGCACAACTCAGTTTGGGTAGTGTTCTAAACTGAAGAATGGATTTCAATTCCTCCTCATTTGTTTTGAATAATATCTACTCAGTTACTCAAATATGTGTTTCCAGCTATTCTGTTGGACTGCAGGTAATACAAACTGCTTGTTGTGTATGAAATACTGTCCTTTGCAAATTTTCAGAATTCCTTGGGTATATATTGCAAGCTATTATTCCAAATTAGCTTGCTGTAAATACTATGCCTGGTGAATATTACTGTGGACTGACTCATTGCACTGCTGTATAATGTGTTTCTAAGTTGAGTTACTTTGACAAAACGACCGTAATAATCACATATCAGCAGGCAGTGGTTCTGCCTATGTTCATATAAATCAGACACCGATTGCTGCCAAGCCTCTATTAGGTGCATCATGAACTAGAAGTGCTTCCTTTCTGGTGTTTTTTCTTTTATATATATATATATATATTTAATACTTTACATAAAGAAAAAGAGTCTAGGAGAATTTATGCAACCTGTGATGTCTTTCTGGAAAATTCCTGTGCACTTCTTTACCTTTTGTAGAGTGCCACATCTCAGCATCCCTTGCAGACTTTCTTCCAAATTCCTGGAGGAAATATTCTATAGAATCCCTTTTTTTTTTTTTTTTTAATTTTTTTTCCTTTTTTTTTTTTTTTTTCTTTAAATCACTTTGGACTTACTCACACCCCAGTGAAGAGCCTGAATTTTTTTAAAATCCAAACATCGCTGATGCTTTATATCCAGGTCTCAATGGCTATATGAAAGTGAAATCAGTGGTATCTACACACCGTGATTCTCTTCCCATTTCCCCATTTTTGTGGGCAAATCATAAGTGTGAGTGACCATATGTCCCTTCTGTTTTGTATGCCATCATCCTGCTGCATGAGAGGACAGCTGCTACAGGAATTTTTTCTATTTCTTTGACTTTTAATTCATTTGAGTTGCTTGAGCGTGATTGCCATCCTTTCTATTCTGGATGTTCTTGTCCATCTCCTTCACTACCAGTTGCTCCTTTCTATTCTTCATACCTCATGAAAGAGCTGATGTTTATCTTTGTGTAAATACTAATGGGGATTCCACAGTCTCAGTGTGGTTCAGTTCTTCTATGGATATTGGTGCTTTAAATCCTTGCCTCTTTTTTCCTCAGACGATTAGATCAGATCACTTCCCCTCTCCTAATCTCATTGCCTTTTCTAAGATATAAAGTGCTTTTAATTTATAGAAATGCTTTCTTCCTAATGCAGTAAGGGAAGTAGTGATCCCTCTGCTTCCCTCAGCAGATGAGATTAAAGTGTAGCTGTTCCTGTGCATTGAACCCAGCCTTTGTGGAATTCTTATAAGTTGCATCTGGGAGGGTGGCTGTATTACAATTTTCCCCATTTTAGCTGTGTGTGTGTCCCAAAGGCCTTTGCATATTCAGATTGGCCCAGCATGGGTCTGATTTATATTGCTTGTAGCAATCAAGATAACCCATTCTGAGGATTCCTCCACCTTTCCAATTACACTTAATTATGCTGTATGCTGGAGCTGTTCTCCCACTTTGGACATAATGCTACTGACATGAGTTGCTCTGCATGCACCACTAACACTGCATTCAGTGGTAGCTTGAGTTCTTCATTCATAGCAAATGTCCCATGCCTTCCAACATGTCAGTAAACCTCTTAATTTCCTCTGCCTTGAGCTATCTTTATGTGGATTCCACACTATGTATTGTCAAGATTATTGATTTTTGCAGCTTTCAGTCCTGCTGCTACATGTTTTTTTTTCCCCTTCTTTTTTTCCTGTTGCACTAATCTGAATGAAATCTAGACATCTGACATTTTTCCTTTAACACTGTATTCACACACTATGTGTATAGCGAATGTCTCCTGTATCCTGTCTTGCCATTCATATGGCTGTTGCTCAGGTGTCTAGAGCTTAGATCATCTCTTTTTTCATTCTCTTTCCAGGATACAGTTTACTAGCACCTTTCTGGAAGTGTTTGGGGTTGGTAGCAGCTTTCCTGCATCCATTAAGATACTAGTTTAACTGTAGCTCTTTTTTATCCCTTTTCTAACTCTGTTTCTTGTCAATGTAGCCACTTAACTTTGCAGGCAAGAGTGGCCATGCCTAGACCGGTTTTGATGCACTTTGCCTCTTCCCAGGCTACCATCAGTGTTTCAGTCAGGTAATATTGACCCTTGAGTGAAAGGCCCATGAGCTTTCCACAGAAAGGATAAATATAGCCCACTTTTTCTGTAGTCAGAGGCCTCTCTCTACTTCCCTTTCCTCAACCTGATCTAAGTGAGCGCAGCTCTTATATTGGTCTCAGGAACATATTGACTTGTACTACGTTTCCTTTGATGAGATATTTCTTTATTATTAATGTTTTATTCACATAGCAGCAGAGCATGCTGCTGGCTAGCAGCTCCTGATGGTTCTTATTCTGCCAGACTTTGTGTTCCTATAAGGAAAAGTGCCAGCTGGTGCTGTAGGCACTGATGTTGCTGTCCCGGAGACATGGCCCTATCATCAACCAAGTAAATCAGACCCAGGTACAGAGTGAACAGCATTTTCAGTTCCTGTACCTCATGTAGATACAATTTTAAGTGTTATTCAGAATTCTTAAAATCCCACTGCAGGTTGAGATTACATGGGTGGACATGAGGATCTGCAGCTATGTATGCCCAGATGGGTCCAATGCTTAAAAGAATGAGTTTTTTTAATTCTGCTATTTGTCTCAGGGTTTCTCAAATAGCAAAAGACTGAAGTGGATAATGCTTGCACATCTACCCTAACTGTAAATATCTTTCCCCAGCCTAGAAAATCTTCACATTTACCGTATGACTCCTTACAATTGCTCTTTGCTACTGTTGCATTTCAGAACCTCTGAAATTTGGTTCCTTGGGTAAACAGGTAATTTCTTTTCTAAAAGCAGTTCTTACAGTTGGTGGGTATAGCAAAGACAGGAGTTTTTGTGTTTAAATTTCTGACTTTCTAGATGTTGCAACAGTGATCAGTAACAAATGAAAAATCACTTTTCTTCATATATTGACCCATAATTAAGTAATAAATTAGTTTATTTTCAGCAATTAAAATGATCTCCTGAAATTTTATAGGATCTCAGTGGCAAGGCCCAGTGACTGTTGCATGTCACTTTCCTACAGCTATAATAAGTAACTAGTTGGGCATGTGTCTTCCATTAGTGATTACGATAAAGACTTTATAGTGGCACAATATAAAGTGACCAGTAAAAGTAACTCACAGCCAATTCCATAATGGCGGATAAGACTTAGTTTAAGAGAGCTAGTCTTGTTAACTCGGTAAGCAGAAAGTTTCGGTAGTAAAATTGGGCTAGATGGGCTCCTCTGGGGAAGGAGAACTGCTGACAATGGAATATTCAAAGGATCGAGTGAAGAGTTGTCTGTGCATGGATACAGTACTGAAAAGCTTGCTGTTCTCTAACATGGGTAGGCAAGCACCCAAAACTTGACTGCAAAGAAATGTTTTGCTCTTCCTTTCAGGTGAGAGGTCACAAGTCTGTTTCCTTTGTTAGGGGACTCAGCTGGTTCTTAAAATGACTGATTTTTCCCCACTCTTTTTTTCCCCTTTCCCTAGATGCAAGATCCCAGTGATGAGATCCCATATTTACTTGGGAGCAAAAATGAGAAAAGTTGTATTTGACCTGAATTCACTAGTGGCTAAAGCTATGGTGAGGGTCTTCCCTTGCTTACTCATCTAAGTCAGAGGGAGTGATGTTTTGAACTTGATCTTTGATGAACATGCTTTACAGGATGTGTCTTCCCTGAAAGCTTGAGACTTCCGGACGAGAGATTTTGGTGAGTTCAGTGACAGTGTAATAGAAATATCTGTGCACTGGAAATTGTACAGTCAGTATCTGACAAAATGTTGATGATCTAGGTCACTTGAAGCTTCAGTGAGGTCACCCAATTGCATCCATAGACTTCTCTTTTTATCTTGCCTCTCCTCTGTGTGTTTCCCAGGCAAATGTATGCCTGTTGGCATTTCAGAAGCCTAAAGTCTCTCTATCTTGGTATGCCAGCAATGTAGTTGGTTGCCTACCACTCAGGTGTAGGCTCAAACTACTTGTTGAGTGGAGCATGAGCTGTTTCAGTCTCCTGCAATCAGACTTTATTATAAGATTAGAGCAAGTATGTCTGTTTAAGAAGTGCTGGCGCTAGCTAGAACAACTGAGTTCTTGTCTGAAACCAGCTAGGAGCTGCTGCTTATTCTTCTGTATTGTTTCTTGTAAATGTCTTATGCTTTCTCTGTCTCACTCTCTCCCTTAAAACAAACCTATAGTCTGATACTTCTGCTGAAGCGTGTCGATTGCCTCCTACTATTCGCAAATGTAATTTCTACTGATATGAGCAATTGTTACTTAAATTAATATCAAACTAATATGCTGATAGCTATTTATTCTATCCTTACCTACTTAAATGGTTACAAAGAACTTGTATGAAGAAAGAATCTTAATAGTCTTAATGCTATCTTCTCAATTCCTCATGGGAAGTGTGGGTCAGTAGTTTTGCAAAGTGTGAGAAATACTGGTTAACTGGAGCTTTGTATTTCTCTTTATACCATGTCCTGAAGAATGCCATTAAAAGTAAATAAATAAATACAAACAAGATGTTTCCATAAAATAGGTTTGGTTTTGGTTTAGTGCTGATCCTAACATACTTTCCTTTGTCTAAAGAAGCAGGTCAGTACTTATTAGCAAACATTTCAGCTATACATGTTTACCTTTGCCTTTCATGAATTCTCTTATTCTGACACCGTCATGATTTTTACATATTTCCTTACTGTGGTGAAGGTGGAAAAAACCTCCCATATGGAGATGTGTTTGATTTTAACTTTTGTATTGGAATACATAAGGGGGAAACCTACAAGTATTAGGACTGGACAATAATTTTTCCTGATTAATTTTATCAGTTGAAGCATCATTGCCTGTGTATAGCTGGTATTGGTACCTTGCAATGAGTGCCAACATGCTGAGGCTGCACATCTTCAGTGGTGGCATTTAACTGCTATGCAGTTCTACTTCCCTAGTTGAAGTGTCTGATTGGACTTTTTTGATATTGAAGCAGACTTCAATCAGTGTCAGACATTTGTGAAAACAGCAGTGAAAAGTAGAAAGAAGTTGCTGATTGCAGGATATGAGTATTGAGGGATTTCAAAATTAGCTTCACTACAGCTGGAAAACAATAAGGATATAATTTAGGAAGTCGTGTCCATTTTAGTATAGACATTGTTTTAGCTTCAAGAACCAAGGCAGTGTCAATTTATATGCAAACATATTCTGCAATTACTATGGATGTAAATATGTTACATTTATTTACATACATTTACATATAGTACATACATTTACATGGATGTAAATATGGTGACCCTGGATTGTGTATATTCTCCCTTTTCATGGGACAACTGTAATGATTCCACTTTTAACATAAAATCACATATCACTCTCTTTGCCCAAAGTTTAAAAAAGACCCCAAAAAACAAAAAAGGTGAAAACATAATGAACAGGGCAACCTTGTCCTGAATCCTAATGGCTTTCTGATGAGGTAAACAATGACTCTTAATTAGAAGCTAAAATTTTTAATTAAGATGATTCTTCAGTAATTATCTCAGTTGTCTGCTTCACTGGATTTTAATGAAAAAGATTGATTAGGTATAAAACCAGTAGCATAATTAAACATTCAGGGTCTACACTGGTTATTGAGGTGAAAGCAATGTGATTAACTTCAAAGTGCAATTTTCAACAAATGGTCTGAGACAGCAAAGCCCACTTCAGGTGCTCTGCTGCCCTATGCCAGCTCCCTCCCTCTATCCCTACCTGCCTGTGTTTCACAACATGAATATACAGGAGCATCATTATTGGGTAATAGTTATGTTGTGTGACAGATTATAATGACCTGCTTTTAACTAAAGCTACAGTGGTAATGTATTCATCACAGTGGTAATGAATTCCATATGACAAGGGTTCTTAGTAAATGGACTGGAACTTGTCACACAAGATGTCAGACCCAAGAGTAGTTTTGATTTTTGTTCTTATGAGACGTGTGAAATAATTAGTTCAGCAATTTTGTCTTTACATGTTCTCAGAACACCACACAGGACCTGACCAGAGAGAGAAGAGTTTCTGTGATTGATATGACTACAAGGACAGTGCCAATCACAAATCTCATTTCTGCTTCCTTTGCTCTCACTGAGCAGCACATCACTTTACGAACAGCATAACTGAAAACATCAGTAAAAGCTTATTGAAGTGCAAAATTTGTTCTGAAGAGTAAATGGCTGATGTGCTTCTGATTGTGATTTTATAGCCTTACTACACCAGGAGAAACTGTGTTCAGCATCCTGCGAGCTAATCATCATTAGACCTTGTAGCTCAGTGTCACTGTCAGGCAAACTTGTGATTTCTTGTTTTGGAAGTTGTTGCCATTACAGCTGGAAATAAAGATGTGTGCACCAAGAAGCTGACTTTAAGAAAAGTCTGAAATTATACTTCCAAACATTCAGACACAGTTGTAATGTCAGCGAGAAAGCAGCAACTATAGACATATATGGAAGGAAGCTGTTTGCCTGCTTTTCTTTTTGTTTTACAATAGGGAATTCAGAAACCCTATCTGAAATTCAGGGATTTTCCCAAAGTGTTTATTATGGATGAGTCTATTTGGATTCATCCAACAGTGTTATGCTTCTTGTCAGTCACCAGAAGGAGGAAATGTGGTAGAAGTGCCAAAAAGGTCTCTGTGTACAGTCATTCCAATGGAAGACAGCTTTGCATTGATTCATGTTCGGGTTTATTTTCCCAGCATGAAGGCAAGAGATGTTTTTCTACAACTGCACTGGTATATCAGGGACTTTGGTCCTTAGGATTAATTCTCCTGTTTTTTCACTACATCAGCCCACATCAATTGCTGTTAGACTTAATTCTTTTCTCAAGTTCCTCGGCTAAGGAAGAAGCCAGCAAATTACATTTCATACTTTCCCCATTAATTTTTGGAATGTTTCCCTCAGTGCTAAACAGTCTTAGTTAATCATTAGTCACATTAGCAAAAGGGGCAAGGCTTCTCTTTCTGCTGATTGCTCGAACCATTGACGTTAATGTGAAAGGAGCGTGATGAAAGAGCTTGTGTATTTCACAAATTCTTGCTCTTAGTTTTCCATGACATACAGTAATATTCTCCAATCACATGGTTCAAACTAGATAGGCATGGAAGAAATTCTCCCTTGTCCCATCCTTTCCTTACCCATAAGAATGTATTTTTGAAGGACCTTAAAAAAACCAAATTAGTTTCTCTGTCTCTGTGATATCCTGAGTGATGAAGCCCTGGAAAAATGCCCAGATGTACTACCCATATGGAAGGAAAAGGGAATTCCTTCAAGGGCTATTCTTTGTCTTAATCACCAGATAATCTAACAAACAAATAAACCTATTTCAGTAGATTTCCCTGTTGTAGTGGAACCATTTATAAAGAATCGTAAATGCTGGTATAAATACTCTCTGCTTGGAGAGTGTTGAATTTGAACATATTATTTTTACTTCAAGTTTCCTTCATGTTTGGAAGGTCAATAGCTCTTCTCTGTTCACTTCAAAAATAAATCTGGGAACACAGAGAATGGGAAAACCTGCGTATTATTTCTGGAAAGCACTACATTAGTAGTCACTATCAGTGTTCACAGCAAGGAAAAAAATAGCTCAGTGGAGATGTTTCTCTGACAAACAGGTCTGCTTATTAAAGGAAGATCTCTCCATATACCCTGGCACCACTCAGGGCAGTTGGAGGTAGCAGATTGTGCCATGCACTGGTGGTGGTTGACATTCTCTTTCCACCATGTTTGGAGTATATCCTGGCTGGTGTAATTTCTTTCTCCTATGCAATCCAGCTGACACTTATGATCCCCAGACATTTTGGTTCATTTTCTCAAAGACTCTGTTTTACTTACTTGTGGTGACAATATAACAAATGAGTAGAAGTCCAGATTTTTTCATGAATGTTGCAATCACTACCTCTTGGGGAGCTGAACAGACCAAATAAAAAACTGTAAAGAAAATAATCCAGTGTTTGGTCATGTAGCTGCTCAAATTTTCTGTGGAAGAGTGTATTGTGTGCTTAAAAAAGACCAGGGTATACAGTTTTGTGTATACCAGATTAATCAGGACCTGAAATCTGTTGCTGCCCAGCTTCCCAGAACGCATTTGTCACAGCAGTCTTTTGAAATCAATTGAAATGTATCTTTTCCCCCTGCTAACTGACATGATAGATTGGTAATAATCAAACACCATTTGTGCAATGTCAGTCTAGCTTTTCTGTCGTGAGTGATTGAATATCCTTTAAATACCATTGTAGCATTACTCCCGAATTGAAACCTAACGAGGAAACTTTATAAATGGACTAAAGTCATGTTTCCAGCTCCCAGTGGTGCACTCAGAGCAGATACACCTTGTTTTATCTCTGCACTTAGCAGGGATTGCTTAACAGGCTGCTCCTGCAAACTGTCAAGCCAAATACAGAGTGCATATGAAGTATTTTAATTAATGTTTAATGATTCTTTTCTGATCAGGCTTAAAATCCTGTCTGTGGAAGTGATTATAGGTAATGCTGTAGCTGTAACAAGATCATTTGATAGTAAGGCTGATAAAGAAAAGTAATTACTTAAATATCAGAAGCTTAATATCAGTAATGACTATCTCTTGCTTGTTCAGGCTTTGTGCAAATGTGTTAATACAGTGTAATCTTAATACTAATTTTCATGATATTGCAATAAAGCATAAACACAAGTAGACTAGAGATTTCCCAAGGGGGAGGATTTTCATAATTTGGTTCCTCTTACTACTTCACTCTGGCTGATGATAAGAAAGAGGTAGCACATGAATATTCATAATTACCTGGTAACTGTAAGTAAGAAGCAATTTTTCTTGCTCTGTCTGGTCAGATCAGCTTATAAGGCTCTGCTGTATGCTTGCCATGGATTCTGGTGCATGGGGAGGAATAGTTTTTTTGTGGAGCTTTTCTGCTCTGAGGCTTGTCTGGAACTACATATGTATGTGCAACAGGAAGCAGCTTCAGTAATTTTGATGGACAAAGTACTGTAATGTTTTTCTCTGAAACCACTCAGATTAGAGTCTACTCACAATTGATTTGTGCTCTGATGAGAACTATTCTCATTTATGAAAAAAGTCCTATAATTTTGCAAGACAAGCAGAGGAATCGTGATCTCTCTTGGGAGATTTCAAGCCAATTCACATGCACTTAAGCTCTTTCTGCCAGGATCAATGCCTTGTACTAATGCTACAGAATTTGATCTTGCAATGTAGATGCAATTGAGAGATAACTACCTCCACACAAACAAGAATACTAATCTTCAAATAATGACTGCTGACTTGAGTTGTGATATCAAGGAACATGGAAATGGCATACACATGAGACCAGAAGGCAATGCAGTGAAAGTGTGACAGGGAGCTAAACAGGAATGATGGTTGAGGTTCTTTCTGTGAGGGAGCAGAGCTCCCCTTTGAGGCATGGTGTCCACACCACATGCCTGGCGAATGCAGACATCTGTCTCCCTGTGGGACACAAAGGCTCATGCAGAGGTAACAGTGATGCTTTTGCAGGCAGGGAAGTCAATCAGACGTCCATTGGAGATGGAGAGAAGGTGGCATGGAGCTCAGCTCTGCTTCCAATGACTTGAAACAGTAGGTGAAGTCATCTTCAGTCATGCTTTTACCTGTGGAACTTAATACTCTCCTTTTAAAAGGCAGTCAGATCTTTTTTTTTTTTTTCCTTAGATTACCAGCAGCATAAGTTTAACAACAAAACTTGAAAGCAGGCAGTATAGCTTATGAAAGGATAGCTTTCCTCACTTAAACATGCATTTTTACATGTCAACATTTCAGCTTTACCTCCAGGCAAACTATCATGTTTTTGTGATACTATTGGTACCTACTGTCATTTATTCATAGTAATTATTTTTAGATATGTGTTCTTAACACATGCTGAGTTAACATGACCTCAGTTGAACTTCATTCAACTGAGTGTTTACTGCGTGGCTTATGGATTTAAAAAAGGACTCCTTCAATTGCATTGTTCATCCTACTTTGAACCCCCCTGCCTGTGCCTGAACGAGTCTCTCAGTTTACACTTACAAAGCAATTTACAAATGGGATCCTCTGGTTTTGTGTACCTGACCTGGGAGACATGTACAAAATGCTGAAAACCCACGGGAGCAGTAGGCATGGACAGGCTTCTGCTACACATGAGAAAATAGCAGACGGGTGCTTTTAAGACTAAGGATCCCTAATTGCCTGCAGTTGCTTGCTTCTGGAAATTTAAAGTCAAGGCACCTTAAATCACTTGTGTATTTTTGGGAATTCATGCCAAACTCTGCAAAAATGAAACAGCTTATTGCACATGTTGTAGCCATATAATGCTTCCTGGAAATCAAGTGCTAGTAAATGAAAGTGCTATGTCTTTCTTTATCATAAACTTGAGAGGATCTTCAAGATAATGAGTACATGAATTAAACTTGGAAAAGGTTGAATGTATGCAATGCATTCCTATTCCTTATTTAGAAGACTTTTTTTTTTTTTCCCCAGAAGAACAAATGAATCTTTGTCTATCTCCATAGAGGATCTTCTCACATAAAAAAGAAGAATGTAGCTGCTTGAGACTTCCATCTGTCAGAAACTGTGCCTTAAAAAAAAAAACATCAGTCAATGCAGAGGAATGACACGTATATCCATACACTGGAAACAAAAATCTTCAAAAAAGCTTTGTTAGTTTTGTGTGCAAGCACATTACTTTAGCAGGAGCTGAACACAGGTCCTTACAAAAACAGTTCTGGGGCCTGATGTTGGTAGGAGGATGAGCACAGAATCAATGTAATTATTATTAGGCAGTGAGAAAGGCCTCATTGACTTGATACCTGCTGTGTCATTTGGGGATCTTGAGATGCTGGTTACATCTCTGCTGCATGGCTGAGGGACTGGAGTCCTGGGAGAGGGAAAGGGTTGTAATAATGGTATAGCTGGTGTAGTTTCAAGGTGGAAAAAAGTCAGGGTTTGTAGGAAGAGATAATACCTTTCGTTTAACTAACTGGTACTAATGAAAAGCAAGCAGAGAAAAGAAACTCCTTTATTCTAATGTAAATCAAGGTTCAGAAAATGAAAGGCTCCAGAATGAATCACTGCCTTTGGGGCTAGCTAGACCAGACAGAGTTTTAAAGGGACTTCACTGGTCTCAACTAATATAATTGTCCATCCCTGGTGTCAAGGCTTGGTGGAAAAGGGTGGATTTCCTGGTAAAAGACACCAGATTTTGCCCTCTGTGGGTGAGGAATTTGCATGTTAGTGGCAGGAGTGACATTAATTTAAACGTTAACTTAAACTTAACGATAATTTTGACTGTTGCTTAAAGTTATTTACTCAGCTAAAATTATATTTCTAAATAAAATTATGTAGTCAGATATTAAATATATTAACTTTAGTATTTTAAGGTCACTGTAGTTGTAAAATAAAATTAGATTTGCAAATAGAATATCCTGAAATTCCTTATAGTGTGATACAAGTATTTTAAAATGGTATTTCTAATTCTTAGATGGCTAAAGTTAAGGGCTGTTTCTTTCACTGCACTGAGAACTGGAGTGTAGAATGCTGCATCCAGCTCTGGAGCCCTCAACACAGGAAAGACATGGACCCAATTGAGGTCCAGAAGATAAAGAGGGGACTGGAACACTGCTAGTAAGAAGACAGGATGAGACAGCTGGGGTTGTTTGAGCTGAAGAGAAGGCATTGGGGAGACCTTTGAGCAGAATTCCAGTACCTAAAGGGGACCTGTAGAAAAAATGGGGGTAAACATTTTGTCAGGGACTGTTGTCATAGTGCAACTGGTAAATGGTTTTATACTAAAAGAGGGTAAATTCAGGCTAGATATGAGAAAGGAATTTTTTTTAAGTGAGGGTGGTAGAACACTGGAGCAGGTTACCCAGAGAAGTTTGCAGATGATCCATCCCAGGAAATATTCAAAGTGAGATGGGACAGAGCTTTGAGAAACCTGATCTAGTTGAAAATGTCCCTGCTTACTGCAGGGAGTTGGACTACATAATCTTTAAAAGTCCCTGCCAACCCAAACCATTCTATGATTCTATTCTCTACTGATTCAGAGCGGAAGTCATGACCAGTAGTTAGATTTCATGTGCAAGAATAATTTAAATTATAGCAAAGCACTCAAATGTGAAACATTAAGTTCCTTACTTTGCATGTTGTATTGGTCTTGTCCAAGGGTGCAGGGGAATTGTGGGGTTAGAATGCACCATTTAGTTTGGTAGCAAGGTAATTCTCAAGGAAATGAAAGATGGCACAGATGGAATAGTGCAGTGCTGGATTGCTGTAGCTGAGCAGCAGCTGTTCTAATTTTTTGCTAAGCATAAAATCTTATAGATCTGGAAAGCAACCAGTATGCTCCCAAAGGAAATGGGAAAGCTCCTGAGTTACATGATATATTTCAGAATGGAGAAGAAGATGGTAAATCTTTGATGTATTGTACCTCATCTGTGATACTCAGGCACTTTATATTGATGCCTTTAAAAATTGATCTCGGTACAGAATTCTAGATATCTGTCCTTGATTGTTGCCTTTTAGCATTTGTTCCATTTATTCCTTGACTCTTCAGAGAGAGTAGTTAAAATTTTGTCATATATTGACCCCCTTTCACTTTTTAGTTGTCACTCAGGATGATGTCAGGCAGCACTGGACCTTCGGTTGTCCTGTTCCACTTCTGTGCTGACCGCAGCCCCTGGGTAGCTCCTTGCTCCTATCTGCCCTTATGGGGCTTTGCTGCTGATCCCCTGGGCAGCTGGAGACAGCAAAAAGGGAAGATACAGCAGGAACTGAATTGACACAGTATGAGTTGCATGTCAAAAGCAGATAACATGCTGTTTGCTTAGTGGAATGCCAGTCTTCAGTGGGTATTTAAGGAAAAAATATTCCCTGACATATAGGAGGACATCTCTGTGACTGAATAGGACTTTTAACTCATTTCATGCAGGGCTTTATGGATGTCTAAACTGCCTAAGAAGTGCTTAGCACCTGACAAAATATGCCAATAATAAATGTATTAGTTAATTTTGGGGGAGAACTGAGTTATACACATTGAAACAACGAATGAAGAAAAACATAACATGATTTCATAAAGTTAAATCCTCTTTCCATTAGTGACTAATATTGTCTGTTTCTTCACACAGGATCTGTACTGATATATTTTAAATTATATACCTTGGGAGTGAAAAATAGTACCAGATAGGAAATCAATAGGAACATTTATTTTTATTGTTCATGTCAGCTATTGTTTAGGGCACATTAAAATTACTGTGGTGTTTATATAGCAGCACTTGCACTCAGATCACTTCCAGTAGTGTCATATTTTCATGAGTGATGATTACTAATATTTTCTTATTTTGTTCCTCAAGAGAATGAATGAGAAAGCTTAAGTATTGATTCATAATTTGAGTAACTGAGTGAATAGGCTGAAGTGGGATGAGTGTTGTCAGAACTGATTATTCCAAGGGCTTATTCCAAAAAGTGTTCTTTTAGAAAAGAACCTAAAGCATCAATTCATCAAAGCTGCAAAATGTTCCTGGCTTTCCTCTAAGATGATCTAGTTATCTGAAATCTCTAAGTGTGGAACTCTTACTCTGTGGATTTCCATCAGGCTGTAGTAGCCAAGCAGCAATTCCCAGGAAATATTCTTGCTTCTGAAATGTCCAGTTGGGTAGTGACATTTCTAGTGCAAATGTGGGAAACATCACATCACTGACACATGATGTCATTGCTGACTGAATGATGAAAAGTGCCAACCTGGTGCCGGGTCCAAAGAATTAAGATCGTGTGAGTGTTTCTTGTGCTGATCAAGGGCACATACCAGAAAGAACTTTTAACTCTGTTATTGGCTAAATCCCTGGAGATGTGGAGTGATAGAGGTACTTACCATGCCAGACCCTGACTTGGATGGTCCGCAAATCACTTTTATTCTAGGAAGGCCATCAGAGAGAGAATTTTAGGCTAAGTAGTCTGTCACTGGCACCACATTTGCATGAGGAACCAATGACTGGACCATAAAAAGTAATGCGATGAGGAGCTGCCACTGTGTGATTTAAAACTCTCCAAGCAGAACAGAAGGGGATAAATGAAGCCAAGAAAAGTGTCTTTGAAAAGATAACAGCAAGAATGTTATGGCTGAGGTAGAAAAAGGAACTTCTGAGGTAAGTGCAAGTGTTACCAGACTCAAAAATCTGGATACTGTAGAAGGTGACAGCAACAATGACCCTGTGATCATTTTGAATGTAAAGAAATTGAATATACATGGATTTTTTACATATAGGATGTCCAAGACTCCCCAGATATGTGGCCAAATGACTGATGAGATCTTGTTAATGCAGACTACACAGCTTCTTATTTTTGCACAACTATATATGTTTTAAATAAAGCCCCTCTGTCAGAGGTCAGACTGACTGTTTCAGTGATGGCTTCACTTGCCTGATTTGATTACTTTGCTAGTCATCCTGGCAGAGCTACAATTCCTTTTCAGTAATGTTTCTTGAAAGTTTGGTATCAATGTTAAATGACAGTAAGTCTTATAGCTGGACTGCAAAGTATTAGTATGTTTAGAACTACATTTTTCATTGTGTTATTTACTTTTGTTATTGATATCCATTGAGAAATTTTGTATATTGAGAATTGCATAAGACTCTTGTTGTGAGTGATTTATATTCTAAATGCACTTGATTAGAGAGCTGTGAAACTTCTCAATATTTCTGAGATATATGAATACATTAAAAGTATTGACCTTGAAATCCAAATGATGGTGAATTTTGAGAGTAAACAGATTTTCAAAAACCCCTCCATGCCTCGCCTGGCTAAAGTTACCTCATTGCACATGTAAGAATATATATAATCAGGTCTTTTACTGCTCACCCATTTAAGTTCAAATCATGACACTACGAGCTGTGAAGTTGCAGCCTTGTTGTCAGGTAGTGTTTTCCTTGAGCTCTCTGGATACTCAAGAATCACCTCCAAAGCCTGGTTGCTTAGAAGTCAGAACACTTGAACAGTTAATTGATTGCCTCCATAATAATCATTACTTGTAATTACACAGCTGTGCACGACTTACTCACTGTAGCTTCAGAGGAATGATGCTGTCCTGGAGTTTTGCAAAATGGCTAAATGTAGTGAATAAGCACACTAGCCCACTCATTAAGATGGAAAAAGTCAGCTTACAAGCCCAAAGTTTATTCTCTAAAAATATCAAATGTTAGGAAATTAGTGTAATTACAGTGTTCTTGGAGATATTTCAATATTGTTGCTGGATGAAAGACCGAGATTATGTCAGAAAATGCGCTACGATCCTTTCTGGGAATAACATTTACAAAAATTTGTCTTCTCTCTGTCACAAACTTTTTTAACTTTTAAGAATATGTTAAATGGCTGAGTTTTCAGAGGATTTGGTCATGGTTGGTTTGGCTGGTCTACATTTTTGTACTTTTTTAAAAAAGCAATTTTTTTTCATGGCATGTGACACTTTTTCTGGGATACTTTCAAAGTACAAAACTCTTTGTTTAATGTTTTCCATTTCACAGCTGACACAAAACTGCATTGCTTTATTCTGTTCTCTCAGTGCCTGTAATCACAGAGCAGCCATACCCATAGTTTCTGATATACAGACAAAAATTGTCTTGTGACAGAAAATTTCTGAATGGGAAAATAGAAACTTGGTGATATGCTCTGGTTAAGAACCCTTAATAAAATAAATATCTTCTTTCTTTTCCTTCCCAGGTGTCAGTGCTTGGAAGGGTGGAAGAGACAGAAACCTGATGGTGTAAACCCAATCCCCCATGCCTGAGTATTTACATGGGGCTAAGTGGATATAAGTGATTTTGTGAGATCATTAAAATCTTGCTCTGTTCATTGTGATAAAGAATGCTGAATAATATTGTATCATTGGCACCATAGTTAGAGGTTTAAAGGTTGACTCTCTTAAGAGTTGGAAAACCAGTGGTGATGATGAGCAATACTAAGACACAAACTCACTTAGTTACAGACCCTCTTGGTGAAAGTTCAGCTTCTCTGTTTAGAGACAGCAGAAGATTTTTCCTTTTTGCTTATAGTCCAGCCACCTGCCTGCTCCAGGATGAGTGTGTAAGCCTCAAGATCATATAGCCTATTCTACTAGACTGTCAAACTTAGGTAAGGATCTTGAAGGCTGTTGCTTGTGTTAGCCTAACTCTGATCAGGTCAGTTGGAGGTAAAATCCCATTCCCCTTTAACTGCAAGTGAAGAGATGCACTTGCTTGAGCCTCTTGTCCTTGCATTTGTTACAAACTCTGCATGATCAAGGTTTGCTTGTGAACTAACCCACAGACAGTTTTACCATTGTTTCTGCTGAAGCAAAAGTCATGTTTGTCTCATGCAGCTGGGATGTCCAAAATTCAAAGTTGTTGCAGAATGCAGAAAATTGGATATTCTGTGAATATTCTGTGAACAATTCATTGTGCAGTTCCCAGGAGAAGCAGGCCTGTGTTTACAGATTTCAAGAGAGCAGTTCGCAGCCTTGGAGTGAGAACTTATCTATAAGAAGAACATCTGCTGTTACTCCCCAAATTCCTTCAGAGAGCCATCATGGGATGAATTCTTCGGGAGGAGTTAATTAACATTAACACCTATGAACTGCGGACTTTAGGTGGCCTGAGAATGAACAGTTCTAAGCTGACCAATCATTTGATATAATGATGTAACTGAAAAGCACAGATTATAAATACAGTGTGGGATATGTTAATAAAGCTTTTTCCTTTCGGCTGGACTCACGGCATGGAGTGGGTGTGTGAGTGTGTGAGCCTGAAGGGGCCCGTGCTGCCCTGAATTGGCTCTGGGTGAGCTCTCGTGTGAGCTCTTATATTTCTCTCTCTTTATATATTTTTTATTTTATTTTACTTTACAAAGTCAATCTGTTTATTCAAATTTCAATCTACAAAATGACTATAAAGTTTTTGAAAGTGCTAATGTGTGAAAGCCCACAATTTTTGGACAGGTAATTCAAATGGTGGTTAAAAGACTGGAGATGAGAGATATATATATAGCCAAAGCCCAGTCTTCCCATCAGTGAAATGCAGGAAAATGCCAAAAACATTATTTTCAGTTTATGATAGTGTAATCAATTTAACACGATTATGTATGTTTCATGGTGATTTTTTTTCTCCAATTCTAATACAATGAAATGAACACAACCCTTCTTGGATGTAAACATGATATAGTCAACTCAAAAGTTGTACTTGGGCATTGAAAATAAATCTGGTCTGGAAGAGTTGCTGAGAGCAGAAAGAATTGTTTTTGTTTCACAAGGTCTACAGTAACTGCAATACTCAGACAAGCAGATAAAGGGGGAGATTTTTTGAATAATCTGCTCTCTCCCTTTGGACACAATCCTGTGCAGTATGCTCTAGGATGATCCTGCTTGAGCAAGGAGCTTGGACCAGTTGACCCACTGTGGCCCCTTACAGCCTTTGCCAGTCTGAGGTTCTGTGACTTTGATCTACCCAAGCACAGTATACATTTCCCACCAGTATATTTCTCAGTTTGCTTATAACAGTGGTTCGGGTGAAGGATGATGGAGATGTTAATTAGAGGCCAAGAGAATTAGCAGATGTGCCTGAAAGATTCCAACAGCACTGCTCCCTTCATCAGGGTGTAAAAGATTTACTCTACAAGAGGCTGTGGGTAGGAGCCTCTGTGCAAGCATCTGCATTGCCCCTAGGAGCTGTGCTCTGATGAGTTCTAAGGGGGAAAAATAGAAAAACTACACCTGCAATGGTCCTTTTTTCCATGTACCTTGGAATAGTGGTAAAGTAACCTTTCTAAAGTAACTTGAATGCAGCTACACAGCCTGAAATTCCCTCCCATGAACTATCCAGTTTTTATGGCACAAAAATTGTGTGTGCAATCTCATTAACTGAATTATGATTTACAGACCACAGCCTAGGTCAAGAAGCATAACCTAGGACAAGAAATACAACTCTAATCTGAGAGGAGACTGAGGGTTTACCAAATACTTGTCTCCTTTCAGTGACTAAAGTCCAGCTCTTCAAACATGCTGTTATTCTATGTGTTAAGAATTCCCTTTTCTGCCAGGAAACAGGCACAGCACTGTGAGGTGAGAGTGGAAAATTAGGTAATACGAATATGGCAAGGTGACTGGAGCAGATCAGACAGACTTATTTTTATTAAAACTGATGTTTATTTGGATGAAACAGTGAAGCAAATATGAGTGAACATTGTTCCAGACATCAGCCTGCTAATAAACTCTGAAAAAATGTGTGTATTCATGGCTTATTAATAGCATCATAACCAGTCATAGTGACTTTACCTCCCTTCCTTTGTGAAGAATATTTACTGATACCAGTTCTGACACTTTCCATCTTTGTTCTTTATAGGCCATTTAAAAACAAAATCTTTTAAATTTGATCAATTGTAGTGGCTTACATGGACAGATACTGAAAAACACATGGAGAATAAGATTTTATGCCCTGATACATATAGATCATGTAGTTTTCTGAAGACTTGGAACACATAGAAGGAAATAGAGGTCATTAGATAGTGATGTCTTTAGGTTTATAAAATACTTGTGCATGTGCAATAGTTTATCCTGGTGTTTTTTTTGTTTGTTTGTTTGTTTTTGTTTTTTTTTTTTTTTCCCCCATAATAAACTGGTATTTCCCTCTCTTGCTTGCCTGCCAAGAGAAATTGGATCAGATGTCTGTTTTTATTTCTATTTGAATTATTTCATTATTCACCAAAGAAGTGTTTGGCAGGATGGGTAAGCAGAAGAATAATGAAATGAACTGAGAAAGTTTAATAAACATAAATAAAAGTTGAAAACAACAGCTTAGGGTTTTTGATCCTTGGATGACCCTTTGATTACTTCAATTTTTCATTTTTGTGTGTAAGTATTCACTGCAACAAATAGAGTGGGAGAGGGAGTGAGTGGAATAAAAATTGGCACAAATAAAAAGGGAAAACCAGAAAAAAACCAGAACTGGACTTGACCACTGTAGTGAAGAAACACCTCTTGCCCTAACTCATATTTGGCAAATGCATCCATTGAAGAACAGGCTGAACTATATCCTCCTGCATTTGACAGCTTGCTGTTTTTTAAAGCTGAACAAAAAGTATGGTCCAGATCTGTTTCTTGTGGGTGCTCTCTCCTGTGGGAGACTTGACTTTTTACCCCCCAGGTGAAAGCTGTGGCTGCGAAAGGGTCTCTGGCTGCTGGACCCCACAGACATGCACTGGCTATATTTAGACAAGGTTTGGGTTAGGGCAAAGAAGTCAGCCTTAAGCTGAAGATCCACTGTGTTATCCTGGAAAGACTGTATTTATGAGCAGGGAGCACATTATGAGGCCACTCCAAAGCAAAACTGTTCTAGTAATTAGGTGATGAAGAAAGTCAGAGAAAATTAGTATTATTATCAGGAGATCCTAACCAGAGGGACCAGATAGGGTTGGGTGCTGCTGGATTCAGGAGCTCCCTTTTTTTCCAGCAACATCCATCTAACAAACCTTTATTGTGATGTCTCCTATTTGTATTGGAAACATCTGCTTTCTCTGTGTTAGATTAGGGGTAGAAATATGGGTGTCTTTCATTAGTGGCTGGGATTCTATTTCATAATTTCCCTTGAAGAAGAAAAACCACTTTTACAAAATTTCTTTTACTCGTAACTATGGTTAGAAACTCAAATCTCATGACATGAGGGTTGTCTCATTCAGTTTTTTTGCTTGCTACCTATGATCTGCATTTCAGATCTGTACTAATGCTTCCACCATTTGCCTGCCTGAAGAAAAGTAAAAAGAACAAAGTATTTGTTGGTCCTGATGCCTTGGGTTTTCCAGATTGATGTATCCCTGTTCCTTCCCTCCAACAGTCATTGCCCAAGGGCAAGTGTTTGTTTTGTTTTCACCAAGCTTTTATTGTTGATTATATTTGCATCACTGAAACTTCACATACTTTTCCCTATTTCTAATATTTCCTTCTTTCAGAAGGCTGGGCTATCTTTTGCTTGTACAGCTTTACCTCACAAGAACAAATCCTTACTTCTGTGGGAATACAGGGGAATTGAGTGTTCTGACTGGAGCATTCAAATCACTGCAATTTAAAAATTGCCAGACTCAAGGTGACCTTCAAACAGAAGGTGCAAAAGTTTCAGTTTTCTAACAAGTTTTTACAGCATTGAAGCCAAGAGCACCAACAGGCAAACTCATTTTGCTCCCTCCATCCTCAAGGAAAAGCTGATTTGATATTTTGTGAAAGCAACACATATTGACAAGCGGAGACCACAATCTTCTTTATTAATGACTACAAGGTTGTGGTGTGAAAATTTGTCTCAGTCTTCAACACATTGCAAATGTATTCCTGCATGTCAAGCCTGAAATGGTAGTAATACTGTTTTCTATTATGTTGTAAATTGACCTTCTGCAATAAAAAGGCAACACAAGAGGAGAGCCTAGATAATACCACAGCAGCTTCTTGGATTTCTCAGGGACTTGGTCCTTCCCACCTTTGGACCCTGTGAATTTTGCAGCTAATAAAGAAATAATATATACTTTGTGCAGCTTAAGTTCAAGGTAGTTTAGATCAAAACTAAAAGGGGACTGTGACAAACTGTAGCTGAATTTTAAATGAGTATAAGACTATTATGACTACTGATGTCTTGAATCCTAAATTCTGTATTAAGGTCAAGATAATGGCTTAGTGTTTTATGAGCCTTTGTAGTCTGAGCGGCACCATCTCTTTAATCTTAACTTTGCCTAGAGCCAAAATAAATCTCAATGTTGTAAACTCTATTGTAACATAACTGCCCTGTTCAGGAATGATCATTTTTTCTAAATGTCACTAATGTCTTGCTGTGGCAAAACACGAAAGGAAATCTTACTCCTTCTGTTGAAATGGCAAATCTGAAAGTATTGTAGCTTTTCTGTGTGAGCTGAATCTTTATTTTTGAGCATTATATTTCCATTATTTTGAGGTGATTCAGTTCTTTTCATCACTGCATAACTCAGGTTATAAAGAAAACTGACTGCTATCTTCAATGGCAATCTTTGTGAATGTGCACAACTTTTTTGTTTATGCATCTGCCATACCCTCAGACATATTTGAACAAATCAAGATTGGACCTCATGAGTGTCTATTTGAATGTTTGAAAAAGAACTACCTTGATCAGGTAGAGGGAGAGAAATTAGTAAGTAGGGTATGGACTTTATTCTATTAAAGTGACAGCTCTGTAGTTTTGTTGCCTGAACCAAGAATATAAAAGAGTATGCCTATGTACAATACTCAGTATAATAGATTTGTCAGGAGCCCTCCTATAGGTGCTACCCTTGTAATTTTCCTTAGTATTTACAGTTTATTTCACATAATTTTCTGTACTTCATTTTTAGATATTTTTTTCCATTGACATGTACATATTCATCAGTTATTCCTTTTTTTTCAGGATCTTAAAAATTTAGAAAATTTAGAAATGAACATAACTCCTTCACATTTTACAGTGATAGAATTTGTACTTTCATGCAGCATTCTTTTATGAGACATAGGGTACATTCTGGATTATTTTGCACATCAGATGATTTCCGTGTTGCCATGCATTCCTTGAAAAAGCTGGTAAAAGAAGTGCATGGATGTATAGGTATTACAATTACTTGCCAAAGTCAAGCAAGCAGTTGGGAATATTTAAGAGTCAGTTTAGTGCATTGGACTGTCATGAAGAAATATCATGAGGAGAATGCATTTTCAAAGTATTTTTTTTTTTTAATAAATAATAATTTTCTATTCAGATACTCTCATATCCTGGATGCTGGTCAAGTGAAAGATGTCTCTGACCATGGAAGGGAGAGTGGATTAGGTGATCTTTAGAGATCCAAATCCAAACCATTCTATAATCCTATTTAGTCTTAGGTCATCCAATCTCCCTCCACAGCAGTGGAGACAGACACTTCCAGAGGATGGCTTTTTGTATTACAATTTAGTCTATGTGAGATAGACAAAAATAATTGTTCTATAGAAGCAGTTGCCACTCTTCATTTCATGGAGGGAACAGTGCTGGCATAATAGGAAACATAATTGGCATCTTAGAGAGATACCCCTGACTGAAGAGAAATAGTTTTTGCACAGTATTTTTTATGGGAACATTCAATGATGGGAATGTTCCTATGTTGATGTGACTTCAGCACAAAATGCTCTGAACCAGTTCACCATTTTTTTAACCCTGGAGGAAAATTTTACCTCTCATAATAACCTTCTTTGGTACATGGTAAACAAAGTTTTCTGTGTTTTTTAACTGTTAACCGTTGCAATCAAAGTGAGATCCTTGCCAATTGCCATTCAAAACCTTAATAAGAACAACAATCTGTATCCATTTTTTTTTCTCCTACTTGAAGCTGCATTGCAAACCCCTGGCTTTTACCATCACTTCTTTGAAGCTCAAGTCTGCTCTCTAAATGCAGATTAAATAACAATAAAATGTTATTTAATGCTATCTATTATGTATATTTATGTTTTCAGAGTCTCAATAGCCAGGCATTGGTCATCCATGGCAGACATTAGGTCTTGCCATTCTTCCTTCAATTCCTTCAACTTGCATCAAGGAGGGTATTAGGATAAATTGCTCCTTTTCTGCTGCCATGCTTTGCCATCATTCAGCTTGTGCCAAGGCAAAAGTATCTACTGGTTTTGAATCATGTATTCTTGTGAAAATTATTCATTAGAAATGAATAAATTATTCTGGGATGATGTACTGGAAGTTCTTCCCTCCATGGAGGTATTGCTCAGCAAATTTAAAGATGACGTGTGTTTATTAATCCAGGTCCTTCTGTTAAAGCAATAATATTATTCAAGGCTTTATGACGCATGCACATTAAAAATGAGAGTTTTTTTAATTGTTACACTAGGATCTTGGGGGAAAAAAATTTTAAAAAAAAAAGGTAGTGTGAAATACTGCCCTTTAGTCTGGAGTGCAAAAGAATGTATCTGGAAACCCTCAATCTCAGGCACTGCACCAAGTGAATTTTGTTTTATTGTGATTTATTTTTTTTTTAGTGAGAACGGAAGTGCTTTCAGACAAGGATCTGTAATGCTGCCACCTTCCTCTTCATTGTCTTTCTAACCTAATTTACGGCATAAGAGCTTCTGGGTGTAGAGTGCCTCTTAAAAAAATTTGGACAATGTTAGAGCAATAAGATTTCAGCCCTATTTGAGATCTGCTGGAGTTACTGTATTGCTAATAACAATACTGTGTAAAAGCACTGGTAAAGCTTAAAGTTCCTGGGGACTTCATGTTAGTGATGTGATGTAGACTGGCTGACAAGCTTACCTCTGCAGAGATTCTGATTCATGCTCTTAAGGCAACCTGAAGTCTTGCTGCCTTAGACATTTAAACTGTGTAACTTAAACTAAACTTATTTATGATAATGGATATAAATCTCTTCCCTGGAGAACAGTTACTGTCAGGACCTTGACCCAGATGGGCCACTCTGCCTTAATCGATTGTGACAGCTACTGTACTTCTGTCTATCAGGTATTCTTCACAACCCAATTGCAAAGGGAGCTGGTTCTAAGAAAACCCTGTTTAAAATCTGTCTGGTGGCAGAACTTAATTGCTGTTGACATTACCAAATAAATTGGTAGTAGCTCCCAGAGAATAAGGCATATGACAAAATCAGTCACCAACACTGAGTATAGACAGGTGCCAGGCAGCTGGTGGCTTCTGCCAGGCAGAGCTGGGGTATCCTGCTTTGTGAGCACCAGTTTCTGTTACCCTATGGCTGGAAAATATTTTGCAGTGGCCATTGAAAACCAAGTCCCCTAAATGCTCTCTTGTGTTTGTGACTGGTCATGAATTTAGAGGCAATATTTCCATTGCAAAAGCAAGTGTAAAATGAGCTTTTTGCCTACATCTTTGAAAAAAAACCCCAGAATCATTCCAGTCTTGAACAAAAGCAAATGTCAAATGAACATAGGAATAACTTTTTTTTTTCCCTATGCAAAGTAAAATTTCCACAATGACTTTTATTTTATCTCTGTGTTATCCCTATCAGTGTGCCCACTGGTAACTTCTGTATACATACTTCATCAGTTTTCTCTTTTCACTATAAATATTGGGGGAAGAATATAATTTGTATTGGTCTACCATGTGAAGCACTTTTTGCTACTTTTTAATATTTTTAAATTAAGGAAATTTTTAATTTCTTCTGTGTCTAATCATTAAGGGTAACAATTTGTACAAGTTGTGGTTTTTTTTATTTTTTTTTTTTTGTTGTTGTTTTTTTTGTTGTTGTTTTTGTTTTTATTTTTTTATTTTTTAACCTACATATGACGCCATATAACTTTTGACTAAAGTCTTTTGATTTTAAGTTATTTAAAATTTTAAAAGAGTTGGTCTCAGAAACTGAGTTTATTTCTTTTACTGTGACTATTTTTATGCCTAACAGTCCTCAGAATTTAATAGCAAAAGAAGCTCAATATTTTTGTAAGCAATTATTATATGAAAGAAAAGACACTGGTTTTAAATTGACTGTGTGATAATTGTGTTTTATTCCCTAAGAAGTCTTGAATGTTCAAAATCAAATGAAATAATAGCTGCTAAGAGTATTCCTTGTTGCTTTTTTTAATGGCTGAGCAAGTCAATGGAAGAACAACTCAATAAACCAATAGTAACAAAAATACCAACAGAGTTTGGAAAGACACAGAATTACAATTTACTGGACATTGTTTTGGGTAAATATGGTGCTGTGCTTACTCTGTTCTTACAGTGTTCCCTTTGGAGGGAAGCAGTCACAGCAATCAACATTGCCTAACACAGGCTGGAGACAGCACTTTGAGTTTGGCAGACCTTGTGTATCCAATGTGGAATTATGTTGTTCTGTGGGCTGGCAGTAGAGTTGTGTAACACCCTTTACTAAGCAAATAATATATGCAGAATATAAGAGTCATTGTACCAATTTTGGTCAAAGGCACATCTACCCTAGACTCTGGTCTCCAGAAATGGCCTCTGGACAAAATAAAAGCATCATATATCTATATGTGATACCTCCCCTAGATATTCTCCCATATTCCAACTATTTTGTGTTCGGGAAGTTTTTTGATTCTGCTATTTTTTGTCTGTTTGGTAAAACAACTCGCACACCCACTATACAGTGAGGTAGTTCTATCCACTGCAGAAATAACCCTTTCCTTTTATTTGGGTTTACCCTGAATTCTGCCAACATTGATATGGCTCCTGCTTCTTGTACGAGTAGAGACACTGAGCAGCCAGTCCAGTCTCCCTTCCTCTATCCATGTCAGTCCTGACTCTGCAAAACTCTGCCATAAACCAGGTTGTTTCAGCTCCAGGCTGAAGAATCCTATGTTCATTCCTCGCTGCGAAGTTCTCTTTCATTGCTCTTGCTACCTTCAGAGACCAGACCTTCTTTGAGGTGAGGTGACTAGAACAACTCAAAACATTCAATGTATGGACAAGCTATGAATACATAAGGTAGTGGTCTAACTTCTCTCTCTCTAATATTTTTTTAATTGCCTTTCCAATTTTTGCTAATATTTAACCCAGTTTTTTGAACAGTGGTTTTATGGAACTGCCTGTCATATCCTGGACATCTCACTCCTGAAACATCCTAAAGTCCTTCATTGTATGTGTGAAGTTCTGGTATATTTTTTCATAGATTCACAGCTGCTTTGGCATATGCTGCTAGAACAGAGAAGCTGCTAGTCTATTGCTCACTCTTCAGAGTGAGAGATCACTTTACTATTTTCACAGTGGTCTCTTAGACTTTGATTTCTCTGCCTAAAAAGACAACAAAAAAGGCTATTTACCTGTCAAGAAAATAGGTAGATATATTTGTGGTAATCATGCCTATCTGCATATGTACTTATGCCAAGTGCCTTGAGGGAGGTTTTTTTTTTTTTCCCATTTCTTTTTTATTGTGATGACTCATCTGCTTGTGTTTGTGTGTGCAGGTGTATGCAAGGGAAAGGAGAGAGACTGAGATGAATACACAATATAGCCCTTTCGTACATATTGTGCACACACATATTCATTTGGGAGACCACTGCGTCTCACAAGGGGGTAGGAGGATCCTCCGTGCCTGTAATAGGGGCGGGAGATGAAGACAAAGGACTCACTTTACCAAATGCAAATCTCAAGGGTGGGGTGTTTATATTGTTACATGTCCCAGTCTTATTACACAATCTTTTTAATCATTGTCACTTTGCAATTCAATTATTTAGATGTATTTTAGCTGGCTGTGTTAGAGTGGGATGTACCAGGATGCTTCACTGAACTCAAAACAAAAGTAGAGTGAGCAGCCCCATGGGCAGACCCTGACACTGTGCACCTCACATGTACTTCTCACCACTGGTAACCCTCCCAGTGCTCAACTCTGTTCTTCCTGGGGCATATCATGAAACAGATATTTTATTTTCTTAGTTATCAGTATTGATCAGGAATGTTGATCCCTTCCTTTGAGGTTGCAGAGAGAAAAGAAATGTCGTTTTTCCTTTGAGCTAGTGAGCTATGCCTGCAAAGTGAAAGGCTTTTTCACATTAGACACAAAAAAATCCTTGTCTGCTTTGTCTTACAGGATATTTAGTGGCAATGAAGTGAAAGACAGTATGGAAATAATTTCAAAATAATATACAGAGTGCTTTACACAATTATTTTGATACCTACAAATAAAATATGTGATTGTAAACAGTTATTATAGTAATATAATTCTTCAAAGCAATTGGCACCTGAGAATATTCACATTTCTATACAAGTATTCAACAGAGCAGCCCTGTTACATGTACAATAGTTAGGAAACACTTTCCTTGGGGAATATTAAATCTGAGGTTACATTCTAGGGCACTTAGAGCTCTCAATCTCTCCTTCTTTCTCTTTAAACAAACCTGCAGGAGATATGGCATGCTTGTCCATGCATTCTGCTGTGGGAAACAAGTCCTGAGCTGCCCTTACAGATAGCATATTAAGGAGTTTAAGCTGCAACTGACATAGGTAGTAATAAAATGAGGTAAGATTAATGACAGGAGGCTTGGAAAATTTTCTGTGAAATCGAACCACTTTGGTGGTACTAATCATTGTTATTCATAACAGGTTAGTTCTAACAGAACAACAAACATTGTTGCCAAGCTTGCTAATTCTCTGAGCTTGTTTACTCACTTGTTTAAGAAGATTGGGTGCTTAATGCTGTTTATTCATGCTTCTCTCTATCCTTTTCTAGGGTTGGTTTTGATTTTTACGTGTTCTCCAGAGCAAGTGGATATGTTCTCTCTTTGCAGCTCTTGACATGGCAAAACCTGCTAGGAAGATGCAGTAAAAAGTTTCAGAAATATAAAAGGATCTCTACAGCCTCTCAAACAAAGAAACAATGCTGTAAGACTGGACATATCTTTTCAGCAATGGAGCAGAGGCAGTTACACTTTGCTTAGCATGCAAAGGCACAGTTTTATAAAAAAGAAAAATAGTTTGTGGGTTTCCCCTTTCCCCCTCAAAACCTCAGGAAATGGGTTTGAATTAGGCTCATTTACACTGGAAAATTCACTTCAGCATTGAAAGATGAATGATAACCTTATGATAACCATGTGGTACATTTATAATGTAATTTCTGTTTTTATATTCTGCTTACTTCAATTTTTTGATCATCTCTGAAATTATAAGAGATTTATGAAATAAATTGCATGAACAATTAAATTGTGTCTAATTCCCCATAATTCTACATATATTAGGTTTTTAGGATAATGATGACACTTCTTAATTATCATTTCCCATCCAGTTCTCTTTTAATGTGTCCATATCATATTACTATTCATATTTTCTGGTAACAGAAAAAGAATATCAGTAGAAAAAGATCATAATGTGCTAGAAGGATGCTTGTTTACTTTTATTGCTATAGCTTTCAGAATTCGGTAAAGAATATTTTTAAAATTTTGGATTGATTTCTCAGAATTCAAGAATCTGATTTCAAGCCAAAAGAAAAACAAAAACGAAACGAAACCAAACCAAACCAAAANTTTGAGTGAGGTCTGTTTTACCTGAAATTAACCATTTAGGGCTTAATAAATTTATGAAGATAAACAATGTTTAAGGAATGAAATTTTGAAGCATGAACATTTTGAAAAAAATTACCTATTGGAATATATGAAAGTGAATATTTGAATTTATTCTATATGAATAATATAAACATTTGGGTCACCAAATACCCCTTTTCTTCCACCAGAAAGTGGTTTAGCATCCTAAATTCTAGTTGCCTTTCATGTTTTCAGTGTTTAAGGAGACAAGTTTGTAAGCTGTTGCTCTGTGCTCCTGCCTTCAGGCTAGGACCTCTTCAGTTTTGCCAGGACAACCATTTCCAGATTGATTCACTGCTATGTTCTGACCAGAAATGAAACCAAAAAGACTTCCTGTGCTCTTGTAATAGTTGTTTTTAATCTGGCTCTGGAAATAATAATGTTTGCAAAGGATCCACAGGAATAGCTGCTTTACCAAGCAGTTACTGAATCCAGATGTGGATTGGGGTGACTG
This sequence comes from Formicarius rufipectus, assembly GCA_013399695.1. Taxonomy (NCBI): domain Eukaryota; kingdom Metazoa; phylum Chordata; class Aves; order Passeriformes; family Formicariidae; genus Formicarius; species Formicarius rufipectus. The sequence continues at coordinate 2,035,220 of VXAU01002292.1, forward strand.
GAAGGGGTTGAGTAGGGGCACAGAAAGAAGAAGGGAGTCAGGTGCTCCTAAAATTAATGTGTTCCCAGGTAAAACAGAGTGAGACTCCATAAATAAACTATTCTATCACTGAATAGATGATAGAGAGGAAAATAGGATTATTATCCTTGCCTTATACTTGGAGTTCAAAGGTAAAGTAGTCCTGTAAGCCTGTGAGTGACTTTGATGTGCAACTCACTTCAAGTGTATGGGTAATCCTATTGCTGAGTCAGGTTTTAAATTACACAATATTTTTGGATGCCCCCTTTTTTTCTTTCAAACATTGTATTTACCATAACTTCACAGAATTTTAATAAGAAAAGTTATGGGCCTTTAGAAAAATATAATTTTTACTTGATATATCAATGCTCTGAAATTAATTATTTGGAAACCAATAATTATTAAAAACTTTCCTTATTTTTTGTTTTTTTGGTGGCCCCTTAGAAAACATTTTATCATCTTAACATATTTTCTAGTGAAGAAGATCTTTATTGCAGACCTTCTCCAACCCTTCCTGCTAGCTTCTTTTCTAGTAACCCCAGGAGATTCAATCAGACCTTAATGAGACCAACAGTCTAAATTAGTTGCTTTAGCTCTCATCTTCCTTTCTCTGTTGGACAAGCCAAGGGAAGAGCAACACTCTGTTATAAAACAGTCTTATTTGAACTTGTCTGCTCTGAGCAGAAGTTTGAAATAAGTGGCTTGTGGAGGTCCCTCCAACTTTCATGATCCTGTGACTCTTCCTTTGTTTCCATGAAATGAGCTGGTTTTCCTAGTCCTACTGGATTTCTTTCATTCTTTGAAAAATTAGCATGGAAAAACAATTAGATTTTGAGAAAGGAAAGACAGATGGTAAGAAAAGGGGAAAATAGTGCAGTGGTAAACACACAAGGCTTTATTCATATAGTCCAAGTGTGAGTAATAGACATAGTTGGCTCACATTTCTAGTCCTTTGATATTGAGTGAGGAGGTTGACTCAAAGATCTTAAATTAGCTTTTGCTCTGAATTGCCTCATGGTGGAGTGTCTCTCTATACTGGTTTTACAGAAATCCTATAAGACTAGGTATATAACGTAAATGATACGAAAGTTAGCCTCAGAGAATCCTATCTTCCTTTATGTGTTGCCCTTAAAGTCTCAGAGAGGGACTTTATGCATGCTTGAGTGGGAACTAGCATGATAGGAAAGGATTCACAAGAGGACCTCTCATCTGCTGTCACGGTAAATCAATAACAAAGTGAGAATTTCACATTTGAAGGAAGTTGTTCAGACTAACAAGAATTATAAACAAGATTTTTCCTAAGAAGATACAGTGGGCCCAGGTAGAGTTTTCCTTAAAATTCTCAAGGGAAGCACTAAGCAAGATCCAAAGGATCATGACCAAGCCACTGAAAAAGTAAGTGACATGAAATCTTGGAGCAACAGCTAGAATAACCAGAACTGCTCTCCTTTCTTAAAATTCTGATCATGTCAATAAATTTAATGTCCAACACTGAATACTGAAATGCTGGAATAATGGGAGAAAGCAAGAAACTCTGACAAAATCTCTTCAACATATCTGAACTACTATCTTACCCTTAAATTGGATTCCAACAAAGCATGATGTTCAAATGACCCCTTCATAAAGAGACTGCCAAAAACTGAAGTTAAGTGGAGACCTGTGCTGGCCTCTGCTTTCTCTGAGTAATATATACCCTGGAAAAAGGAAATAACTCACAGAATAATCAAGTTAGATCTATAATTTCCTGGGTATTTTGTGCTGTCCTTTCAGATAATGTAAGGTCAGTAGATAAATCTAAAAAAGTAAAATGTCAGAACAGGCATCAACCTTGTCTTCAGTAAAAAGGGATCTTGACATAATCCAAAACAAAGATTTATAAGATCATATCCTTGCAAATAATGTTACTGAATTTTAAGACCAACAAGTTCCATCAGGGTTTAACATGGATGACAAGCCACTGAATTATGAACAAAGCAGTAAGAGCTTCTTGTTCCCTTCCCATTCCATGGGTTCAGCCAATACAGGTCAGATAGCAATATCAGTGTCCAAAGTTTGGAACAAAGTTTAATTTTTCAAACATTTTTTCTTATTATTGACAAATAAGGTTCTGATTCCTACTACTGTTTATATCTTGTGTGGGCTACTGGACAATGATGATGAGGTAGACCTCTCTCCCACTGTGTAACTGAGCTTCTCCTAAATCTGGCAAGGTGTTGTATTTTTGTAATGAAGTCATTCAATATGTTTTTTGAAAAAATGTGCTGTGATCAGAAGTATCTGTAAAAGAAACAGAAAATTAGAATGGTCAGAGTAATTCCTATCATAAGGCAAAAATAACCAGTGAAGCTTTTTACAATGATGGTCACAAATGTTTACAAACCAAGGCTACCAGTGAAGACTGGATTGCTTCACTGAAAAATGTCCTGTCCTCTAGAATTATATTCCACCTCATTCCAAAATACTTTTAATAACAAACTTGTTTTGGCTGATTTTTCTTTCTATGCCTGTTTTTGTTAGACCAGCATTAGCTAAGAAGCCTGGACCTGTATGTGTATTACAGGAACTGAGATGTGAATTCTGGCCTTCTCAAAGCCATAACTTTCAAACGAACAAAGAAAGTTACATGTCTAAATAACAGCACGGGTGTAAATACATACATATATGTGTGTGTGTATGTGGTTGAACTAAAAGTAGACCTGCAAAGTTTTACCACCATCATTTTAAACAGCTGCAGTGTTCATTACATTCAAGCCTTATTTTCGAGGCTTTCTGTTTTGGTTCAAAATTAGAAACAAGTCTCATTTTGTGCAAAGGTCTTCAGATTTGGTTTCTAGACCTCAAGTTAGATATGCAAAACCAAGATGAGACTGTTCCAGCTCACTGGTGCTCATAGTCTGTATGAGTAAGCCTGTAAAACATGGATTCTGCATGTCATCTAGATGATACCACATATGGCTCTACACCATGTGTGGTTTGACTTCAACAGAATCAGGTGTAATTTTCAGTTCTTAACACCTGTGCAGAATCTGTTGTCCTATAGTCCACTTATAGAATATGTATGACCTTACACAAGAAACTGAAATTACTCCTTTCTGAATCTAACAGGCCATGTATTAAGATTAAGCTACTTCTCCAGGCTTGCACAGAGAGTAAAAGGCTTTCCAGAGTGCATGTGAAAGTTTGGCAAGGGCTCTGATAAAAATCAGCACCTTTGAAGTTCATCAAACTGCTATATAAAATAACAGGAATAAGGACTATTCTTTCCTTTTAATTAACATTGGCTGGTGGATGAAGCACTAAGAGATAAACTGTTTGTTGAAGCTTAAGAGTACACCACAGAAGTCTGAGTCAGTATTGTTACATGAATGCATGAATGAATAACAATGAAAACTGTATAATGAAAAGTTTTTTCTCTCATTTAATTCTAATATGCTGTAATGGAAGCTTGTGTGGTATGAGAAGCCTTTTCTTATATAATTATATTGTTGAAAGCCCCCCAAAAATGAAAATTGTAAATTCTGAAGGCCACAGAAGGACAGATAAATGAATGGCAAATTCCACTGAGCGTTTTATCAGCTTCCTGCCATTCTCTGAACAGTGCCAGATAAAAACCCCAGTGCTGAAAGGTCTTATGAAAGGCTGTGCATAAGCTTGTAAAATGTGTATTAATTATAAAAAGTACATCTTAGTAACCTCAAACTTCCTTTAGTTTTCTTCAAATACAAAAACACCTCTCCATTTTCCTATCTGGTTGAGGTGTCTGCTCTTAAGATTGAAATTCCTGAACTGTCTTTATGAAATTAATTGGCCAATGAGCCTTATTATTTGCTAATAGACTTTTAGCTTATGTCCAGCTGTTTTTCATATAATTTTCTATTAATTGCAGACTGAGCAGTGGTGAGCCCTTTACTTCATTCTACAGATACTACTCGAAGATTCTAATCTGAATAGTTTAGACCTTATCACAGGCACTTGGGTTTGATCTTTTTGTGAGGACTATTCATGTCACCAATTTTCCTCTTCCAGAAGATGAAATTTGGAAAGCATGCTATTCTGTTTATTCTACAGAATTTGAAAATTCTGTATACTTCAGCATTTAGGAAGGTGACATCAGGTAATGAGGAGGAGAAACAACCTGAAATATTTTTTTGGTAGTCCCTTGAAAACAAAATTCTAAATTGGAACAGTCACTCATACACACACACACAAAGAAAAAAGAAATAGAAAAGAAAAAGATGTGACAGTTTGTTAATTTTATAAGTTGAAATATTTCAAATATTGAGCATAGACTGTCCTGCCCTACTGTTAACTGTGGCATGGCTAACACTACTTGGAGAGAAGTGAGAAAGACCTTCCCTGAAACTGTTTCTCTTAGAAACACTGAAATACTTTAGCAGCAGGTACATTGGCTAGCCAGTGAAGTCAGGAACGGGCTGCTGCTCTTAGGTGCTCCTACTGCTGCCTTCAGAGGAATAAGAGGGAAAGGGAAAGAAGTGCAGCTGTAATGCAGACTTTTGGAGAGAGAACAAAAACAAACGGGGCATGGGTTTGGGGAAAAATAGCCAAGGATAAGGAAAAAGTTATATCAGAAGATACCAGAAGATGAGCTGGAAATGGGAAACTTGAGATGAATGGAAATGACAATTGAAAAGGATTGTACATATATATGCTGGATGAAACACTCTTGCAGAGCCCAGAACTAAGAGGATCCAGTTGAAATCTGTCTGTCCATGAAGCAAGCCTATTCCTTCTTTTTTTTTCAAGTCTTTCTGAATGTTTTTCAGCAGTTTCCTGGATTGAAGCAATTACTGGTTAGCTTGGTTACTTCAGTTTGTTGTTGGGTTTTTAATGAAGTTTGTGTTACTATGGACCAAATTCATTTGCATCTCTCTAGCATTTAACAGGCTCATTGAGTCGTCTGTTGGATCCCTTACAGAATTTTGAATAATTTTGAAGTCAATATAAAATTATGTTTGTTTTTTTTTTTGGTTTTTGTTTTTGTTTTTGTTTTTGTTTTTGTTTTTGTTTTTGTTTTTGTTTTTGTTTTTGAGAGAAGGCCATTAATAATTCTCTGCAGTGGCACATTGTAAATGAAAATAGGTTTTCTTAAGTCCTCACTATTTTTCTTTGCTTTGCTTTGCTAACAGATTCACCTGAGAAGTGTAACAGTGAGTGAAGTCTTCAACTGGCTAACTGAATTTTCTTCTCTAGCCTGTGATCAGATATATAGAAGGTCACACAAACAGGGCAGTGAATCACAGTCTAGGAAGTCAACTGATGGCTCCAGCTGAGTGCACTGGGCTCTTTGCCTGCATGTAGGCACTTTGCTGGATCAGAACCTGGAGTATGAGCCTTGGATCTCAGCAGGAGGAATAGCTCTGCCTCTGTGTTTGGCTTTTAGCAGTTTTTCAGGAGTTAATTTGATTGTAGGTTGATATTCACACTTTTAAAATCAGATATTAGGGCTTGGATAGCTCTACTAATGCGTTTTGGAAATTCCATTTACACCTTTTCAAATCTTAGTGGGAGTTCTACATGCACTGTGAACAAAAAAATATTTGGCTAGCTTGCTCAAGAATTTTTGCACTTTGCCAAAAGCACTTAAAACAATGCTCCAGAAAAAATGTCCAGAAACTATTTTCTTTGTTGTTGTTTGTTTGTTTTGTTTTGTTTAGTGCTGCTTTCCAGTGCCTCACCAATTGAAAGCAGAAAATAAAAAGGAGGGTTCATATAGTATTCTTCTTACTCTAAACTGACATCCAAAATTCTCTTTTTTGATCATGAACAGCTGAAATAGGTAGAGGAGCTCTTGGATAAATTTTGTTATAGCTGATTTTAGCTTATAGAGAGCTGTCCTCTATGTCAGACACTTAGGGTGTTTGTGGCTTGTTTAAAGGAAATTTCTGGTGTCACAGCAATATCATGCAATTTGTTTCAGTTAGGCTTAGATTTGTTCCAGAACACTTGCTTTGTGTCAAGTTTTTCCTTGCATAAATGTCTGCTGAGATTTGAGGGCAGAAAAACATTCTAATTTCTCAGAACATGACTAAGATATTTTGTTTAGCAGATCTGAATGCACTTTTAGAACATTCGTATTAGTACAGAGAAATGGGAAGATCAGGAATCGTCCACTCAATTCATCATCACTACTTCTCTAGTCACATGTAAAGGCCAGGTAGAAAATGTCTCCTACACTTGATAATATGACTCTTTCTGCTTTGCTCTCCATTAGGGATGCTAAGAATTGACATGGATATAACAACAGAGTGTACCCTTGAGTGGGTGCAGCTGTAGGCACCCTTTCACTGTAAGCTGGACAAAGACGTGACTTCAGGCTTTATAGTGTCATGCTTTTGTAGCTAGCCATGGGGAATCTGGATCTGGATTTTGAGTAGCACCTTTGTTTTCCTGAATAATATTTTCAGCTGTATTCAAATGACTACATTGGAATATTTTTTCTGTTAATGCAATACTCTAGGCCATGGAGGAGCTGTAGGACAGTCTGCTTGGAAGATGCTGATCTGCCCTACTCTTCTGGGCTCTTCTGCTTGTAACAGATCTAGTAAAGTCTATCAGAACTATATGATTTAGTACTACAAGTAGAGTAAAGGAAGCCAGGGAGATTACTGGCTTGCACTATGGCTGTAATGATTGTTTCTCCAAGGTCATGAGATGTTTTCATCTCATCTCTGAACTACCACCAGGGGCTGTATGAATAGCAAATACTTCCCAGCAAATTGAGCTGGTCTTTTTGAGCTCATACACACAACTGTATGGTGTAAAGAGGAACAAGGCTGAAGATGCTGTTTCTCCATCAGTTAGGAGCTACTTCTGCCTCAGAGACAGTGACTGATTCATTATTCAAGTTAGCGTGAGAGATTGCAACTGCCCTGGGATACGAAGGTTAGGTCACCAAAAGAATGCTGCAAAGACCTGGAAATAATGCCAGTTGTTGTTGGCTAGACTTCATGAATGAATGTTTTGGGATAAGCCTACGCAATGGATTTTTTAGGTGAGGCACAGTGTGCGCGGAACTGGCCCCACCCCCTTCACTCCTGAGGCTCATTTTGCCACGGCCGAGCACACTCAGATGGCGACAGTGAGTTCCTCGGGATTTGAACCGGCGTCCTCAGAGGAGGAGCCGGCTCCAGAGGCGGTGACTTACACCACTTGGCCAACGCTTGCCGCAATGCCAGTAATTACTTCATAAGAATCAATTTCCATTTTTTAATTTTATTTTTTAAATGCCAATGAACATTAACTTGCAGGAGATAATCTCAAGACTAGGCAAATGCAATCTTTCACATTTCAGAGGCCAGGTAGGAACATAACTTCACATTAATACTTGACTAGCTCCCTTCACTTTGACACAATGTAGTGGGGACACTACTTTGCTGTCAGGGTCAACCTAAGATCCTTGACATTTTTTCTTATGCATCAAAGATGAAGTTGTTTGCTGCCAGGGTGGGGTTTCAACTTGATCACTTTGTACTCTGCCACTGAACTTTTTTAATTGTTGAAAAGCTGTGCTTTGGGATTGCTTAGTGTAGATTGTCTGTTACTGCCATGGAAAGCTAATGCAGCTGATGCTAATGCTGCTGAGTGCTGCTGGGGACCAGGATGTGTGCCTTTCATAGGGAAGCTGGATGGCTGTTTTTGGCATAGGCTTTATCTCAGGCTCTGCAGGCAGAAATGCTGTGCCAAAATTAAGAGTCCTTTCCCTAATGAGAAATTCTAGAATTAGATCAGAATTCACAGATTTTGAAATATGGTTTTTAGCTGGCTATGATAAAATTCAATTTCTCCATTTAGTACTTAATACTAACCTAAAAGTGTGTGCATGCACGCCCTTTTAATTTCTTTGGTTTCCCTAAAAGCATGGCATGGATTGCCTGAAGACAGACTTTTTCCACTGGCCTTTATAACACATACCTCCATGGAATTAAAATGGAATATTGGAAAAACCCCTAAAATTCTTGTCACACAGATTTTTTTAGGAAGAAAAATCCTGGATAAAATTCTATTGCAAAATCTTCTTGCAGTTGATGTTTCACTGTATTACCAATATCAAAAGATCATGATGAAACTTTTTGTTGAGTATTCTAGCATTCCTGTTTGGTTACTGCTATAAATCAGAGTAAATACTGATTTCTGCTGTAGTTCCTGTTTTCAGGTAAACAGGAGGTAATTTTAACTGTGAAAATACTCATGTTATGGTCTTCAGTTTGAAGAAAAAGGGTTATGCAAGAGAATCAACATAACCACTCTCCTTTAATTAAAAGTTATATTTTCACATCTCCCATGCACTCTTGAGATGAAATGACAGAAAGTTAAAAGCTAAAATTTGTCACAGAAAACTCAAATCCATATTAATTTCTTAAGCAGACTGTTACAAAGACTTGAAGCTTGTCAGCAGCAAAAAGAGATCAATTCAATTAAACAAAACAAATTATTAGACACATAATTTCTTTTTTTTTTTTCTTAAGGAGAAATACTAATGAAATCTCCCAACTATTTTTGGTTACTAAGCTGACTTTCAAACTCACCTACCTCACAGGGCAGCTGTGTTAGCATAAGTCTAAATTCCGGTATTGCACTTGGTTTTTCAGAGAGACCATTTAATGATCATCTGAGGATATTTGTGTCATTAAAAAAGGACAATTCTGCTTTCACACATCCTTAATTCGTTTACATATAAAAGTAATCTGAAAGATTCAAGTTTTCATCACATGGATGGAGTGTTGCCTACATTCATTACTTATTTGTAACAGTTAAACACCACTTATGTGTATTCACATTAGTTAAGTTCCAGCTCAGGTCTTCTTCATTTATTAAAGATGTTCATGCTTAACCTAACACAGATTGGACCAAGCATGACACAGTGCTGTCCGTCTGGGTACAAGTATCTTGTGAGTTCCAGCAGCAGAGGAGACAAACTCAGTTCTTGTCAGTGACATTGACTGTGCAAAGGAAAATCCATGGGCTCAGTATGCAGGCAGAATTCATTCTTACCCACCGTCTCTCCACTTGTGTGTCATTGCAGATCAGCAGCTGTCATTCATTTTTCCTGTAACCTGCTGAGATTTTTCCTTAAGTCCTCTCTTTCCAGTTATGTTTGCATCTTACGGATTTGTTCCATACAAAGCCCATGACACAGGCTCTCTTACCCATCCATATGGATCCATTGCTAGTGCAGGTTCTCTTCACATCTTTATTCCTGGAATCTCTTCCTTTGGCATCTGCTGTCTTGCCTTGCCCGCATCCACTCACAATGTTGCTGTAAAGATAATTTCTCTACTCTACTAATTTGAAATCAGCTGTCTCTTTTAGTTCCTCAGATGCCATCCCTGCTCTCAAACTTGAGTCACTTGTCTTTATTTTCAAGACCTTTTCTCATGTCTCTCACATTTTTTATTTACTACTAAAATGTCAGTTTAAATCTTTGATTGGTTGTGATGTTCTGATGAGTCGGAGATGGCCACAGACAGGAATTTGATGTTTTGAATCATCTTTTGACTTCCAAATGTGGATTGCAAGATGCCATTGTAAAATAAGAAAGTTTGTAGATGTGCCCTCCTGCCCCACATATTCAACAATTACCTCCATGTTCCTGATGCCTTTTAAAACAGAAACTAGTGACTTGCATTGAGAAAATGTTCGCAGCTGGAATTTCAAAGACTCAAGAACTCTATTCTGAGTATATTACAAAAGAAAATGCATTTTGAGATTTTAGAGGTTGTGGAAGCAGAACAATGTCCTTTGTAAATAAATTCAATATAGTTTTCTTTATCTCACTGAAAAGAACACAACTTCAAAGACTGAGAAAGCTAAAGTGAGGGAGAGGCTTGGATTCAGGTGGTTTAATCTTTGTCTGAGGTATGAAACACTGTCAGGTCCTCACCTTAACCCTTAGAGCAAACACCCTTAAAGCATTTTATAGGCCCAGTGGACAACTGAGATGGTTCATGAATGATATTGGTTTCCTGTCCCTTCTTCACCTCATGGGAGAGTGAAAAATCCAGCCCAAGCACCCAACACTACACTAACTACTGAATTTACTTTCCAAACCAACGGGAATTCACTTGCTAATTCACTCTTCAAAAAATAATTAATCCTGCAGAGCCATCTACTTTAATTAGTATTTGAGCTTTCTAGAACCACAGGACTGGCTAATTATTTTCATTGCCTCCCCTTGGTTGCTTATGCTGTATAGATCTGCTGTTTAATAAGTCACTCAGAGGCCAGAAGAAATGCTGAATTCCTGAAGTATAGAGTGTCTAGACAAAAATGCACAAGCAAATATTTCCACTTTAAGCAGGGACACAGTGTTTGTTTGTGATAAGCTGGTTCTGAATAATTTATTCTAAGCTTAATGTGAGGTATACAGATTTTATCACAGGGTTGAGAAAGGGGGGGAAAAGGAATGTAGTGATGAGGGCAGTGATTTCAGTCATTCATTTAATTATTGTTATTTAGAATGTTGAGAGCAGAGCCCCACTGTGTCAGATACTGCTAGCATATAATAAGAGATAGACAGCTGCTGCAGTTCAGCTTCTACACAGGTCAGTAATGGCGAAGTTAAAATTATTCCTTGGGAAAAATCGTACATGAACACAATATTGTACTTGACACAGGGTTTTTCTACTGGCTGCAGCTTTTTTTTAAAAATTTACATTGCAAGCTGCTGATTTCCACTTTTCATTACAAATACAATCAACACAATTATCCATAGAGAATTTATTTTATTGGTGGATTTACCATACCACACTTGAGGCAACATGCTGACTGATGTGTGTAGAGCCAGCTGTTGCCAAGGGGTGTCTGTTTTAAAGTGGGGTGAAACACTGCATGGATGTGGCTGTGGCGAGTGCAGGGCTGGCTGAGGTTGTTGTGCCAGGGCCACAGGTACTGGTGACTGATGGGCTCCTGGTGTGACCACAGGCTTCCTGCTGCCCTGGACTCTGGCAGCAGCCCTTCCCCAGCTCACCTGCCAGGACTGGGACTTCCTGTGCTGAGCAAGCTCACCTGGAAAGCACACAGGTTGCTGAATCATTCCCATACCTCACAACTTTGGAAACACTTCACACAGATAAACGACAGAGACTGTCAGCATAAGAAGAAGAAATCAGCCAGGACCGAGTTGCTGCTAATAAATTCTGCTGGACACGAGAGACCCTGAGCTGTTGCTGCACTGTGATCTTCAGAGCTTCCCTTGAACCTACAAATTCTACTTTTCCTCCATTTCCCAGCATATTCCAAGCATCTGTCTTCTCTGATAATGTAGGATATGCTACAAGTCTGAATAGGAAATAGTTTTTCTATTCTGTGGAAAAGTTCCCTACTGCTTCTGTATCGTAAATTTAATATTTTAAGTTGACCAAAAATTTCTTCTCTGCTTTGCAGAGTAAGGTTAGGGGTAAATGGCATCTTACTTTGATTCAAAGCAATTCCCTGATTGCATTTCTTTGTAAAAATTCCTTAGAATGTTGGCAGTGATTGAAGGAGTTTGATGAAATTATGTTGACATGGTTAGAGAGAAAATGATGGTGTGTTTCATGACTTTGGGTACAAACAGACAGAGGAATTAAAATGTTGGACCTGTGCACTGTATTTTGTGTAAGTACTATGGAAAAAGAGAAGCATTTGAGGGTAGTCAGCCCTATATTGAGTAAGCAATCAGTACTAAAAACATATTTATGAGTATGAATAGTTTTATATTCTTCTACGGATGTGTTCCCCATCTCTGGTGTCAGGCTGTGTTTTCTGGTGTGTTTCTCCTCTGGTAGTCAAAAACACCTCTTTCATCATATGTCATGAAATGATAGCTCATTCTCTTGCCTCTAAGCTATCACACGCACTTAGAAAGAAACTCATCAATATAAATGTTTGTGTCTATGTTTGATTGGTTTCTCATGTTTAAAAAGGAGGAAAAAGGAGATTGATTGCTGAGGCCATAAAAGTAATGATGCATTTAATGAAAACATACATTTTATAGGCAAAACACACTTAAAAATTACTTGGAGCTACTGCATATGAGTTAATGAAATTAAATGACCTTCAGAATTTTACTAGTTTGACCTCGAGTTATCCCTTTTAGCTTTCTGCCAGTTTTACATTTATTTGCACACCTGGCATTTATTTTTGTATATTTGGTCTATCTTGAGAGCTTCTTTCAACTCTCCCCACTAAACACTGTGGCTACAGAGATACACTGCAATGGTTATGCAGTGTGAAAACTGGCCTGGTGTCTCACTGGCTGTCCCTGAAAAGGCAGTTATCCTTTTCCCCAGTCGTTCACTTAATCTTGAGGAAATGGTCTGTTGCCAGCTACCTTTTTCATACAAACCCAAACTTTCATACAAACCTGGTCCAATCTGTAATGCGACTGCACAGCTGAGTTTGTTAGGGGAAATGTGTCAAAAATGATGTCAGAAACTCTCTGTGGAGGTGAGAAAATAGCAATATGTTATCATTTCATCTCCTGCTCAGCTGAACAACATTTGGATTGATTTTACATCTGCTGCTAGACTAATCCATCTCTCTGAGGTAGTGCTTGTTCATAGAAAGGATTGGAGGAACACAAAGTAAAGACCGGTCATGTCTACATTGTAAGTATGGTTGTGTTGATGGCATCCATTCTAATGACCACTCTCCTGCCAAGTGATACTGAAAGGCTCATGTTCACGTTAGTAAAAATTATTCTTCTCTACAATGAATGTGACAAGGACCAGAGAGAGCTGGGAGGCAGCATGAGGTGCAGTTGTGTGCATGCTATATAGAGAGTAGTTACCAGAAAAAATTGTCTCCTGAGACTCATCTGGGTTTTTTTACCATGACAGTTAGAGCTCCAGGGTGAGGTAGCACAAGCATGATGTGAATATGCAGGACCCATCTTCCTTAGCTGGTACAAGTGACTGAATTGTACATTGGCTCTGGGATGGATGTGGTGCCAGGTGCAGCACCAGAATAGATCATCTCTTTGCAGGAACACAGATGATGCCCTTCTCTGGTGTCCTACCCCCATGCATGCAAAGAACTTCATTCATTTATACTATAAAACACTCATATGTGTACTTGAAACATACATAAAACTTACAAACAACTGAAATATTTCCAGATAATGCTGTTTTAATGCTTTTTATATAGATTTCCTGCATGATTAGGCAGCAAATTTCTAAGTTGACTCTGGTAACACATCAGAGCTAAATCCTCTTCATGAGGAAAATAACAAAATTTCTAGATAATTTTGTGTGAGCCACAGAACTCGAGACTTGGCATTTACTATCTTGTCTGAGTAGCTGGAAGAACATAGGAGATAAAAAATCCCTACTGCTGTATGGAGGCCAAAGATTCAGATATATTGCACCTCTCCCACCTTCATTTTGGGAAGGTAAACTTTATAAATGCATATTAGAAGAGGTTACAGTTGCACTGAAATTTCGGCGTCCCTGCAGGTACCTGGGAGCTGGGACAACCTGCTTTTGCTCTGACGATGGCAAGGTCTTCAAATACCAAACAGATAGCACAGTGCATTTGTTACAACAGGTTATCTGTCTGGGGATGGCAAAAGAATAGTTCATTTCTCTCACCTGCAAAGAATCTGGAATGGAAGGTGGCAGCTGTATCATTCACTTCTGTCTACCCTTTATGGCTTGATGTGGTAAAACCTCTGTGTACAGTCCTGTGAGGCTCTGTACCTAGGTCTCTGGGAGGTACCACCTCATCTCCAAGGGAAGTATGCCATAAAAACCATAAGTAGCTGAAACCAGTCTGCTGATTGCATAGAAACCACTAACAGGCAATTGAGGGACAACATGAGACTGGAAAACATCTGGTAATCCTTACTTATTCTGTTAGTCTAGCTTCTGATAACCAGCATGTTGGAAGACAAATTTAATGCTGGGCTATAACTCTCTCTCTTTTCTTTTTCGACAGAGAAAATAGAGTGCAAAGCCTTGTTCATCTCAACTGACTTTAATATCTTTGAGTAAAATGGAAAACCATAATTTGGCAGTTTTTTCCCTCTGCTTCTCTCTCATTCTTAAGATTTCTATATGGGGGGAAATACCAGACTGTTTCTTTAAAGTTGAAACAGTGGAACTCCTTGCATTTATATGATTTCTACCACAAGTCCCTGGTTATTATTGATACTCAACTCTTCCCCCTCTACAGGTAAAGTAATGGTAGAGATTGCTTCTGTGGCTGCAGCATGTTGCCTTATCAGGAGATTTAGATGCATAGACGTGTCATCTGTCCTCTGGGAGGTTCTGATATCACTTCTGAGCCCAAGGTCCCACCTATATTGGGGGATGAAACCAGTGGAAGTGATGCTTTAAATGCAGTGCAGCATGAAGACTGGACCCTTGTTGTTTACCATCCACAGCTGCTCCTTCCTGAACAGTTTACTCTCATTTCATCACTTCTCCTCCATCCTCTTTGAATGTGTGTGCCCTCCCTGGCAATTTGTATTGCCACCTTTGTGGCACTTGGGTCCATTGAGCGCCTTAAGGTGAGCTGAGGGCTTCAGATATTCATGATCAGGAAATTTCACTGGGCAAACAAAACCACAAATCCACAGTGCGCAGGCAGGGTTGTCACGTTTCAGAATGGAGCTGCTTTTGTTCCTGATGTGCCTATTGAAAACACAGCATGGACTCTCCATTCTTTGGGCTCTTTCATCTTCTGAGAGTGAACTATGGACCCTGAGTATTTTATTCTGGCATCCACAGAATTTAGAATGACTGTTTTGAAGCAGTCTTCCTGATAAGATGTATTGAGAAAACAAGAAAATAAAAGCAGACAAGATACTTAGTTCAGACATTTTTCTTCACAGTCTATGAGACTGATACATTTTCTGGCTCTCAGAATAGCACTATTATCCTTTTAAGAAACTTTAGAACAGAAAGAGGCTGAGGTCCATCTAGGTCAATCCCCGCTAAATCTTCAGACATTATGTGATTATTTTTAAAATATGCAAAATATAACATACAGTTTCAAAAGCATTAGAAATATACCATAAAGCAAGAGGAGAGATTTCAAGAAGCTTTTCTTCAAATATACCTGTATCAACCCTTGCTATCGGTTTCTTTTTTATGTGTCTGAGTGCATGCTGTTTTTGAGTGCAAGCTGCTATGTAAAATGTGGTATAATTATAGGCTAAAATTTGACTGAGACTCTACATCGTAACTTCTGTGTTTCAACAGAATAATCATGAGACACTCATTTCTGTCTTTTACACTACAATCTTCTGGTAATGCTGCAAATTATATAGTAGTTACAGATGGAATAACATGGTTTCTTTAACCATTAGTACTCTCCAATTTGAAGGATTTCCATGTCTAGATCAAGTTGTATATTAGCAGAAAAGAGAGGTTGTAATAACATGATCAAATACAGGGTCTAGGAAGAAGGTTAGGAATGCTTTATGTCATTTTATGAGTATTTCAGTGTTTCTCGAGATTTGTTTACAGATATGCCTGCTAGGGGTATAATATTGATATTGCCATTACAGCCTCACCTGCAACAGGTCCTATGTAAACTGGATTTTTGTTATGGATATCCATGGGGGTTTTTTTGTTCATGGTCTATAGTCACATTATCTTTGGCTAACACATATATTTAAGATTTTTTCTATGTTTTTATCTCCTATTTGATTTTAAATACCATTTTCTTTTCTGTGCTTGGACCTACACCTTACAAATTATCCCAGGGGTTTATTCCAGATTTCTTTTATCTCCTGAAAAATACCTGATTTTCTTTTTCCAGACAAGGCTGACCAGAACATGTCTGAAGATATATTTTCCTGCTCCATTCTCTCTTTGATATATTTTAAATGCTCTTTAATTTCTGGGCAGGCTGGTTCCAGCTATATGCCCCTATGTCTTCAGTGTAAAGGGGAGATTCTACACAGAGAAATGAGGCTTTAAATGTCAATGATGTAAATGATGGACAAAGCCCTATTAACTTTTAATTGATGTTGAATAGGGAATTGGGAAAGGTATAAAACCTTTTTTTTTGACACTAGGAGTATTCATGCAGAACACACTGCTTCCTCTTAAGTGTTTGTCCCCAGTGTGTGTGCAGATCCCTTCTGACTGCAGTTCCTCCCTGATGCTTGCAGGGAACCTACATGCACAGCCTCAAATGAACCCATAGTGCCTTCATAACAGGTGATGATGCTGTTAGACATATGGCAGGCTGGCTGGCAGGTAGGCTGGCTGTAGGCACTCAGAAGCATGATCCCTGTAGTAAAATTACAGATCTGATAATTATCTCAGGCCACTCAACCTTGCATGCCTTTGGCATCTTGATAAGATGAAAGCAGTCTTACCCTCAGCTCTCGCAGTTGTGACTGTCAGCAATACAGCCTCTCCCACCAGCTCCTTACCGAAAACCACCACCTGAGAACAAGGTTACTGCAGGCAGTGAGTGTGTATGGGTGTGGAGGAGCCAATCTGGTTACAGGCACAGTGGGCAAGCAGTGAGGTGTAAGCCAAGTAATCCAAACATACCCAGGCAGGGTCATCCTTTCTGCACAAAGCACAGTGAAATGCAGATGCAGCACAGTCCACACTGGCCATGTCAGACAAAGCCTCTAGCAGGGCTCATGTCCTTTCAGTCTGAGTTATGCTGCTGTTGTGACAAGTGACACCTGCTATACGTGGCCAGGGATGTGCAGCAATTGAAAGCTGTAGACAGAGGAGGTTACTCCTCCTCTCAACTCTATACACCATCCTCCATATTGTTCTCTGGGAATGAGAATTGGACATCTGAGGCTCTGTTGCATGAAACCTGGGGCATAGAAGTATCTTTCCCATCCTGTGGTGATTAGGTGCTGGGTTCAATCAAACAAGGAAGCCAAATAGCAGACTGTACATGAGACGACCACTGCTGTCACCCTGCAGTGGAGGAGAGAGGATTAAGGTGGTGTTGGATGGTCACTGTCAGCACCAGTCTGTCTCCCTCTCTCTCACAGCCACCATCAGAGCTGAATTCCTGGCACAATAAGGCTCAGCTCAGGCACAGAACTGAACCTTGACTGGGGGCATGTCAAGGACCTGTAAGGGAAGTCACTCTCAGGTCTGTTCACAGGGATCCTGGAGGGGTACAGATGTTCTAGCATTGGCACCTGGCCCTGTGGGATGCCCAGAACACTAAATGGGTTTTCTGGGCAGAATACCAGGCCTCTGGGACAAGAGGGGCCCTAGAAAAATACTTGTGGATGGGAAAGGGAAGCCCCAACAGTGATGTTGACTTGGAGCTGGGAGGGCGACTAGCCAGGCAAAGCATGGGTGTTTGAGTGGTGGTGACAGGGCTGTCTGCACTGCTGGGGGCTGACTGACTTGTCATATGCTCCTAACTGGCACTTGTCAGTGCCTCCTCCTGGGAAGCCAGCACATAAATTTTGGGTGTGGATGGCGCCCAGGTACCACTGGCTACTGTTGCAGAGCTGGACATGGATGAGGTACATCTCCTGCAGGACACTGCTTTGTCTTTGAGATGTGAGCACAGAAAAGAAGGAGCACCCAGCAGCTTGTTCCCAGTGCTCTTCCCCTATCTGAGGGTCACTCCCCTAGGACTCGGCTCTGCCTCTGGAGAGGTGGAATATTGCCCTGTCACTTCTGTCTGGCTTTGGGGAGGGGGCGAGGCCATCAGGGCTGATGTCAGAAAGGAACTGGTTTTGGGTCCCAGGCACTGTGACCTCTGACCTCTGGGGGAGAGGAAGGACAGGAATGGTGGGTGGAAGGAGCAACACAGACTCATAGAGACATAGAATGGTTTGGGTTGGAAGGGACTTAAAGATTATCTAGTTCCAGCCCCCCTGACAGGCCACTATGGGCAGGGATACCTTGTGCTGTCCAGCTTGCTCAAATCCCTGTCCAAGCTGCCTGGGAAGACTCCCAGGGATGGGGCATGCACAGCTACTCTGAGAAACTTGTCCCAATGCCTCACTACCCTTGCAGTCAAGAATTTCTTTCTAGTATCTATTTTCAACCCACCCTCTTTCAGTTTAAAGCCGTTCCCCCTTGTCCTGTCACTACTCACCCTTGCAAAAAGTCCTTCTCCAGCTTTCCTGTAGGCTAGTCTTCTTGCAGGATGAGAAGTGTGCAGGCTTGGAGCACGTAGCAGTCACTCCAAAGGGCTGGAACTGCTGGTGCCTCCTAACAACTTACAGGAAAACACTCCATGGGACATCCCCACTGCTTTGCAAAGTTCACTGCCACCCTGCTCTCAGCAGCCATTTGCCACCAGCTGTGTCCCAAAAAAACATACACCCAAGCTACTGTACAGTATGCATGTGTTTGGATGTGGAGGAGCCAATCTGGTTACAGCCATAGCAGGCAACCAGTGAGGTGCAATACAAGTAAGCCAATCAGTCTCACCTTTCTTGTGCAGAGCACAGTGAAACATAGATGCAGTTGTGGACAAAATGGACAATTTTCCTTTTATTTTTCAAAGTACAAAAATTAGACTGATTTTTCCTATCATGTTGTATCTTAGTATAAGTATAGTGTTTCAAGAGTGTTTGGCATTTGTCCCTGAATAACTAAAGTAGAAGATACCTGTGTCACTGCTTTCTAGGAATGCTTCTCAGCTGCTGTCTTGCCTCTTCTCAGCCTTGTCTCTAGAGGACTATATAACTGCTAAGTACTTCTCACAAAGAACAAGGCATAGAGAAAACACTGATGAAAGCATAGGTTATTAAAAAACATTTAGGTATATCTGATAAAATCTAGCTTTGCTTTTTTATTTGCCAGCTATGCATAGTTGCACTGATGAAATTAGGCTGTACTGAACCCTGGACAGCTGCACCAGCTGCTTCTGATACCCAAGTTGCTTGTTTAAAGTTAGAGTAGAAATTTATACAGTTAATGTAGTTTTAAGTCTTCAGTGCTTTCCCATAGATTTATAATATTTTCCCTGTGAGTAAAACCACATGCAATCCCTGCTCTTCATTACAGTAAGATTTGAAGGTGTTTAAACTATACACAGAAGTAAAGCATGCACATGGTTGACACCTTTTCACTGCTTCCTTGCAGCCAATGTGATCATGGTTAGGAGGCAGTCAGCATGAGATCTTGTATGTTTCTATGCAAAGTATTTCTACGTAAAGTAAATAATGATCTGAAATTAAGATCTGGTAACAGCAATCCTGCTGGTGGTGTTGCCACTTGGGCTAAGTGCCCTCCCTGTGTTGGGTACCAGACTTATGCATCAGTGCAGCCCTGGGTGCCCAGCAACCCTCCCAGTGTGAGCAGGCTCAAAATGGCCTTAGACTGCTCTAAATGACTCACTGGTGCAGCTTTGTAGAGTACAAAAATATTGGCAAATATTCCTTTCTGAAATGAGAGACCCAGCTGCTTTAATGTGCATTCCAACACAGGCCCAAAGAAGCTCTTATACCTTAGTTGCATTCTACTTTCTATCTTGTTTATAATTTGAGTTTTTGGTGACTCTGACAGGTAAGTCAAATCATCATAGGGTTTTCAATGACTCTCTGCTGCTGGAAAGCACAGAACAAGGCAATAGTTGCAAAAACTATGGTATAAAATCCTCTCTTTCCCTCATCCAGGATGTTCTTGGCCATTGTTAAGGTGCATCCAGTAACCCAGAGCACTCAGGCTTCCTACACTCACCTTTCAGCCTTCCTGGAGCCTGACGTTTAAAAATGTGGACCAGAAAAAGAGTTATGGTTTTTACCATTTGAAAGCACGTTTGCTCTTCATTTCACTCCTACCTTTCCTCACCAGACCAAAATGAAACCTGTTGGTATGTGGTCAGAAATAATTTAAATAGGACAGAATCAAAGTTGAGTTTTCCACTTGCAGTATCTCTGCTATGTGGAAATGTATATACTGAAAACTTTCTGAAGATCCTTAACCAAAAAAATAAAAATAAAAAAAAGATGTATTGAAATAGCACCTAAAAATTAACCTGTTGACTGATGTGGATGTATACAATTTATGTGTGTATATAAACCCATTATTTTAGTCCCATATTGCTTCATACCCCTTTCTCTGTTTTCAGACAGAGCAAGGAAGAAAAGACACACAAGAAGAAGAAAGAATGAAAGACTTGAGAAAGAGGTAAATTCTCTCTTTGCAAATCAAATTAAATTTTTTGGGCATCTCAACGTTTGAGTGCTTTCTTTGCAAACACTTTTAAAAAGTGCCCAGTTTTCAGAAGGTGCCTGCCCTCCCAGAATGATGGTTACCTGATGTGTCAGTGGCAGCTGAGCATCTGCCAATATTTGTTATTTTGGGCAATGTAAACCCCATGTGTTTACACTTCTGCAGATTGTCAATCTCTTTCAAGGACTTGGCAAAAGGTTTGCATGTGCATTGGTTTTATGTGTTTGAGTGGCTTTCCCATCCTTATGATCAGCCTTTTTCTCAGTGAGAGATTGAATTTCTAGTATGGCAATAACCATCCACATAAAAATGAGAGCTCGACACATTTTAGAAGGGAGATACTTTTAATCATTGATGCAGGTACAATATTCTGAGTAGGTCTGAAAACCATCAAAGGTTACACACGGATTTCTTCCACCCCCTTCCCCTCTCACAGCTTTTTGTCTTTCTTTTTGTTTTCTGTACAACTGGATTTTTGTCATGATGAAGTGGCTAACCTTCATGCATGGAAGATACTTAAAAATACCACCACTGCATTTTCAAACAACCCTAGTGTTTTTAAACACTTTATTCCTGTGAAAATTTATGTTCTTTCCAGAATATTAAATGGTGCTGGTTCACATGACTTAGTAAATTTATAGTACATCATTTAAGTGATAAACAGGAGAAATTAGAAGTATGTGGCTAATTTTTTTTTTTTTTAGGGGAAACAACAATCAAAGCATTTGGAGAAATACCTCACACTGAATGCTAATTGGGTAATACCAGCTAGAAGCACAACCTCTGCTGGCATAAGGATTGTCTAGAAAGTTCTGTTATCATAGAAGATGTTGAACAATTAGTCTGAATGGGATATAGTCCTCATGCTGATTTAAATTTTACTGGAGAAATACAGACTTTGGATAAGCTTCTTTGTTGTTGTTGTCTCATTTCAGGCTCTAGCAGCATCCTCTGAGTGTGTGTATAAATATTGGTATCTAAGAATGATGCTAAATACACATTAATATTTGTGAATTCACACATTTTTGTGATATTATGTCTTGCAATTAGGTTGAGACATGTTTCAACTCTAAATCAATTCCCAAACAAAAAATAATTGAGGGTACTTAAAAACTAGTTGGAAGTGGGTGATCAGATCCTTCAATTAATTAGGAAAAAATCAAAGAGATAATGGAGTGTGTGTTTCAGAATTACAAGTGACAGCACCAAATAAAGTCAAATCAACAAAAAGCTAATAAGTAATCACATAAATCCCTAGAATGTACTCTTGAAAGACAAGAGGAGTACTAAGTATTTACTACTTCCAAAACAGAGGGAACAGAAACAGTGGAAATTTTTTGAGTATTTCAGAGTGCTTCCCCATAAAAAGAAGTGCATCTTTTTCATGAATGTGAGGACAAAGTCATAAGTTTCATGATGACATGTGTATTTGTTACTTTAAAAAAGAAAATAATTTTAATTCTTCTCTTGCACAAAAATCAAGCTGACTGAAATGATATCTACATGGAGATGGTGTTTAAATGTTTTTTTGCATGTAGAAATATATGAGGGATTGTAGTTGATACCAGATTGAGGGCAAAACACTTTGTTGAATGCCAGAACTCACAGCAGTTTTGAAGAAAATTAGAGCTTTACCACTGGGATTAAAGTCCGGGGTTCATCTGTATGTAGAACAAAGGAAGGAGCTCAGACTGAGAAAGAATAAGCTGGCAAAAGCTTTTATGGAATAAACAATGATAACCCACATTTTAACAAACTGTCAGCTCATAAAAAATATCTCTCATTTTTTATTTGGCCTGTTAACAACAATACATCAAGAGGCAATAGCTCGAAGTTCCAAACATGAAATGGAGATTTAACTTCTGGCTGAATGTCCTATCCAGTAGAACAGCAAGTGAGGAAGTAAAATTCCTACAGAAATACGGAGATAGCGTGCACCTTTGCTTCATTACATTAGCAAAGGATCACCCCACTGTCTGTGAAGATTCCTACTGTGGTTTACTATCTCTGTTTCTGAAAACCATAGTAGAAACAATCTTTGACAATCTAAAAAACACACAGAGAGTAAAATTAATTATATACACATATTATTTTTCCCTCTCCAGTTCCTAATAGGTAACGTTTTAAGAGCAGAAGAAAAATGTTTTTGTTTCCATGGCAACAATATCCACTTGTCTCCTTTCTGACACAAACCACGGTTTCTGAACATATTTAGGAAAATTGAAATGTGGGTAACTCAGAATGATAAAGCCAAGTGTGGCAAATTTCCATCTAAATAAATATTTGTATTTGGTCTTGTATCTGTCAGCTTTGAAAATTTTCAAGGTCAGGGTATTTGTTTGCTGTGCTGATGGCATTGCCATTAAATACTTAGTCCTGTTCACAATGGGAATTCTTATTTAAACATGTCGTGAATGTTGCTGATGCTGCCTTTAAATAATTGAAGTAATTTAAGCAAGAAGCAGCACTGCAGAGCATCTTGCAGAACGGCAAAGAAAGCCACTGTAGCTCTTAAAGACTTAAGGCAATGGTACATACGGAATACAAGAATACATGCTGGAAGGGTCAAGTCTTTAATTCATAAGTGACTTCAGGGTGTCCTTCTTCTCACAGTGGGCAGTGGTAACTGTGATGTCAAAGTTCAGCAACAGTCTGCACAGAAAAATGTTGAACTGATCTGCTTGGGCTCTGCTTTCTTCTTTTCAATTCCTTCTCAGCACAAACCTCTCAGCTACAGATGCAGTCTCTTTCTTGTCTGTTGGACTTCTTTCTCTCTGAATAAATTCTTTGCACTCACTGGCCAGACTTTCAAGTTTTTGCTCCAGAAGCATTTATTTGTAGAAAATGAAAAGATTTTAACAAGAGAAACAGAGGCTTACACAAGGTATACACTGTGGTAGAAGTTGGTTGTATGACATATATAGATGCCAAGCCTCAGCTTCAGAAGAGAAATAAAGTGTTTTTATTGGAATAATTTTAATCCAAAGCAAAATATGATGGGTCATCTTTGTTGTTGTTTTGTTGTGGCTTTTGTTTTTGATGGGCATTTGTCAAATTTAAAATATAATTTACAGGACATATTCGTTGACCACAGTTTGTCATTAAAAAAAATGCAAAGAATAAATTTCTTCAGTAGTTCTTTCTGTAACTTTGAAAAAGTTGTTTGAATAGGCAAACCATAAACTCTTGAAAGGACTAGAACTTCAGACTTAAAGCAATGCCTCTGATTTTGTTGCCCTCCTGCTTGCATAACCATTTATGTTTTTGTCCATAGGGAGCGTGCTGTGTACACCATGCCCTCAGCACACCACACAAGCAACCTGTGTTTGGATGACTCTCTATGAGCACAGAACTGAATACCTCAGCTATAGGTACGAGGTGACAAAGACAGCCCACATGACTATTTTTTTAACCTGTATCTGTCTCTGTTGGCCTTGTGCTGAAGTGTGACAGCCATGGAAGCACCATGGGTGCTGAAGTGAAGCTGGTTAGGCAGATGGGAAGTGGCAGTCAAAGGGACAGAAATTTTCTCTCCTCTCATCAGTCCCTTCCAGCTAAGGTTTTGTTTTTGGTTTTTTTTTTTTTTTTTTTTTTCAGTTTACTTGTTCTTATATAAAAAAAAAAATCTTATTTTTCAACTCCAGAACTGACATCTAATTAACCATCATCTAAGAATGCCTGCTCAGACTAGACAGAAGATCATCTAAGCTGAAACAAGAAAACCAAAACAGTGCTGTTCTAGGTGCACTTCGCCCCAGCCCACTTTTCACAGGTGGTTGCGCTACATGCAAAGAGGTGTCCGGCATCTCTAACATCGTGTGTATGGAAAAATGCCACAGTGCATCCATTCATCCTAGGGAGTGTGATATTTTCTGCACGGGCAGCTCCTGATGTTGGGCTATTAATGCCTCTTTGAGAATAAACCTACTTTTAACTGTTGGCAGGATTTGGATCCTTGTTGAAGTTTGTCTTTATTACCACAATAGCTATGTTTTACCTCAGGGTACTATGTATTTCAGGTAGCCTGAGGTTAAAATACAAGAGAAAGCAATGCACAAGGTAACTGTGCACAAGGGTGCAGATTTTACCTCCGCTGTGATTTTAGCTTGGAATACGTGATGCATGTTATATGATACCCTGAGGTGAAAAGGGAAGTTTTGTGGGCAGGGAGGTGGGGGCTTCTTTCCTGTTTCTTTTTTTCAGGAAAATGGCAGAAGCTCTGCTCATTCCCCTTTGCTATAATTCCTTACATGTACCCATTTTGTAATATGTTTAGTACTGAAAATGAATCAATGAGAAAAAAGTACCATGGGTGCAACATGATGGATGCAAAAACCTCACAGCTGAGCTGAGGCATTGAATGAAGAATTACAATTGGATTTTACCTCAAGGCATAAAACCCCTGAAAAATGTGAGTTTGTAATAGAAAGGCTATTGCTGACACAACCTTAACTTGAACATTGCCAATAGTCACACTATCACTTTATATAGCAATTTAATGGCCAGCTTTTTGCCTTGCCAGTGGGAACACAGCCAGTAGAGGTGATTGGATTTGCATGCTGTAAAGCAGCTCAACCTTGGAATCTGCTGATGTAAAAACACTCGTTCTTCATTAGCCAAATTTGAAATAATGGTCTGAAAATAAAAGCATGTGACTTGCATGTTGAATTTACACTGTTGCTGCATACATAGAACTGCCACCTTACTTCCAGAGTGTAATGGACTTAATGAGCAGCTAAAGTGTTTTAGGCAGTCTGCGATGGGCATCTGCAATGTCGGTCAACAGCTGCAGCTGGCAGTGTGTACTTCATACTGATCCATGTGCAGTGGACTCTGGCCTGCAGGAGCTACTGCCTTTTATAGCTCAGGCAGTGCTCTTCAGCTTTCTCTATTTTACTGAGCCATCAGATCTAAACAACCCACTCCTTTAGAGATGCAATAAATACAGTAGTAATCAAATGGCATTTTTTTAGCTGTTGGTTTTCTCCCAGGCCTAAAATCACTAGAAGTTGGAATTTCAAGTCCATAGGCAATTCAGCTGGTTACAAGAGTATTTTGCCCTTTGTGTGAAAAAGAAAACATTGGATTTGGACCTTCAGCATGCTTTGTTGTATAACATGAAATATGTTGATATGATGACACATTATGAAATGATTAAAATAAAAAAGCCATGACTTACATTAATGTATAACCTACATAAAAATAAACAACACACACATGAGAAGACTGTTTATATATATATTTATATAAATACACATAATACATAACAAGTGTCACATAGTGAGCGAACCTAAGTGCACCAGTTTCAACTTTGATATGAGTTTCTTTTGACCTTACTCCTCATGAAAATCTCAGAGAAATACAGGTCTTCAAATTTCAGTTTAGCTACGTATTTCAATCAGAAATTTTTTTTTTTCAGCTCACCCCAATCCAAGTGTACAAAAATCCAATTGTAATTCTTTCAGGGATCCCTAGCCAAGAACCTTGAAAGGAATACATCACAGAGCAGTGAGGACCATCTGTGAGCTGTGAATTTTTCTAGCCTTAATTGCTTTTAAAATCTTTGAAAGTGTCTGGGGTGACATCTGAGTGTATTCATCACAGATATATCAGATACATAGGATCCCTGTCTGCCCAGGAATTAGAAGCTTAAACTGTCTGAAAAGTGGGTGGTCAGAAAAAGACTTTTAAACCTGTTATATTTAGGTACTGACTACTGACTTAACTGAGTGTTTCTTTTTTTTTTTTTTTTTTTAAGGGAGTTGGTTTAGACTTGCAATTTACAGATGTTCATGGGCAGAAGGGTGTAAGCAGACAGCAGAAGCTTAATTCCTGTGGCCATTGTAGTCTCTAACTGCATTCTTTAGAGACCTCTTTTTCCACCCCTGCCAGTGTTGCAACCTGATGTGTGTAACTGTGCACCATAAAGTGGTGGCAGGTATGTACAGCCACCATGCACATCTGCCCTGGGATGCCAACTCCAACTCATTTTTTCTTTTCATTCATTCAGCAAGAATCCCAGTGTGAATTGAGATATTAATACAAACCCAAATCTGTATTGACTTTCTTTTCCTGCCAAGCATATGCAAGTGGAAATTTTACTGTATTTATGTAAATGTAAGTTTTCAAGAAGCTTTTCTCTAAGTCTTAATTATGAAGAATCCTCGAGTCAGCCCACAGTGAGTTATGTTGCTGTTTTTCTTAACGGAGACAATTTGAGTTATCTTGGAAATCCTGAGCTGCCTTCTGCTTGATGCCCAAAAGACTTTGCTGCAGCTCTGCTCAGGGTCAATTGCTCCTTAAACTTCTTTTAGACTCTGTTCAACATGACAAGCAAATCAATCTTTTCAATTCAGGAGCTGATGAAACTCAACATTTTATAAAGTGTTGTCATGAGAATAGGAACTGAGTAGATGGCTTTCAGACCTATTCAATGTCACTTTACACTGCTAGAATTTCTACAAATGCAGAATACTAGCCTGTCTGAATCTCTTCAACACAAAGAACCCATCAAGCCAAATAATAAAAGGTCCTTTTTTTAATAAAATGACAACATGACATACGTTTTCTACTGTGTCTCTCTCTCACTTCTTTATGTATAAATATGCATGCAAACAAACTGCATTTAAGAGCTAGAAGGTGACTATATATTTGTACTGTACAGAGCATAACTGGTAGATTTTATATGGTGTGCAGTTTTAAATGAGATCATGTGGGATAAATAATTATTTACAGTCAATTAACCCATATTATTTTGGTAGATTTTTCCAAATAATAACACCACATGGTGACATAAATTTATAACTTTTTCTTACTGCATGAGAATTTCATCACCTCTCTGTTACTAGTAGTAAAACCTCCATGCTTAGTATTGCAAAGATTGTATGGAGGTTTTTCTTTCAGTAATTATCCCCGAGACACTCTCTCTCTCTCTCCTATAAAGTCATGAGTGAAGTTTTGGTTCAGGAAGACTCCTTAATTTGTGGCAAAGATGTAGGATGTGATCCAAGCTCATGATAGCCTATTTGAGTGCAGCTGTGTGGAACAAGATATCAAATATGCTTCATAATTTTAGGTGTGTAATTGTGGGGCATTGAACAAAGAAGAAAACTACCAGTTTCTGAAAATTAGGTGTTTTTGAGGCATCTCAAGTTGTTCTGTAAAATTCCCTGTGTATCAGTTATTTCCAAAACTGAAGTCTCAGGGAAGATATCGTTCTCTTTCTGTACATAGTTGGCCAAACATTACCATATGTAATGTATGACCTGAAGCAGAAATGAGCCCCTCAGCTGTGGAACTGTTTCTTTGAGAAGCTCTGTGTGTTTGGAAAAGCTGTTCTGAACATACTGAGCTTTATTTTAAATGAATCTGGATTGAAACATGGTGGGGTTTGAGAAATTTTTGACATTTTGGATTAGAGGGAATTAAATTTCAGCACAAATTATCTACACATACACACATATCCCCCCACCTCCTTTCCACCCTCCATACCCACTGGTGATCTTCATCTATCTTGTTTATCATAACAACCACTTGAGAATTTTTATTTGGTTTTGATATTTTTGGATGATTTCTTGTCTAACTAAGCTAATGACAATGACTTTAAGAAGAATGGTGCAATACTAAATTTATATTATTGAAGTTGCAATTTAGTGAATTCTTTCAGACACTGAACACTGCAAATGATTAAATACTCTTTCCTCTTACAATAAGTTATTGAAAAGGTGAAGAAACTGTAATATAATACTTGGCACAAAGACTTCTGAACACACTTAGCCATAGTAATTACATATTCTCGATCTGTCTTTATGCATATGCTTATGATCTACAAATTTGTCAGACCCAATAATTCAACATCCAAAAATGCTTACATTCAGTGTGTATATAAATAAAGGTATATCTGAAAAGATCTTCAACCTAATGTTTTACAGAAAAATTTACAGGACGCTTCAGATCAATTTCTGTTACAAAAATTCTGTTATTGTATTTTAAATAAATCCTGAAACATTGACCTTTATGACATAGCTTACTATGCTTGAGAGACTATTTGGATTCAGCAGAATCATTTCAGCTATTTCTGGGTTATAAAGGAATCCTATTTAAATATATGAAGTAAATCCAACATTTTTGTCCACATAGGAAGAAAAGGAAGTGTTTCAAACCAAACCAAGTTTTACACTTCAAATCATACAAGTAAAGTAGCTCCTAATGAGCAGCTGAATCAGTATGAAAAAAAAATAAATTTAAAGGAGTGTTCACATCATCCAGTCTTAGGCAGCAGATATAATCAACCTATTACCCAAACTCTTCCTATTGTCAAGCTCTTCAGAGAGCTCTGATTTATATAGTCTGAATCACTTCCAGGAAAAAACTCATTTCCCTCTCTACTGGCTATTGTCCAGAATCTAGAGCGAATACTTGTTTAAATTATATGGCCAAAGATGTGTGGTATGAATAACAGCTTCATCATGGACAGAATTATTACCATTCTTTACAAATATGTGCATGAAGTGGACCTGATCATCCTTGTTCAAGGTTTCACAGAAATCATGTAACATGCCAGAATTATGTGGAGAACTCAGAGCTTATCATTTAGACCATGTTGGATTCAGCAATATATTGTCATTTAAAAATGTTGTTCAGCTAGTTATTCTGATACCTTTACAAAGAGATCATATCTTGTTTATTCCTGAGGAATGCCCATCAAAGATGGGCCTACCAGGTAAGCAAGTGAGCTCATCTCTCCTTTCCTTAGCATATTGCCTGGGGTTCAATTGCTCACTTTACATTCTATGGTGGAGGAGTAGTTCTGCAGTTTTCTATTTATTTTGAGGGTTTCTTTGCCTTTGGTACCTTTCCCCTCAGATCCTTTTTGTTTGTTTGTTTGTTTGTTTGTTTTTTCTTTTCCCTTTTGGACACCATCCAGTGTTTCTCAGCCATTGAGTTAGTGTGATGTTTGTGATGGGTTGTTTAGTTTGCATAAAAAACATATACATGCTGTTAAAAATTTTCCTGTTGGGCTCAATTTGAGTTGAAAAGACTCGAAAAGCAATAAAAAAGTAATACCGTTGCTTAAAAATAATCGATACAGTACATGGAGGAAAGAATTAGTACATCAAGTGTTTTCAGCCATGATTTCCATCAGGAGGAAAAAATCTCAGTTGAACTAATTACAGGTTTTAGTCTTTCATTGTTGATTTTTTTCTTCAAATTATTTTCTTCAGAAGTACTTAATCATTATTATTTGTTAATTATAGAGATGATAATTTGTGACTAAATGTAAATGACACATTAAGTCCACACACTGCTACTCCTTAATTTGTAATTTTATTATTACAGTGTTAAGTGACATTTCTTATTTACTGTCATGTACTTTTACTTATTCTTTATGTCAAACTACTGTAAATGGAAATGGAAAGATTATTAAATTGGAGTTCTATTTAATTTCAGAAAGTGTATCTCCTTTTTTATTTATTAATAAAATAAAATGACTTAGTAGACTGGTGGCATATTTTTAAATTAAAACACTTTGTGGTTTGAGCTAATCAGTTTACTAATGAGAAAGAATTAATTGTAATGAGTGAGTTAAACAAGTTGCTTATGGTTATATTTTCCCCATGAGTTTAAGATAGCTTTTAGTCTTTCATGGCTTGTTTGTAAGATTGTATGTGGAAGTCAAAGTATTATCTTTTAATCTCACTCAGTTTTATACTTTCAATGGATTAAATATTGTAAAACTGCTAAACCAGAATAAAAGGGGGAAAAAAAACCCTTTCAACTCTTGAAAAATTGCTACTAAAACAGCAAAACACTCCTGTCAGTTTTACATTTGATCTCACTTGATGTTATCCATCAGTTTCCTGGTTTTACCTATCATAAAAACTTAACTGCAAAAATGTAGTACTTGCATACTGATTTTGACTACTTAAAAATGTTTTGCAGCACTGCAAGAAAACTAACCTTAATCCTTATTTCAAATTTAACTTTGGAAATGTTTATTTTTTGAGCTATTTCAATCCTTTTGTTTAAAAATTCTCTTAGATCTGAGTTCTCGACTGGTACTTGCATGTGTTTAAAGTGATAATAATTTTCTTCTTCTTTGAAGAGTATAGACTAAACCTGAGTAACATACAGCATTGGTTTTGTTATGAGAGTGTTTAAAAAGCTACTCAAAGAGACCAAAGCCCTTTTGCCAGAACAGTCTCAGGTACAACTACAACTCCAAAGTACATAATTGAAATTGATTTAATGTGAAATCTGTTGAATAAAATGGATTCCTATTGAAATCAAGGAGACCACAGAAAACAGTTGAAATTAACTTCCTGAGTCAGGGTGACAAATCTTTAGTTTCTAGCCTTACAAATACAGAAACTGAGTGCTGTATCAGGAAAGAATGTTAATGCATATTTTTACTTTTTAATGCAGGAATTTACACAAAAACTACCCTTCTTCTGGATGAACGAAGACAAAAGAAGTAGAGTTTTAACATGGGTGCACCTGAGGAAAAAAAAACCAGGTAAGGTACCTGACAGTTCTTGTCACTTTGAGGGTGTAAGTTCAGACTTTTTAAGGATCGCACTCTGAATATAATGAAAATGCTGTAAAGGTCTGTAAGTGGTACCCCAGACTGGCNTGTTATAAGTAATTATCATAGTAACTCCTCTTGCATCACGTTATTTTTGAAGGAGGGTGCAGAGCTAGAGTGCCACTAGGTGCTGCTCTAAGACAGCATCTAACAAAAAAAGAACCTTGAAACACATGCGGTTTCTAGTATTGCATCAATCACCACAGTTCTCTTTAAAATAATTTACAGATGAAATCTTTAGCTTTTGAAACAGGTTCCAGAATTTTTTTTAAGAAAAGAAGGGGGAAAAAAAGTACATCATGAACTGCTATTAAAACTTACAGTATCAGAGCTACTGCATTTCTGGAACAGAGTATGAATAAGAGTGCTATTTTATCAAAACCTTTGGTTTTATAAGACTGTCTTATCTAATTCTTGAAGTGCTTTCTGTTAAGTTCACATACTTTAAAAAAGCAGAGCTTAAATTCCTGAAGTCTTTGTATTCCAAAATATGAGATTTGTGCCTACTTGAGGTCAGTGGTTAAGTGAGTTTGCTGGTCTTGGCTTAAATATCATGGATGCTTCATGGTATTTAGCTAACTTCATCATGCTGTATGGGCTTTTAAAAGTTAAATAGATGAAATGTTAATTAGGTCAATATGGAAAAAAAATTGCAGAGCTGTAAGAAGCTGCTTACACAGTGTCTACTGAAGCAGGTGTGGTTTTAGTCTAAGCTTGCAGTAATTCACTTGCAGAAACAAGTACATTATATAAAAGAGAAGGTAAAACCTTTGAAAAGTATAGAATTTGCTCCCATGGGAATCAGTGAAGGTTGGGATCAAGGTCTTTGGTAAGCTGATTCAGAATGGGAGGAGATATGTGTGTGGAAGATCTTTTACAACATAACAGGCTACAATGGCAGCAGAGCAGATGACATAGCTAGATACTCCTTGGAGTGAATATTCCATTTCCCTTTGACCCCACTGAACAGTTCTGTTTATGCTTAGTTTTCAGTAGTCATACTGTTTATATTTTTCAAAATTTTCTCATTTCTACTTGATTCACCCAATTGAACAGCATAAATCAAAGACAAATTAGTTTTTTTAGAAAATGTTAGTAGCTTATTGATTAAATATGAAGTTTGGCATAAAGAGACCATTAACATTGTGAAATGGATTTCTGATATTTTAAAAAAGCTGCATGCACCCTTTTCTTAGGGTCTGTGATGGCTTTTAAATGGATAAAGTCCTTCCTGATAATTTTCTTTTTGCATTTGGAATGTGATATATTCTATCAGTTATGCTTTCCAGAAAATGGTTGAAATTAGTTTTCATTAGTTTATTTATACTGTACTCACCTGCAAGATTGCAGCTTGACCTCATTATACTATCAGAATCTGCAAAAGCCTTTTTAAGCCAAACATTTAAAAAAAGGTAATTTTAAAAGGAATTTCAGTGAAACAGCATTAAAATATAACTTTTTTTCAAGGTTGTTTACAGTCGTCCATGTACAGGAATATGTTTTAAAACTCTCAATATCTATTTTACAATAGCTTTCCAATCAAATAGGATATATAAATACTCTATATTAAGGTGTTCATGTTACCTTCTACACATCTGGTCTTTCTTTTCCTCAGGGCACAGGCAGCTGCACACACATGTGTGCACACACAGGACTGTTTATCAAGTCAGGAGCTAATAAAGATGTCAACCACTGCTCTCCGTTATGAGCTGTGACACACAACACAAAGCACCCTGCCTACTCCTGATATTGTCTTTCTGTAAGTGCTAGCTTCTCTTCTGCTTTTATTAGCTGATGCATCAACATGCTGCACCCATAAAGAGACTCAATAGAGCCAATTAATTAGGCTGCCCTTTTAGGCAGCAACGAGGCAGGAGTGGAGGAGCTGTCTAGGGCCACAGTCTTGTGCAGCTTGCATTATTCCCAAAGCAAAATTAGCAGCTCAGGTTTAGGGGCAAAGACAGAGGCAAAGTGAAGAAATACTGAGGTTCTCAGCTGCTTGCAGGGCTTTTGTACCAGGGTTTGTTTAGGTGATGCAGTGAAGTGGGAGGATGTGTGCCTTCTGGGACCACTGCAAGCCACTACAGCATGCAATGTGAGGGAGAGGAGGAAGGCAGGGGCTGCCTGTGAGCAAACCCAGCTGAGGGACAGTCATGCCCCATTTTCCACAGAAGCAGTAAAAACCACTAAGAAGATTTCTCCATCTGCACAACTATTACATATCAGAGATAATGTCTGTATTTTCAGTGGATATATAAAGCTAGAGTGTTCAAGATTTATTTCTGGTTGGTTAAAATAGTTTTGTCTCCTGGGCTGAGTGTATTAGAGAGCTTTCTTGTTTCTGTGATTCAGTAACAGTGTCATTCTTTACAGACATAACGTGCATATTGCTGACATCATTCCAAAAAATAGATGGCCAAGGGCCACCTTTGGGGAATTCTCTAAACAGAAGAATTGGAAATTGCCATCGCACCCTGGGTGTTGAAGCACTCTGTTTGCACGCTGAGACTGCTGAAGGAGGACCTGGAACAGTTCCTGTGCATGTATTTACACAACAGACTATCGCTGCTGTTGTCGGCCCAGTGGCTCAATAATGCTCACTCTTAAAAAGCCTTCAGTGTGTATTTCCCTACTAGAATTTGCATTGTAAAGGACCTGTAAATAATTGTGCACCTCTCATGGAGAGGAGGTCAGTACCCTCTCAGGAGCAGAGATGAGGTTTTTCTTCCTTCAACAGGAAGCTGACAACAACAAGGTATCTCTGCACCTCAGAAATATTAGAGAACTTTCCCTCTACTTTTCTTCTTCCAGAAGAGCAGTTCAGACAGCATGGAAGCATAGGATGGATGGGGGTGCCATGGATTAGTCATATGGATGGTACTGTGAAAAGACTTTGGAAAAAATACTTTCAGATTTACAAGCCCCACCATTCCTTCCCCTGCTGTGCTGGGAGGGAAGTGGAAGCAGAACACTTGTGTCTGCACAGCAAACGCACAGTGATCTGTGCTGGAGGCCCTACCTCTTGTGGAACAGCCATCATGGGGCCAGTGATTGTAAGCCTGCTTTGCCCACAAGAGTCTTGAGAGCAGGGCAGCCCGCAGGGTCTGCAGGAGCCCTGCACAGCCCTCTGTGCTGGTGCCCGTATGGAGCTGATGGACATAGCTGGTGCTACGGCTCTGCCTAGGCTACACTTTGGAATCATTGCCTCTTTGGGGCTGCAGGGGGTCTTAATGGGTGTCTTGTCTTCTCCTCTGTGAAAATGAGGAGAATGGCTGGGATAGCTTTAGCTGTCTAGGAAATCTGCAATTCTGTGTAAGATCCAGGGCTTGATGTGGTCTTGGAGGACCAATGGTGAGGTGGAAAGGATGTAAGATAATTGAATGGCAGACTGAAAACTCCACTCGGGTACCCAGATTCTGCTGCCTCCATCAGGTCTGGCTTGAATGTGCCCTCCCAAAACCTGCATTAGGAGACAGCTGCCATGTAAGGATGGGACACAAGTAATAGAGCATTTAAATTGAAATGGAATCCTCTTTTTGTCAACACCTATTTCTGGAAGTGGTTCCTCAACAGCACCAATGCTTGAAATTTAACTGTATAATTTATGGTAAGAATTTACATTCATTGTTGTATTTGAAGAATGGCTTGGTGGCTTAAGCATAAAGCTGGATGGGAGACTAGGTAGTTTCTCTTCACTGCTCTGCTCTTCTCATTTTGTGTGTGGCCTTGGTGGGACAGACTAATCTCATAGGCACAGTAATGCTTCCATGGCATTTGCTGGTGAGACATAACTGAAGTTCTGTGAGGCCGTGCATGAATGGAGCTTGAGGAGAATAGTACTTTCTTTTACAATATTATAAAAACCTTGAAATTAGAACTTAGAAATTCACCCATCACTACCAGTTTATATCATCTGTGAGAAGTTATTCTGTGCTGCAGGCACTTACCAGTTATGAAGAATGATAGGCCCACCACGTAAATAAAATAAATCCATCTCATTTTACATGGATGGTCAAACAGCCATCTTATGATAACTCTCAATCATTGCCAAAGTGAATCAGCCTCAAACACATTATAGGAGTAAAAGAAATTTCTCTTCTGCTTCTTAGGATCTGCATTGCAGAAATCTGAAATCAGGTTGCAAGCATGCTGCATTGTCACATGCTGTATTCCACAGCTCCATTTATACTGATGTGTCTCCTGTGTGCTCTGTGCTGCTGTAATTCCTAACTACAGTGGGAATATCAAAGTTTGACTGCAGCCTTAGCTGACTTTAATGGCATTGTTGATTTTTATCACAGGTGCAATGAAGATTAAAAAAGCAAAAAAAAAAAAAAGCTAAATGCATTATAGTTCATGCTGTCTTCAGTTTGTTCTTTATTGGTACTAGAAATCCTTTCAGTGTGAGGTAAAATAAAACTAAAAGAGCAAAATAAATAACTTGGGGGCATTTGGAGGGGAATGAAAGCTGTTTCTTGGTCCAAACACTTTCATTGTTATAGAGCTATAAGTGTACAGCAGGCTCAGAGAGCAAATACTGTAACCAGTATGAACAGTAACAACCTCTAGGGCAGGGAGAACCTGTGAAAAGCAAATTAGTGGATTAAAATAGAAGTACAAGCGATATGCATTTAGTTATTGCTTACAAAATAAATTAACTATTGGCAAAAGAAGTAACTATTTTTCAGTTTGAAATGTACTTCTGTAAGAAGTAAATATCTTTTTTCTAAAGGGCAGTATGGGGTGTTGGTCTTGCATTTCTGCCATGACATTTAACTCATTAGAATGCAGGTGCACTTTCAGGTTTCATGCAATAACTGTCTCCTTTCACCATGTTTACAGACAATCTAGCAAGTTTACAGGACAAATGACTCTCTGAACGTGAGTCCACAAAGCAATGAATGAGGCAGGAAACTGCTTGGGGAGATCCCAGCAGAGCTAGCCAGAAGGTGGGCATCAGCAGTGGCATTCAAACCAAAAAATGGCTTATAATTGTTTGTAACAGACAACCACAATAATGAACTGTAGGTAATATTACAATCGCTCATTGTTCTTCCCATTCCTTGAAATCAACTGTCTTGTTTTTCAGCAACTGATCCGTGGTTAATAGTGGTTAGCGCTATGCATCTGAGCTCCTGGTTTTCTAAATATGATTAATTATTCTGCTTCGTGGGGAACCAACCATGCATTTGGTGTGTGAAACAGGACATCCTTCATGGAGAACTGCAGGCACAGTGGGGACTCTTGTGACTCCACTTTGAGACTGAGCAGATGAAATACCACGTCGAGAGGGAGTCCTGGCTCCTGCAGCTATGTGGACCTGCCTTTCCCCATCCCTTATGGGCTAGAAGAAGGACCTGTAACTGTGTTGCTGAAAGGACCTGGACTCAGGTTTGGGGCTGGCACACAGCTCCTGGGTAGCTGATGGTGTTGTCTCTGTGCTTCAGTTCTCTGTCAGCTGCATGGGTATAATGTCCCTGTTCCATGCTCTGACTGGGAGAGATACCTTAACTAACCCTCAGTCCTGCAAGGGCTGGGCACAAGCTGATTGTCAGGGCTCTTCCTATATTTACAGAAGCAGGGAGAAGAGACATTCATCTCAGGTAAAAGCAGTGTCTAAGACAGCTGAGAAAAATGCTTCCTCCACACACATGACTTTTTCTCTTTGAAGGGAGCCTAAGTAACTAGCTCAGGCTCCAAGCTGGTTTTTAAAAGTTGAAGTTACGTGGGGCAATCCCACCTGCTGCATTTGCACTTTTAGTTAAAATTTTTGGCCCTTAAGCCAGGGATTGTCATTTGCCACCATGGACTTGACTCTGTGTCTAACATGACAAAATCATCACTGCAGATGGAGCTCCTACATGTAGCTCTAATATGAAGAATAGATATAAAGACTCTTACTGATTTTTAATACCTGACAATATCACCTTATACCCATATAAACAGAAGGGTAACGAAAAACCTCTGCATATTAACATAGCACAGGTTATGTAGTCAGTCTCAGACACAAAATCATGCTTTGGCATTTTAACAAGCTGCTACAGGTCTACCGAGCAGCCTTAATATCCCTCTGCTGATCTCATCCTCACCTTCTCATATATGCTTGTATGGAAGTGTGTGCACACAAATTGATCCCTCAGACTGGCACACAATAACTTGTTAAGCCACTGTTATGCCTCAGCCCACAGACAGCTCCCACACTAGGTCTTTTCTTACTTGGGTTTCATGCTGACACTGGGCATTTATCAAAATCTCTGTGCAGCTGTGTAGATTTTTGCTAAATATGCAACAAATGTCAGTGTGTATGATATAGAAAAGGGAGCAGCATGGTTATTTGAAAAAAGATTAGCATATGTTTAGTGAATTTTCATGCATGATTTTGTGGGTAAAGGTTGTCAGAGAAGTCAATACAAGTATGAACAAAAAGGATAATATTAGTTAGATTTCTTGACAGATGTGTTACAATGCAACAGAAGATCATTCAAAGCTGACCTGCAAAATCCTGTTGCTTCTGAAGGTAGAAATGCCCTGTTATACTCCTGGACTACTTTATGAACCTCCTGGCCTGCTAAGCTGAAAGCCATTACTCTGCTCCCAGATGGTAGGGGTTTCATTTGGAAAGTTACACAATGTCTCTCTTCTTTGCAATTTAGTGCTCTTTGAAAACAGGTGAACAAACATTGCTTTAAAACGGGATTTTTACACTTGAAAAAGATGCCAGCTTGAGACTAAGGGAAACTTAAGTCCTTTGCTTACCTGTGGAATTTGCACAATTTGGATGATGGCAAGAGTCATAGGATTCACACAAATATTTCTCAGCCCTCATTAGATGGAAGCCAGAACAACAGATATCTTGGGGTCCATTTCCATTCTCCTCAACATGGATGTTGTAAAGCTGTTAATGCTCTCATCTCATGAGAAAATGCCAGCTGATTGCCATAGAAGGCCAAGGGGTCCATGCAGTGGTGCCCTGGCATTCTGTTGGCTGCCTGCTTGCTGGGCACCCCAGATCCTCTATGCTTGGGTTCCAGCACAGCTGCTCCAGAGTGTTATTCTACAAGAGGAGGCTACAGCACTTTCCCCTTCCTGTGTGCTCCCTCCACCTCTTGCCAACCCCACTCCTTGTTCACAGACACAGCATTCTACAGCCTACCATCGTTGGTCTCCAAGGCAGTCCAGACCAGATTCAGCCCCACATGGCTCCTGCATCTGAGCATTTTGAGGTTTTAGCTCACCTCCAGAGGCAAACATGGTAGGTAGGAACAGGAAAAAAATGCAAGCTGCTTTAGATTGAGAGATGTAATTGTGCTGTGTCTTGTGCAAGAATGCATTTCTACCTGAAACAACAAAGCAGCCCACATGTGTGTGCAGTGCTGGATTCCTTTAATCTGTTTCTAACCTTCACTCCCAACAAAGAGGTCTCCTCTTTCTGTACAGTGTACTATGGTTCTTTCTTCTGTTCCTGGCCTTCTCTCTTCTTGCTTTAGTACAGTCAGAGATATATTCCTATCTTTATAAGTACCCCAGCCCTTTGTCAATTAAGTGTCTAATCAGGCCAGCTGATCACAGCAAATGACTTGTTCCTCAGTGTTTGCAGCAACAGAGCTATAAACCTGGTTTACTTGAGCTATCTCCTTGCCCATGGCGTTCCATTTAAGGAGGATCTGTTTCTTCTGCTCCTGTTTCTTCAATGCCACCTGAAACCTTCTCTTCTCCCATTTCTTAGTGTTCTTATCTGATTGTGGAAACAAAAGATCAGAAAAAAACCCAATCATTCCTCACATTCAGTATGGGATCCATAAATGACTTTCATACAGATTTTTCCAAATATTTCAGCTGTATTTCAGGCCATTAAGCTCTCAGCAAAAAGTTTTGTGTTCCTGCCATTTCAATCCCTTGACAGGTCCAATTGCTAGATGTAAAAGCTTTTAATTACATACTTAGAAATCTTTAGAAACTGTTGGGATTACTTGAGCAGAAGTCCAGTAAGAAGCACATCGAAGGCCACAAGGTCTACTCAGACTGGAAAATCTTTATAAATGAGCATGCACTGAAAGAAAAAGCAAAATAACCACTACCTCAAGCTATGAATCTATGTGTTCCTGAGAGGTTAAGGACCTGAACCAGTAAACTCTCTAAGAATATTCCTAACTTTAAGTGACTCACTTGACTTCAGTTGTATATGTATCGGCAGTTTGCTCAGTTGGGGCTTTTATGACATGAAATAAATTTATTTTTTTTACTAATTTTTAGAGTCTGGAGGTGAGACCTCAATACAGTTTGCAAACACAGTGCCTAGAAAAGAGCAAACCACCTTTTTTATGGTGTGCAGAATACTACCCCAGTTTATCAGTGTGAGGTGTAAGGACCCAATGGTTTATGTAGGGCCACACAAGCAGTATATGGGAAAGCCAAGAAACAGATACCAATCTTCCAGGTCCTGCTCTCTATGCTTTAATCCTATGGTGTATATCTTAAAGAAATTCCAATCTTCATATCTTTTGTTAACACCTGAGTAAGTGGAAGGGAGAGCACAGTTGGCTAATACTTCACTTACTGGGTATGAAGTAATATACCTTCTTCCTTCCAAACATTTATTTAGAAACTGGAGTATGATATATTTGTAAAATACATATTTTTGCATAATAATATTTGAATTCAAAGGAAAAGATATATAGATTTTTTTGCTTATTCATCCAGATAATTTTACCCAATACAGTAGTTCTAACCAAAAACATTAACCAGCCTAGAGCAGCTCATTCCATAGCACAAGAGTGTAAACAGTAAGAAGACTGCCAAACCTTAAGTAATTAAACATAAATAGAGCAGATACAATAAAGAGAAAGAAAACATTAGGTAAGTTTTCAGAAAAGCAAAAAGATGTAATTACTTCTGCCAAAGGGCAGCAATAACGCAGACATTGACAAAATGCAGGGATATTATGTGCTTATTGACTCAACTATTCACAAAAAAAGTTGTTATCTTAGCAAATGTCACATTACATGATAGCAATCAAGCTACTGTACTGTACCTCTGAGATATAAAGCTCCTTTTACTGCAAATCCAAGGCACTTTTCTGAATAGTTAAGAGAAATACTTTATGGTTCTTTGATGATATGGCCACTTATTTTTTCTTTTTGCTTCTTTAACATTTAGAGCTAATTTTTTCCTCTTTTTATTGTCATGAAACATTCTCAGGTGTTTTTGCTGACTTTTGACAAAGTAGCTGCAGACTTAACATAGAAAATTTTAGTATGCCCAACTAAGGCACATTTGAGCACCTCAGCTCTGAATGATAAGCTTGCAATGTGAAATGAATGAAAAATATAGATGTGAGCTTATCTTTAAACCCTAACTCTCCTCTTTTCCCATCCATTCTAAGTGTTAGCACAGTGTCTGTTGGATTAATGATAGTGAACATCCATTCTAAGACCAAAGAGATCCCCAGGCTGCGGAAGAAAAAGGTGATGAATGGTCAGAGGGTGTCAAAAATTTGTACAGCTTGTGAGTGATGAAATGTAGGGAGAGACAGAATGCCTTCAGGATAAGTGGTCCTATGACTGTTCTTGGAAGTCATAGGTAGCCAGTTCACTTTCCAAAATATAGATGTCACAGTCATGGCAAGATAACCTTGCTTAGTATGAAAAATATTAATTTTATCAACCTTTCTGCCTCACCCTACTTTCCCTGTTTGTTTATTTTATTTGTTTTGTTTATTTATTTTGGAGAGAGGGGACACGTGAGTATTGGAAAAGCTTAACTGAGGGTGAGCCATTTTCAGTCTGCATGTAAGGGTTATCTTGCCATCCTGCTCACTGCTACGCTGGGGAATCTGGAAATCCCAACCAAATTCACAATATTAACATCACTTGAAACACTGAAATTCCTTCACTCCTTTCATACTGGTGTCTTTTCCCAAACAACTATGATCTTATCCATCTTAATTAGATTCGGAAGAAAAAAATCTTCTGAAAATTGAGGACGAAGAATTGCCTACCTCCAGATGCACAAGGCAGATATATTATTAATCTACAACTGCAATGTAAATTGAAGATACCTGAGATTGGCTGTTTCATCAGTAGTATGTCTGTGATGGATTTTAAATCTATTTCTGTATTTTTTAAAAAAGCCTTATACACACCAGTTTACTCAACACTTTGAGGCATAAAAAAATAACACTATCTTGGCTGTGTAATTTTCATTACAAATCAGCTGCAAAAATTTAAGGAGCTTTATTTGCTGATGTTAATTTCTTTCCCTGTTGATATGATACGACAGAAAGGAAACACAACTTCTGAGCTCTTTGGGATGGCGAGTATGATTAAACTTCCTGACTGCAGTATATGTATTTTTTGTGGGTGTATTGAATTTTAGGTGTGGTGGTACTAATTATTATCTGGCATCAAGTTGCTCTTCTTTTTTTTTTTTTTCATCAGAAATGTTACTCTATTCAGAAGACTTTTTAAGGTGAAGAGCAGACAGGAAACAGGTTCTTTTTCTATATCAAATGTAACATCTACTGTATCTATGGATAACAGGTTCTGAGGTGAACTGCTGAGTGTGTAAGTAAGGCCAGCAGAGTTAAGTGTGGAAAGTCGGTCTGAGCACATGCTGTAATGGATTTGACCTCGAAGAGCACTGTAAAGAAAAATTGCAGATAACCATCTGAACAGACTTCAGAAGCCAGTAGCCCTGACTCCCTGGATGCCTAGAGGAAAGGGAAGGACTAAATAGATGGAGTGAAAAATCAGAAATACAATGTTGAATAAATGCTTCATACTTGAAGTGTTGACTATAGAAGAGAACAGAAGAGAACTACTTTCCCCTGCTTGATTAGAATGACATTAGGCAAGTAAAATCTATATTCAATAGAAGTGAGATGTGAAAGTAATATAGGAAAAAGTAATATAGGACTACAAGACAGGAACAAGTAATATAGGAATAATAAAGACATGTAGATGGTAAGATCTTAAACTTGCCTTTTCATTGCAAGTAATTACTGATTAAGAATACTAGGGAGAAACAGTGGAACATGAGAGTTGCATTCTCCCCTGCAGGCCTGAGTTCAAGGCTCCAGCCTTTAGGGCAGCAATGGAGGAGCTGTCAGGGCTCTGCCATGGGTACCTCTAAATGTTATCAAATTATAAAACATGTGGGCTATTAGAACAGCCAATTTTGGATCATATTTTGTTGGCTTGGAGTTGTATATATTTTTGAGCATCCCAAATTCAGAGGCCACATTTATAATGATTGTTCTTACTCATTAATTCCTGGCAGGTGAGGAGTGAAAAGGGATGGTCTTAAGTATAAGAGGTATAGGTATGCACAAATGAAAACTGAGGTTCAAAACACAGCTTTCTGATTTGTCTGATTTATAATGAAGTAAAAGATGAAATGTTTGGATCAGGTATGATTCCATCAGTTTGACCTTCCTAAGTGTGGTGCAAAATTAGTGCAAAACGCACTGTACTGTAATCTTATGGTTTAAAATGAGAGAATAAGACAGAAGACACACAAGAAAAAGGAGGCTAAGAGAGTCAAAAGTACATTTGCGCTTATAGTCCCAGAAGACATTGGGGCAGAAAAGGGAATGGACCCCCAACTCATTATATCCACTTCTTGTTTTATTGGATGGGTTTTCCACTTGATTGTTCTTCATATTACATCTATTAGGAAAAGTACGGATTTAAAAGTGCTCTGAGAATCCTCTGGGATTGGGAACTGCTGTGAGCAAGTGTTACTTACTTTCTTTTTATGATCTTTAAAAAGAGACAGGGAAAGAAAAAAGAACGTGTGCACATGTTCATTGCCACATCTGCTCTACAAACCCCTGAGCCAGAGTCAGAAAAAACTTTTAAAGAGAATATAGACAGCAGTGTATTTAGTTTTGATTTATTAAAATAGTTTTCAGACTGCAGTCTTATTTGTCCTGTGAGAACTGCACTCTCTGGTAATGGGAGCATTGAATTTTCATGTGAAACATTTTAGAGAGCATATTTTTTTCCACGTACAAGAGTGTGACAAGAATATGCTCCTGTATGATGATATGGAAGTTATTATAGCTGCTATGCTAAACATGTATTTATGATCACTGCTGGCACGGCTGCTGTGTATTTTGTTTATGTTGTTACAAACCTAGTTGTGACACATTATAAAAAATACATTCTTCTGTAGTAGTCGCGCACTAAGTCAGAATAAATCATTCCTCTCACATTTGCTCACGCTTTTCTGATATTGCCCCTTTGCTGTTCCTTGCTGTGGAGAAAGGAGGGCCTGTTTGATTCTCAGTCCACACTGGATAGTGCCAAAGGCCTCATGAAAGGGCAAAAAGAGATGCCTTAGCATGGCTGTCAGAGAGGCAAATCCCAAACGACAGTATGAAGCAGCTACCATCCTTCAATCAGAATAACGTGCTTTCATTAAATGCTAGTTTGGGAATGGTCTAGACATGCTTTAAGCACATGAAGAACAACACAATGAATTTCAAAATGAGGCAAACAAAACAAAAATAGAAACAAAGCTTCCAAAATGAACAAGAGCTAGCCAGATCCAGCACTGGGCAAGAAAGACTCAAGTCTTTCATTTTTGCTAATCTTTCATATTAGCATAAACAGAAACATGATTACTACCTTTATGGACCTTTATCACAGACACCTCTCTATGACAATTAAAAAAAAGAATCACAGTCAAATATTTACAACACAGTTTTAAAGGCTCAAGAATGGAAAATTCTTTTGAATTTTCAAACCAGCATTTCCCATTCTTCCTTAATTAAGAGCATTCTAAGATATTTTTAAAATAGATAGTAATACTGTGCATTTTATATGAATACTCTTCATAACTTTCCTTTATTTAACTTTTCATATTCCCACGGACCTCTGTGGTGCAAGACCAAACCCTTTTGCTTGATGTTTAAAGGACATGGGTTTATGCAACACCTATAGAAAAAAATGCAATAGTATTTATTAAATTTTTTTTTTTTAAAAAAAAAAACACCTTTTTGTGACTAGGATTTATGCAGATGTGTGTTTGCAAGACTAGTGTCTCAAGGTTTATGTGCTTTTATATAGTAAGCAAAAATTACATGCAAACAGTGTTTTGGATATTTTATTGACTTCCCCAATAGCTGACATTTTTAGGAACAAATCCAAAGCAACTATTACTGAACTCTGAGAAAGAAATGATGGGAACTTTAAAGGATATAATAGTAAAGCAACCATTTGCTACTTGTTATCACAGGTGTTTTTAAGTTTTTCCCTTAACATGGAAAATAAATTGCACCCATATGCTATGTACCACTCTGCTTTAATTTAATTTTTGGATGATTCTGAACTTTCAATGGCATATGTGTACTGACTCTTCAGAAAACAGCTTGTTGTGAGGCATTTTGTTTAATTATGCTTTGTTGTTCTGACTCTCCTGTATTGTTTATCATCCTGAGGAACACAGCTGAAGATATAGGTCATTGACCCCACTATACATTATAGTCTGACACATTGATCTACAGGGGATTAGCTACCTAAATGGAAAATTTATTCATTACTTCTTTTGTGCTGCTATTCTGAATAACTTTTTATATAAGTCTACAAGACTAAAAGACTAAGGTCAGTAAAATTTTGTTTGGTCAAGTGGTTTTAGGTAATTCTTTGTAGTATAATGTAAGGACACTTTTCATACCGTGCAGCACGTCAGATTTCAGTAAAGAGAAACTGAGGGGAAGAAAGGAGTGCAAACAAACCACAGAGCAATTTGTTGAACGTTCTCAAATTTCTTTTGACACTTCACGGTGACAGAAAGCCCTC
This sequence comes from Formicarius rufipectus, assembly GCA_013399695.1. Classification (NCBI taxonomy): domain Eukaryota; kingdom Metazoa; phylum Chordata; class Aves; order Passeriformes; family Formicariidae; genus Formicarius; species Formicarius rufipectus. The sequence goes on from VXAU01002292.1 coordinate 2,079,757, forward strand.
TGCTAAATATATCTGTGCTGGTCTGCTGTGAAAATTCACTGTTCAATAGCTTCCAGAGTATCTCATCTCTTACCTACAGTGAACAAACCTATGCCTCTGACCACTGGGCTCCCTTGCAGTGTGTGGATGGTTTCTGAGAGTCTCAAAGACATTTAGAGGATTTTTGTAAACTCTACTTCCAAGGTACACCTCTACTTTTAATCTCCTCATGATAGGAAATTGCCTGTTCATCATGCCATTCATGAGAGGAAAACTGAAAGAATTCCTTATAATAAGAACAAGTATAGGGCCACAAAACCAAAAAACTTTTCCTAAATTTTGACAAATAGGATTTAATTGTAATTTAAAGTAGTAAAATTTGGCAATATAGTGAATCTTCTTTTTTCTTAAGTTACCTGTCTCATAGCTGGGTCCAAGGATTGGAGGTCAAAGACAGAGATATGGAAATGGAGCACAAAGTCATTTAATTTACTGTCCTTGATTTTGTCCAGCTGCTTCTTTGTCTAGGCTCATTTTAACACTGTTAGTGTTCTCCTCTGATTATTTCCTTTGGAAAGTATTCACAGCTTGAGGCTAATTCCAAGACAATGTATATTTTAAAAGGAATACAATAGCTTAAGTGAAAATGCTATCACAGCATTCTGTTAGTTATTTTCTAAGAGGAGCACACAATCAAGATATTACTGTAAATTAATTGTTTTGTTATGAAGTCCTTGGGTCTTGTGTTTGTATTCTAAGGGACAAATCTGTGATTTTGTGTGTTAATAATCTAACTACACTTACAATATAATGATAAAGTGCAGTGATATAGTCATGAAGACCATTTTAGTTTAAGGAGGTTTGGAAGCCTGTGAGTAGCTACACCTACCATTTTCCATATTTTTTAGGTTAAAACTAAAATCTAGAAAAGTCCCTTTAAGGTATGCATGACTGAATTCTGGCACTGCTTGGTTTTGCTAATTCTTGCCTTAAAAGAGAAGTAAAGTGGGTTTTCTATCCCATCTAGGAATATAAATCTGTCAAGACATACCAATAAAGACTGAGTCATGGACAAAACACTTTGAGAAAATGCTGCAGCTGTCTAAAAGTCCTGGGGTAACTTCGAACCTGGGGTAACTTCAAACTCCAAACTCCATTTGCCTGTAGATGCCCTATCTTGTTTCTCAGGTGTGTATGGAACTGTGACATTTGGTGTTCCAGCATGTCATTGATTAGACTTATTTTTAGTCTCAGAGGTTAACTTCGCTAGAGCATTCAAAAGGAAAGCTGCTTGTTGAATCTGCACTACTTTGTCATCCAACTCCAATTGAAGTAAAAATTCTGATTAGTTCCCCCTGGCTCACTCAGCCATGCAAAGGCTGGGTGGGAAGGCATTTTTCCTTTTGGAAATGGATCATATAAAAGAAGCCAACTGGATTTGAGGTTGCTCTCCTGAGGCCTCAGCAGGCTAGTACTCAGGGCTGTTGGCAGCCCTACCTTTCTACCAGCTTCTGCAAGGCGAGCAAAACAGCACTTCTGCCAGGCGAGCAAAACAGCACTTCTGCCTCTGTGTAGTTTGGCTTCGTCTGTGTCTTCTGCTCATTCCAAATAAATGAAAGCCACACATGTTTTATTACAGAGTTTTGGACTGCAGACAAAGTGCAAGGAGGGGGATAATTAGGCTTCAGGGTGGTATCTCCCTCTAGGATTATAAATCAAAATTATTTAACACTGAATACAATAGCATGTCTGTGGACCCTCTTTATGAAAGCTCCTCTTATGTTTTTCCCCATGGATATTTTTCCTTCCCTCTCTCGGCTGAACCTTTCTGCTAGAGTATTGAAATTTGGCTGTATAAAAAGCTTCAGACAGTGAACCTGACTTTTCATCCCCTAGGCCTTTGATAATCTAAAAATGTGAAACAAATTTTTTTTTTGACTGCTTATAAATCAGACTTGCTGGACTGTGACTGACCGTGCTTGACTGCACCATGGTGGGGGGGTTTGCTATCAGTCAGATGTAGGGGCCTGGACTCAATGCAATGAAGTCTGCTGAGGGTGGGTATCAGCATCTCGCCTCGCTGTAACCTCTACAGATCTCATAATGATTGATTTACTTTTCTTATCCAAAACCTTCAGAGGAAGCTTTCTTCCATTTATGTACAAGCCAGCAGTGGAAGTCACATGTGAGCAGATACCAAACTTTTTTACTCATGTAATATTCCAGTAGAGCAATTTTTTGTGGATATCATTCTCATGAAAGGAAGGGTCAAATAATGAGAAACACCAGATCATTAAATGGGTGGGTATTGGCTCCCAGAGAAAGACTGGATTACTAAAGACACTTCCTGCAGCAATCTAGGTTTCCCCTCAAACTGCAATTTTTCTGTATAATTCCAGCGATGGCACATTTAATTACTATTTTGAGTGTTGAGTTTTGTAAGAGCAATTTTTAACTTTCCCCTGGAGTACTGCTGAAGAGCACAATACTGAATAGGAATATGAGTACATGTAACTTTTATTTTGTATCTGTCATATAAAGCTGTTCAAAAGGGGAAACGTGCTTTCTTCTCAACACTAGGGCTAGACTTTGCATTCTTATCCTAAAAAATCTCTTTGAAGTTTGGGGAACTCTAGTTACATAAGCAATATACAGTATGAGTGTAGGAACTTTTCCCATAAAATAAGTAAGTTACATGTTCAGAGTCTCAGGCTCAAATATGGTTATTTAGAAACTAAATCTACTACATATGTATATTCTGGCATCTCAGGATAATACTTTTAACCTTTGTTATCTTTCATCCAGGGTAAAAGACGGCTGGGAAATTGCTTGAAAAAATATGACATAAGAAGCAGAGAAAATGAGCTTAGTGGAGATGAAGGTGTAAAACCCAGGAAGCATAAACACTGAGTCATGCTGTGCCAAAATCAGATTTTAAAATTGTTTCTGTCTTCTTATGAAAATCCACAACACTTTGTTTTGAATATCGTAAAGCTCTTATAGCTTCTCTTAAAAAATGTAGGCTGTTGTCATCCTTGTTCCTCCAGACATTCCTAAACACTAAGAAGCTGATATAATTTTGACACATTTCATTTCAATAAATATGTGTTTTCCTCACCTGATGGAAGAGAGGCTTCTAAGTCTGGGAGCACCTACCAGGACCAACTGAAAAGTGTTATGAAATGCATTGGAACTGTATGAAAAAGTCGCTGTTTGTTCAATTGGACTGATTTTTCCATTTGGTGCTGCCAATTAGTTTGCCCAGTTTAACCTTTTAAAATGTCATTCTTTGCCCCCTCTTAAGGATAACTAACTAATGCATTTTGCCCTCTCTTGACTTCTTAAAAGCTGCTGCTCTTTCCATGGCTGTAGAAACTTCTCAGGATGATTGTGAAAAGGGAAAAAAGGTATTGCAAAAGCAGCTTCCCTCCTGGGAAGTGAATCATAATTTTGTCCCACTTAAAGTCATTGTAATGTAATTAATTTAGTGCTTTTAATCACCTCAAAGTATGAAAATGCAAAGCACTGAAAATAGAATTATTCAAAGTTCCATTCAAAACTGCCTAATGTCTGTCCATGGCATGGTAGTCCTGTTGGCATCTTGTTTCAATAAACATTATGAATTACTTTCCAGTTTTGAAAAAAAATTATCTATCATGTTGATGCAGCTTTAGACCCTTTTTTTTTTCCACAGATATGAAATTATGTATTATGAGTGCACAGTTCTTTCTTCTTTTCAGAGACATTTCACTCTTAACTCCGATGACCATTAGTATTTCATTCAGGGAGCTATGAAAAATGATGATACTAAATGCTTTACAAATAGGCTTTTATTCATCCGATTTGCCATAATGCAGAATGACATGATTAGTAATGATTTTTAACTGGCTTCTAAGAAGGTGTCATGTATCAGTTTTTCATGTGAACTAGCTGTTATGGTAATGAGAGCTTATCAATTATTCCTTGGAAGGTTGCATTATATCAATCATATAATTAATCTGTCTTTTTTCTTTACTTATTTGTTTCTCCAGTAATTACATAAATATTGGTGTTACTATATGCAGTTAGTACTTAATTTTTCTAATCACTCACATTCTCTAGCAAACATTATTCTATGAGGTATTTTTATTTCTTTATTTTTAATAAAATAGGTTCATTTTACTCAGGTCTTTAGTATTTTTTTAATTTTTTCAATAAATTGTTGGCATGTTTTTATTTTCTTTAAAAACACAAGTTTGCCAGTAACAGAATTTTTTTCTGGCACTGTAAAGGACATGTGAACTGAAGGTATTTGCTGACAAAAATTTGAGAGCCATGGCAGAGTCCATGTGTCTTCATTTTTAAATGTAGTCTCTAATCACCAGATGTCAGGTTGCTTCTCGACCTCCATTGTCCACTTTTTATTGCCTGCACAGTGGCCTGACTTGAAGGAGGAGTGCTGATGGGTTCAGATTCAGTCTTCATACCCATGGTTTGCTTCAGACACTGGTATGAATTCCACTTCTCTCCAAACTGTTCTATGTTCAGAGCACAGACTCCAGCTGAATTTGGATGCACCTAGGTTGGGTTACGTTGAAGAGCAAATGTTCTCCATTGTTTTACGTATCTTGCCTACACCAATCATAAGCAAGGAGAGATTCGGATGGTTCTGAAAGGGTGTGTAACTTAATTATTTATATACACATAGGGCAACTATATCTGTATAAATTATTCCAAGACAAATCCTGTCTTCAATTTCTTCTCCACAGTAGAAAAAAAAGTTGTTCTCTGAAAATGGCAGGATTTGATTAAAAAATACATATTTAGACTTCTGTAAAATACTGGAAATTCTTGTACAGTTTGATTTAGGAAATATGCAACCTTTAAACATACATTTGTGCTCAGAACAAGTGTATTTCCCCTGATATTTAGGCAATGATACTTTAGACAACCCTACCAGCTAAGTGACAATTTTTAAAAGTTTTTATGTCACTTGTTATCTACTGAGACAGATAATTGTAACTATGCAACAGATAATGAAATAATTGTTCAAAGGTAACATTGTACTCATTCAGTGGAGATTGTCACTTAGAAAAAACAAATAGCTTCCAGCTGAGAAAATCCCAATGCACTCTTTTAATACAGAAGGGGAAAAATAATTAAGCATCTTAGATCTAGTCTCCAATATACTGCAAGCCTTGTTTTACTACCAGAGTAAAACATGATCGTGTACACTGAAAAGTGACATTATCTTGTGAACCAGGGGTGGTGTCAACAAATGTATGTACACTATTACATTTGTGAAGAGCCGAGTTCACCCCCAAACTCAAACATGTCTGCCAGGCACAGCAGTCATCTGCAAACACCCATGAGCAGATTAAGGCCAACTCCCCATTAAGGCATGGGACAGCCAGGCATGCTGAGTGTGCTGAAGTGTCTATATAGTTCCTCAGAATGATGTAAGAATATAATGAAATACTTCAGTAAGTGGTGTCCTCAGCCAGTCCAAATTTGATGATTACTGGTTCTTTCTGAGAGAAGATTCTCAGTTTTGGTCTGACAATGGTTTGTGCCTATTCAACTGCCATTACCTCAATGTCCTTGCCAATATAACAGTATTAAAAAAAAGGTAAAGCTGCTTTACATTACTTGTTTCTTCAATATTGATACCATACATTTCATAAATATTTGCCACCTTTACATGATTTCTCATCAGGGCACTACTAGTGCTAGTTCCACTAGCTCCTTTTTGAAGATATAAAATTGAGAGTACAGAGGAAGAATGTGTCTCATGAGGACTCAGTAGTAGAGCCCAAAATAGCAGCTGGGGTTCTCAGCTTGTTGCCATCTGAAATGGTATATCCTCCTATGATTTAGCATAGCTTGAAAGTGGTACTGCTGCAACAATTACATATCCTTTTGAAGAAAGGCACAAATCTATAGGCAAATGTATTGTCAAAGGAGTGAAAAAAAATTCCAATTGCATCATGGTGTGGTGTGTTAACCCTGAATAGCACCAGGTGCCCCTCAGATTACTCTGTCAGTCTCCCTCCTTCACAGGGCAAGAGTAGAAAATATAATGAAAAAAGATTAGGACAGGGACATCATTCAGTAATCATTTTAGAGGGAAAAGATATTTGACTTGAGGAAATAATTTAATTTATAGACAATTAATAACAGAGTAGGACAGTGGGAAATTAAACTAAAACCAAGTTACTACCCTTTCCTTCAGCCTGGGCTTAACTTCACTCCCAGCTCTTCTACCTTCTCCTCCTGAGCAGCTCAGGGGGACAGGGAATAGGAACTACAATCAATCCGTAATGTTTTGTTTCTGTTGCTCCTTCCTCAGCAAGGTCTTACTCTGCTTCAGCATAGAGTCCCTTGCACAGAAGACAATCCTTCACAAACTCCAGCAGGAACTGCTCCTCTCACACAGTTGCTGAACTGCATTCTTTTACCCTTTCTGAAATGTTTTCACAGAGGTGCCACCCACACTAATGATGGACTCAGCTTTGGCCAGTGGCATTTCCATTTTGGAGCTGACTAAAAACAGGCTCTGCCAAACACGGGGACAGATCCTGATGTCTTCTCAACAGAATACATCCCTGCAGTCTCTGCTGCCAAGGCCTTGACAGGTAAACCCAAAATATGTAGCAGACAAATATATGTATGACCTTCAATGGCTTGGTTTGTTTTTACTTTTTTTAAATTCTGTGTAAAAAAATTAAAAATACCACCAAAAAGGATAGGTAAACAAAATGATCTCTACTTTAAAGCTATTATTGAAATATAAATGGAACAAAAAGTGAATAAATTGATGCAATATGTCTTCCTTTACGGTCCTGTACAAAAAAAAGCGGTAGAAGTTTTCTTTGCAGGTTGGAAAAATTTCTTTTTCCCCCTCCCTCTTAATGGCAGTTGAAGTATTAAAACTCAAGGTAAATCTAGTTCAAGGCATGAGCAAAACTGAAAATAATCTACTCCAAAACTGAGAAAAATTATTAAGAAATTCATAGCCATCAAGGTCATGTGGAAGTTGTTTTTGTGGTTAGAAGGACAACAGTTTATTCCTCTAAGTTATCACTGTAGGCCTGCTCCAGAGGAGAGTACATATGAAAGCCCACACTTAACTAGTCTTGCTGCACTAAATCCAGGAGATTTTAGAATTATGAATCTGAACGCTGATGTAATTCCCAGACAATTTCATATATATTAGTAGAATGTACTTTATGTTGGCTTTTTCTGTCTTGTCTGGGGCAGTGTGCACATGATACTCATTTGGCTTCACAAATGAGCTTTAACAGACTAGAAAATAATACAGGACACTTTGTGACTGGTTATTGGGAATATCTGAGTGCTGAAACTGGATTCACTGTGGGAAGTATGGTCTAGTAAGTTGAAGCTGAGAGATAGAGGTCTGTGTTATTTTTTCTTCCACACATTTATTATACATCCTTAGTGATATAAGGATATAAGATTTTTGTGATATAAAAATAATTCTATTTGTCTCCTAAAAATGCTGTAGTAGTAAAATATTCAAAGGGGAATAGTGTGTTAGTAGGACAGCTTCTAACATCTTCGTTGCAGATTCTTTGGTAGCATTTCATAATGGAAAGATTTCTAATCTGCAAATTGTAACCAATAATATAGGTATGTCACAGTGCATTGGTTGTCCTATCTGAAATCTCTGTAGTGAATTACTAGATATGGATGGGACTGAAAATTCAATAAATGTTTGGTAATAAAGCAGTCCAAACTACATTTTATTTGAAAAAAATTATGTTATGCTATGTTTTTGAAACCTAAAATATATCTAAAATTAATTTTTTTTGGTCTATAATTTGTGGCAAAAAGTTACCATATCAAACATTATGAAAACCTTTCCTGAGCTTTTCTGCCTTATTTTTTTAACAAGCCTGGTTCAATAGCTGTCTCTGTTACACAGAAATTGACATCAGAGTTACAACGATTCCTTCACTTAAAAACTAACTAGCAGCTAGGATCTTCCTTATAAACTGAGTCTATCAGGCCACCAAGATAGTTCCAAGTGTTGTTCAAAAAGTCATTGGTTTATGCACCAAAACAATAACTTCATGCAAGAGTAATTTCTGCTAGCTGTCTTCTCTATAATGGCTTAATAGACAAAATGCATTTGATTTAACAGCTCTCCGAAGGCCAAATGTATTTTCCTGCCCTTTTATGAAAAACAATGTAGTCACTATTGAATAGAGTTCTCCACTTGGGAGGGCATGCTTGTGATGCCACCCTTCCTTTGAGATTCAATGACTGGTTAGAAGCCCTGAAAATGAATGCAGCTGGAAAGATGCACCCGAAGACATTGTTCTCACTGTTTTGGCCAAGATGTCAAGAATTTCTCATTTCAGGACACCAAAGTGTTGTACCTGTGTGATTTGACCAATTCTACAACCCTGAGATAAGGAATGAGGGCTAAAGTCTTAATACTGTACAGACCTACAGAAATACTACAAATTTAAATATATACTTCTAGTTCTAGTAGATCTAGCTGGACATAAAAAAATCTGTGTGCTATTTGTAATTCCTTCAGGGGACTACTCATAGTATTGATGGAGTGAAGTACTCACTAATGTCCATTGTATGATGTATCTGTAAGTAATCTCTAAGTAGTTTATATAAACACTGGATTATGTTATACTTGTCTGTAATAATCACTGATTTGAGAACAGTAATGTTCTCTTATCTGTTGAATTATATTGAAGATATTTTAAAATAATTTTGTGTATCTTCACTTATCTGGATGTTATCTTGCTCATAGACCTTACTGATGTGAATTTTTGTGTTATAATTTGAAAGGCTGCTTCCACGCCTACAACCTTGTTTGTGTAAATAATAAAAAAAAAATATATATTTATCAGAGATGAAAATTCTAAATTTACCTAAAAATCACAAAAAGAGTTTAGATTGTATAGGATTTCTGGAGCTCATCTAATCTAACTTCAGTGTAAGGAAATAGTGCAAAGATACAGTATCCTCTGCACTGACTAAGGGGTGTGCTTGTTTAAACTGGCAGGAGAAATCAATCCAACTCAGAATGGGATTGCAAGTCAGAATAACAATTTAATAAAAGATCACAAAATAAACTGATACAGAAGGAAAAGTCGTTTGCGCCACAAAAAACAGATGTATAGCCCAGCACAGTGGGGCACGAGCAGAGTGGAGCTCACCAACCCCTGTGCTGAACACCACGTGGCCCCCCTGAGTTCAAAGTAAAAAGAAAGGAAGAAACCTGCTGGTGAAAATGATGGTTGCAGTCTGGTGGCAATCTCAGTCCAGTCGAGGCTCTGGTCCTCCTCTGGATCTGACAAGAGAGATCCCAGTCCCAAAACCCCAAGCTTATCTATGCTTGGGCTCAGATAGGAACGCCCAGTCCCTCCCCCAGGGTGGAGAGTTTCACAATGGATGATTTACTCTGTGAGGTTAACAATGGAATTTTTTTGGCATCCCTGATGGCCCATTAGCAGACATGGTCCCTTAGGTGGATGTGGAGGCAAGAAAACTTCCTTATCCCACAGAAGTTCCTAAACACCCATCTTGAAGCCTGAGGGGTTGGGTGTGCCCTGGGCAGCTGCTGCAAATGGGTCATGGTGAGCAGTTCATGAGAAAAAGGACATAGAGGGTTTAGAATACACACCCACCCAGTGACAAAATGATCCTGGCTACTATAACCAGGACAGGGGAAGTTGCTTTCTTCTATAGAACTGTAGAACTAATCGTCCTTCAGCAGCTGATCAGGAGGTCAAATAGTTTTGATAGACATTTGAACTTTTGAATAAATATATTTGTGATCCCTACATAACTTCAGTTTCTATGAACAGTCATGCAGCCAATTTTCTGGCAAAGAACAGATATTGAAAACATATGTCAGTCTCCAATCCTAATTTTCTGCATATGAATATTTGAACAAAATGCAGGATACAAAGCCCATTGTAATCACTCAGAAAAACACCCACGAACTTCAGTTGACTTTCTTTTATTGGTTTCTGGAAGTATTGAAGTAATTGTCTAGGCAGGGAAAATAAGTTTTGTTAGGTTTTTTAAAATTATTATTTTATTTTAAATCTGTCTACTCATAACTGTTTCAGAAATGTATAACATTTTCTGAAAGTAATTTGATCTTTTATTGAATTCAGAGTTCAAAGATGTATTCTCTTGCATAGAAGAAAATCAGCAAACTAAGAATTATCTTAATCCTTTACTGGCAAACCAGACTCACATTCACAGCTAAAATTCTGTTTATAATGACTTATGCATGTAGAAGCTTGAGGCCTGTTTTCTAGACCTCCAATGGTCTTTACTTCTGAAGAAATATTGTAAATATTCTTAGAGTTTTTCTTTTGTATTGATGTTTTTTAATTGCAGATAATTCCCAAGAGTGGAGATGCTTTAATTTTCCTGTGTTTTAGACATTCTTTTTCAAATATGCTCAGATAATGTTATTGTACTAATTTTCATTGAAATTAAGAGTGCTCGAGTGCTAGAGGTCTCATCCACAAGACACTGAGAATAATACCCCACTGTCAGCTGTTAGCAGTAAAATAATTGGAATCTGCCTTCCTCTAAAATGGGAGTTCCAGTCAGTTGTCTGGACTACCATCATAGCCCTCCTTCCAGCTGTACGGTGACCTATCTGCAGTAGCTTCTCATGGATCAGGTGATGGAGACAAGCTATTTTAGCCAGTAGGTTTGTACGTTCACCAATAGTCTGCAAAAGTGAGAAAATAATGTCCTAAACATTGAGGGGGAAAATTATTCAGTTTGTTTGAACTGTTTCAACAGTTGTCAAATTCTCTACTCTTAGGTTTGTTTTTATGCTGGGGTTGGAACAGACTAGGTGTATATAAAACTTTACATACAAACAGCAATTAATGGTCCTAAAATGAAGAAGCTGTCACAAATGTTGACTCTTTTCCACACACTGCTTCCTTTTTATTTAGTACTGTATCTACTTCCCTGACTCTCTTGCCAGGTGTAAAGCTGCTATACCACTCATTTTCCATGTGGGCTTAAATAATTTTTGTTCAAGGACTCATCAAAACAAATGTAGAAATTATATGGCTAACTAGAGAGAGTTCTCCTTCCATAACTGAGTAGAAAAAAGAATCCTGAAAAATGAATGTTGCTAGATGATTTTTGCAAAAGACAGGAAATGGTTTAGTTTTCTAGTTAGTACATGACTGAAAATATTTTTCATCAAAAGACTCTTTTTTTTCATGGTGAATAATTATAGGAAATGTTTTGTTCTTACCATTGCCAGCTGCTGTGAGCAGACTTCCATTCAACTCTACTAGTGTTAAAAGGATTTCTGGAGCAATTCCATCCAAAAATGGAAAACTATCAAACACTTATCTTTAAATGGGTAAAAGTTCATAACTGCGAACAGCTAACTCAGGCTGTGCTTGTTATCATGGTGTTTTGAGTATATAATTTGTGGGCATCTAGTATCAAGACAGTTCATTTGAGAAGTTCAAAACTTTCTTAAGGCAAACACTTCATATTTGGAGTGAAAAAATTAGACTTTTCATGCCAAACAACTTATTCCTTCCTAGGCAGATTAGGAGGAAAAAAAAAAACCAAACCCTTCTCTCTTTCCAATGCACACATTAATGAAGATAAATCCTTTTATATGGTCTGGGGATGGAGGAAAAATGGGTTTGAAAGCTTCCTGTACTGGCTTGAATAGAAAAACAGACCCCTTCATAGATTACTTGGTGTCTGAATAAACTCATACATTTTTTATTGTATTTGTCTAAGAAGTTACATTGTAAGAACCGAATCCTAAAACATATTCCAATTTGGTAAATCTCTTAGAATGGACTTTTTATAATGGCTTTTGTCCCTTATATTTTTTAACGTGATAACACTCTAAAGAAAACTAAATTAAATGGGGGGTTTCTACTCACTCCATGCTGCTGTTTATTTTATTATTTTTATTTATTAGAACTCATGCTTTCCAGAAGTTTTGCCTGAATTTCATTAAATCACATAAATCATCACTACTGATGCTTTCTCAGAAGGACACTCTACAAGCTGAAACTTGTTTAAGCTCTTACCTGTCAAAATTTGTAAGTCATTATGCAGTGAATTGTTAAACAAGCATATAATACACAAACTTCTAAAATTAAATAAAGTCCTGAAGTGTTGTTGACCACTGCCCTCCATGCACTATTTATACTGATGGGCGTTTCCACCAGATTCTGGGAGGAGATGGGAACAGAATTGTGGTTTACATAACCTGTATTTGTTTACTGTGATGTTGGTCAGTGTCCTCGAGTTTATTTTAGAATAAAAATCGATACATAGAAGTTCGGTGAAGGTTCTCTTAACAAAATATTTGAACACAAAACCCGGTCAAAACACATGAAGCTACTGTTGAAAAGCACAGCTCCAAAAAGTGTAGTCTGACAGAGATTTAGACTGTCGTTCTACAAAAGATATTTTATAAACATTCAATGATACTGCAAAAAGACAGAATTTCAGGAAAGAGTTCCTTTCTAGCCAGGCTTAAATGCAGGCCTGTAGTGTTAGCCTTTTTGATCTAATCATTTGAATTTTTTTGGTGACTTTTCTAGTTTGCATATCAAACCAAATCCCTCTGAAGCTCAGGCAGTTTTGTCTCTTTTTGGTTATTTGACAACAACACTTAGGAAGAAGTCATATCACAGGATGAGCCAGATACAGAGTTATGACTATAGATATGACCTTTTTCTAATATTTTTGTTGTTGTTATTGTTATTTCTTCCCACCTTGCACCAGCAATACTGGATTATGCCTGGTAGAGACAAAGCCAAATTTCAAATATCATCTGGCAAAACCATCTTCTGTACTCCCTGTCTGGTATGAGGACTTGCACTGAGCATAGGCCATGCTCATTAAAGGAATAATTTTCTTCTGATTCATATTCCCCTTTTGTTTTAGTGCCATAAAGGCAATATTCCCATATGTCACTCAATATAATTTTCCTTTAGCATTAGAAAATGAAATACTGTTTCCACTCATGATGAGTGCCTGGGAAAACAGAAACAATCCAACTCATTTTTCATCATAGTAATTTTAGAAAAGGAGATTTCCTACTGTTCTAGCAATAATATTTCTGATAGGGTAACCCTGGATTCTTCCTATGAAGTGCAACAAGATAATCTCATCAATCAGAAAATGCATAAGAAAATGAGACCCTAGAGAAGAGAACACGAGAGAGAAAAAAATCTTTGTGGGACTTCTTTTTTGCTCTACAGGAGCAAAAGGCACTATTCTGTATTTACATTAAGGTGACTTATCTGAAGACTTGGAAACTTCAGAAGTTCTGTAAACATGGTGTGATAGGTTATTGATGCCAGCACACCAGGTGTCCTCCAAGCCATTCTATCACTTGTGCTCTGTCCTCCTCAGCAAGAGAAGGAAAGAATATAAGATGGAAATAAACCCCTTGTAGGTCCAGGTAAGATGGGTTAATAAAGCAAAAGCAAAAGGTTGCATGTGCACAAAGAAAGAAAAATCTGTAGAGATTTTATTCTTTACTTCCTATCAGCAAGCAATGTTCAACCTTTGGTCAATTTGGCTTAACGGTCCTGGCTCTGCTGATTTTCCCCACCCTCAGTCCATTCTGTGGGAGGAATGTTGGAGGGATGGTGCCGGTGCTGTGCCAGCAGTCCTCAGCAGTACCCAAAACCCTGGGGTGTTATCAACACCTTTCTAGCTATCCCTGCAAAGCAAAGCACTGTGAGGGCTGCTATGGGGAAGAAAGAAATTTCCATCTGTACCCTACAGAGTAGTTTTACAACCACTCCGTCTCAATCAGATGTAATATATATGGGTGCAAAGTAGCTGATGAAGCAAGCTAGACTCTGTGGAACCTGGAGCTGAGGTCAGGCCCTGCTCCTCATGTTAAAGAGGGGCTGTGGTGGCATGAATGCTGCCAAAGCCATTCCCAGACTCTGAGATTTCTCACACTGCTTCTTAGTTTGGCAACGACATGGAAAACCATTGTAGTAGGGTCAAGGAGCTGCTTCTTTTCATGCAAGCAATGTCCTTTTGGTTTTTTTTTTTTTATATAGCCATACTCCTTAGTTCTTGCCAATCAGAGCAGAGTTTTAGTAAAGATTATAGAAAACAGGCATGTGGAGCCTGTATGGTAGACATGGTCAATGGGAGAGAGAGATGAAAGCAATGGTTTTATACATCCACTTCCATTATGTGTGTCAAACATGAGCTTGTTTTAGCAGAAGCAGTTACTAATACATGCTTTTAACAACTGAGTTAGTCAGTAGCTGTGTCCATATGGATGAAATCAAATACTTGTTCTTCCAGGAAAGGTAGTGGGCCATTCAGTGATCCAGAATTTGTCTGCACTGCAAAAGTTATCACAACTTTTTGTCTCTTGACATCCTTAACCAGTCACAGATGCAACTTGCCACATAGTCTAGATTTCAGACTTTTATTTAGTTGTATTTTGTGCTCAGTTTCTGTGACTGATATAGCAGAAGCTGCTCAGATCTCCAGGCAGAACAGCATGCAATTCTGATCATGACCAAAATGACTACAACTTAGTCCAAAATTACATAAAATGTAGAGTTCATTGAAAGGGCTTGAAGATTAAACCCATTGGTTAGGTATGAGACATTGTGAGGTGACTCAACATATCTTTGCTGCCTCTTATACCAAAGTACATGTTTCTTTTCTTTCCTCCTCTCTCATTCTGTTTTGGGGGCAATTTCTGCTGTTTTCAGCTGCAATTCCTAATTTGTGCACATAGAACATTATGTTTAATTTCAAGCAATCAGTTTTGCTTTGGCTTTAGATTGTTTGGATTACATCTCAATTTAAAGTTCAACTTCAAACCCAACCTTTTTATCCTTTCTTGTTTAGTTTAGTTTATGTTCTTGCTTAGCAGCCGGAGATTAATTCAGATGTCTGCTCCTACTCAAGTAAAGGTTCAGTTCAGCTGTGTTTTTGCTCTTCTTTCTTCACTCCCTTGAGTCTACATTTATATTCCAAAACTGTTTTAGGCAAAGAATTCTGTGAAGCTTTTATATCAGTCCAAGGGTAAATGAGCTTGAAAATAAATCTGTCAGCAGATATGGGAAGTTCTGTTATTGGGTTGGACTCCAAACAGATAGTAGTGCTATTTTGCTACAAATGCATTTAATAATGCTTTTGCAATGATAAGTTTTACTATTAAAATACAGAGCCTTATGAAATTTGAAGAGGCTTTAATTTTACTGACTCTAGTAAAGTGAAAGTGAACAGTTTTGTCTTTGCAACATGAAAAATGAAGACTCTCAGAAAATCCTGATCATTGTTACTTGAGGAAAGAATTATATTCTGCTCTTAGACTTCCTTTATGTACCACTGCACATTCATTTTCATATGTAGTTTATGTGGGATTTCTCTTTAGGTTCAGCAGCACTCAGAAAGAAGCAGGTACTTAGGCAGGGAAGGAGGCTTTAGTACAAATTTCTAATGGTATAAAAATTTCTGTAGTCTAAGGAGAGGATGACACAACCCAGTTGGTTTAAAACAGAGAAGGGAAGGCTAAGTGAGAATCTAGTGAGATTCTAGTGAGAATCTATTCTTCAACTACCAACAGGGTTCAGAGCACAGAACCAAAATTCTTTCCTACAACAAAAGGGCAAGAGGCAATAGTCTGCAGCAAGGAAAATTTCAAGTTGATATCTGGAAGGAAAAAAAGATCACAATCTGTATGCTCAAACACTGTAATGGGTTGCCCAGAGGGATTTTGAGATCTGCATTCTTGGAAGCGTTCAGAGCTAAACCGAATCTTGTTGTGATATACCTTCCCTAATAATAGTTTTGGCCCTATAGGTGGGGAATAGATGGTGTTTGGGCTGCTGTTGAAACTAGTGGTTCTTTCCAAACCAAATCACTGTACAAATTTGAAATCAGAGAGAGCAAATAAGACAGAAACCTTATTCACCTTCCAGGCATGCAGTCTTCCCTCACAAGGTACTATTAGGAGAGGACCAGCCCTGCTCTGCACCCTTGTTCTGTAAGTACTGGCAGGATGTCTAGCACCTGACACCTGTTCCCTGCTGTTGAAAAGAAGCTTCTGTTTGGAAAAATGCTACATAGATGTAACACTGCAGGCCTGGGCTGTTTGCTCACATGCTGTGCTAAGAATACCGCTTTAATATTAACATATATATGATTCTTAAATACCTTAAGAAAATGTCCAGAAAATAGGCCAAAAACTTGTTTCTAAGGAGTTTATTTTTTAATTTAGGGGAGGAAATAAGAAAACTTGGCAATGCTTTACAAGGGCAATATACACGCTAAACAAAATATTCTAGCACAATACCAGCTCAGCACATATTAACCAACAACACCGAAAGCAATATTCAACAAATTCACCACACTTAAGTCAAATCCAATCCCTCCAACTCCAAGCCACCTGAAGCATCAACAAAAGAAGTAAACAAAAAGAAACACAGAAAGCAAAATGAAGAGAGAAGGAGAAAGAGGGAGAGATAGCTACCCCTGAGATTTTGTGGAAAACCAGCTCCCACATGTCCAGATGGCCAGGCCATGACACATGGCATCCCAAAACCTCTGGTTTTATCTCCTTTGGTCGCTATGGCCAAAGTCCCCAGGTGAGGCCTCTGTCCCGCCAGCCACTCAGAGGTCACAGGCCAGGGTGAGGGGCTGTATTCTCACTGTCCCTGCCAATCTGAACTGGGCAGGGGCTCCAGGAGCTGTGGGGTGTTATAGTTTTCCCTGACTCACTTTTTTGTGCCTGGCAGCTGCTCTGTCACAGGGGATACAATGCCACTCAGCCTCCATGAGTGGCATCTACCCATCCCTGTCCCCTGCACACACACACACCCCCCACAAAGTGCTTCTGACCCAATAATAACTGAGCTGGTGTGTAACAATAGACAAGAGGGTCAGTCCCAGCTACAGTGATACACCTGGACTTAGGTGTTTAGAATGTGGGTTTACTCATTTAAGTTAATGGTCACCTATCACAGCCAGCTGACTTACTCACCTAAAGCTAGGTGTCTATCCTCTTCTGAAAACCCTTCTTGATGTCTAGGTTCTGGTCCAAGCAGGTTACTTGTGGGTGGAACTTGTATCACATCTGTCAACCTTGTTTTGATGCAATGTTAATATAAAATGATTACATAATTACCAGTTACTGTGACTGTATTTGCCATGCATTTGATATATATAAGAATGGTTTTCTTCGATCTGTAGAGGTGTAGTCTGTGCTGGAACACAGACGTAGTCTTGAGAAGAGAGCTGAAGAGCACTCTGACTTTCCCATTCTTTACACTTAGCCCTTAGTCTGCATTAGTTCCATATGCTGATGGTGTTTACAACAGGAGGAGAGAATTAAAGCATTCTCACCTCCCTAGATGTCTTTCAGATGGGCCCTATTTAGATGAGTTTGAAGCTTTGCTTCAGCTACACCAGTCACTTGGGAAAAATCTAGGCTTACTGCTGCTTTTTATTTCAATAAAAAATAAACCCAAATGTTTTCTTCCTTAAATCACAAGATAAATTGCTTAACATGCTAAGCATATAACCTGTGAGACAGCATGCTATAGCTGAATTTTGTTTATTTGAAAATAATTCCATCTGAAAGTATAATTGTCCAAAAACAAACTAGTTTTTTTTTCTCTTACAGGTCTAGAAATTTAACTAAGAAAGCAGAGGGACATATACTAGGAGACATAAGTGTTTTGACTTCAGGATTTTGACTGTAGAGGAGCAGACTGGTCTTATTTCAAATTGTTTGAAGAGCAGCATTAGCACTGATTGCAGAACTAGCCTGGAGCCTTTTGTCCTTCCTTCCAGCTAGAAGAAAGCAACAATATTACTGAATGATGATATCTACCTAAGCAAGACAGAGAAAACAGTGGGTAAAATGTTTCAGAGTATGTAAGAAAACGTTTTATTTTCATAATGTATAGAGGGTCTGCTATGATGATGTTCCGCATGCCAGTTCAAAGCAGATATGAGTTTCCACCTATGCATTTGCATCCGTTTGGCATCTTAGAATGAGTACCAAGCATTCAGTCCACTATGTGTTGGCATAAAATAGTTTGTTGCAATTTGAGGTCAAAGGTACCATCCAGATAATAAAAACAAATTCCAAAATGTCTTTGAATCACTTGTAATTGTATAAAATTAGTCAGATTTCCTGGGAGTAACCTTTCCCATGAATTTTTAAGTTTTTCCTTCTTAGGACACCGATGCTGTAAGAAAGCTGTTTTGCTCTACATGTCACTTCTGCTCTTTGAGCCATGCTGAGTACCAAGTGTGACTGGAGGCACAGCATGTGAAAGGATTCTTGTCTCATGACTACATAAATATTTGTGAAATTACATTTAACTGAGCAACATAAAATTGTACTGTTGGCCAGGTACTTAATAAAAGACTCATATTTCTGGGACTGCAAGAACATCAGTATTTTCTGTTAGTACTATGTCAGCAGAATCACCCGCTAGCTCAGTGATCTGCAGTAGTAGTTGCTCCTTAACCAGTAGGATGCTCCTTAACCAGTCACAAGGGCTTTGTAAAAATCTATGTAGTAGAATGTTAGTGAATGGCAGTTTATGTCAGTTGAGTCAGACAAGACATCCTTTTTGCCCTCAAAATATTACAGAGCAGAGTCATGAAGAACTTAGATGTGTGACAATTCAGGATTTGCTGTCATCCTTACCATATACTGTAGTAGAGTTCACACTATTCATAGTCTCCCAGGAGGAAAGTAAGAAGTAGTTGTTTAGCTCCTGTTGCACTGTATGACATGCAATGAAGCAAAATATGTGGAGAAAGCACTGAAGTATATTCAGACAGAAAGCCTAACTAGGCTTTATTAAGATTCACAGTCTTGAAGGAACACATCATGAACAGTTTCAGAAAACTCTTATGGAAAAATCAGCTGCCTAGATAATTGCATCTTGCTTGTCATGGTTGAAATTGAAGTCTGACCCTTAAAGTGCTTTTTGAAACACCAGAGATTCGAACAGTGGAACTCTTTTCAATGACTTCTGCCTCCAAGAAGCAGGCTCTTTCCTGCCTTCCTTCTCAGCCTCATGCAGTTCCAGACCTTGCTGCATAATTATCCAATAGCAGTAGGAGGATGGTCATTGTTCCAGTCAAGTATGTAGCCTGGTGGTGAGCACATCCTTCAAGGCATCAACGTGAAATTTTAAGCAATTTTCTCCTTTAGCTGAGGTATCACAAAAAGGTGAACAACATAGTGCCACAGATAATTTTATAGAGGAGAAAGTATGTACTTTTGCATGTGGTTTACTTTAATATCTTGACTAATTAAAACAAACAACCAAACAACAAAGTGTAGTGCAATGTGCTTTACTGTATTACCTGAATGCACATACAACCTCCAAAAGGTAAGCAGAAAACATCAGAAGTCAGACATTTTTTAATATAAGAATATTGGACATTGCTAAACTCTTTGTGTCTATCTCTACTAAGATACACATACACTGCCTACTACAAATATGAATAGTGAGTACAAGATGATGAGGTTCTGAGGTGTGATAGCAGGTAAGGTTCCAGTGGCAATTGATGCTAATGCTTTCTGAACTATTTCAGAATAACTTACAGAAGAGGCAGTTTTTTTATCATCACAAATTAGCTTCAAGCTCTCTCACTCAGTTTTGGAAAACAATAAAATTTATGTATGAGTTTTTTCTCACCAAGAAGAAGTTTTGATCAACTCTTAATCTTCAGCAGTTCAGGAGCACTTACCTACTCTTGACATGTTGCTCTTTCTTAGAAGCTGATTGGAAATGTAGCATTCTAAAGTTGATCAGTAACCTCTGGCAAGATGTACAGAAAGGTCTCAAAAAAAAAAAAAAAAAAAAAAGGAAAAAAAGGGCTAGTTTGGGGAGGATTCTGTCATCTAGATTACAGACATTATGAATTTGAAAGGATAGTTAGGCATAAAGCTGCTTTTTGAACTGGCAAATTTCTTTGATTATAAATATCTTTGTGTGGAGATAGACATTTAGGAACTTACATGTTCTTCCTGTAGAGGAAAAGCATGAAAACAACAAAAGGTATCCTGTGAACTATCCTAATTTATATTCAGTGGGTATACATGTATTTAGATAGTGTAAAGAGATGAAAGTTGATAATGGGGAATTCTTGAGAGAAAAAGTTTGGAAAAATTTGATATAAAAATTGATGTGAGAATTGTAGTATGTGGCTTACAGAATGAAGTGTTTCTTAACTGTATGGTGACATTTTACCAACCCATTCACTACTGTTATTTATTCTGCTGCATGAACTGAGTTCAGGTATCTGCAGTGTGAAAGTGTTTGAAATAGATTTGGTTTCTTATTTCTCTTATTTGACATTATCAGTTAATAACTTTTCATAATGTATATTTACACACACATGCACACACACAGAGGCTTTTTCTCCTTCCTTTCAAGAGATCACATTAAAGGGTGGCAGACAAAGATTTTGCTAACTCCTTCGAGGATGCTTCAGGGGTAGTTTGTGTTGCATTTTGTACAGTAATCTGCCAAGGTGATTTCTATGGTAACCTCTTTCAAATTATGGTAAGTTCTGAGACATTCCATTAAATATTGATAGCAGTGTTTCATCTGCTGGAAACCCACATGGGAATATTTAACTTTATCTATTGTCTGAGCCTATTCTTTTGTATCAGCAAGCTTCATGCAGTTAAAATGTTAATTAGATTTTTATAACCATTTTTATCACTCTACTCTTCATCTAGATTGCTCCAAACATGTTTATTTACAATTACAAAATGCTTCCATTAATATTCCATAACATCTTACTCAGAGATTAGCTTAACAACAAAGCTCAAAAATGTACTTAAAGCCTTGTGAAATACCTACAGAATAATAATTATGCTAATTTTTTTGGCTAATGGCCAAGCGATTTGTAAGATCAGCCTTAAGCAAAAAAGACAAGCCTGAAAGAGCAAATGTCATAATTAGTTTCAAAATTGCATTGGCTTCTGAAACATAAAACAATACTAAAACTGTTTACATAAAGGATTTTTTTATGGATGGGGTGGTGCAAAGCAGGCTAGGAAAAATGAAGTTCACATGGTTTTATCTTCATGAGTGGCACATGAAATATCTCCAAAGAATTAAAAAAAAAATCTACTGGAAAAATAACCTTTTGTCATACAAAGGATTATGTTCATTTTATATAAAACACTGTCTGCGGGTCTGGTTGGTGACTGTTTTTTTATGAAGAAGTTTGCCAGCATGAATTTGTGTCAGAAGCTCTGAACTGCTACTATTTTGTGTTTTGCATCACTGCTCATACATTTGAATAGTAAATACACACTGGATTTAAAGCACCACTGAGTAAAGAGGACACCACTGATGCTCACCAGCATGTAGCCGTACAAAGTGCCAGCATGCGAACAAGTGGTAACAACACAAGTTTAAATTGCGATGACCTTTTGTTATTTGATCTGCTGGCCTACAGGTGGAAAGTGTTGCACAGTAATTGGAACTTCTGACCTATTTTGTGCTTCTGAGCAGGTTCTGTGCTGTGATGTAATTACAGGAGATACTTTTAGAAAACTGGTGCTAATATCAAGGTTTTCTGGGTTCCATTAAGGTTTTGAAGTCAGAAATCCTGGTGCTGAGACAGAAAATTGAAACTATTTGATACTAAGATGAGTTTTGTGAAGAGAAACAGCACTGTATAAGATTCTAAACTGTGAAACTGAGATTTCTTTGAATTGTTTGCTTCCATATCCAACCTCCAAACCAACTCAATTACAGATACACAGCTAGTGGGAATTAATCTACATACAACATAATGAAATGCAAATATCATGTAATGTTATCTTTAAGATGTGCTGCATTATTGCCAAGAATTCTCAACCTCAAACCAAACATTTTAAGACATATTATGTCCCTTAATTTTTTTTTGAATTTATTTATTTTGTAAAAAAAAAATAAAAAATTATTTCAAGAACAACCCCCTGAAGAGATCCGTTTGGAATCTCTTGAAAAATTAATGGCGTGATAATATGACCTCACACTATGTATTTAGAAAAATCCTCAGAAGCTGTGAAATGCTGTAACCTGTTCTCTCTGGAGCCTACTTTTAGTGCTCTTTTAATGAAAATACAATTGTACTTGGACTTATGATAGTGCACAACTCTTCAGAGCAAGGCTAGAATAAGATTTGCTGTATTTCATAGCTGTGCAAACTGATTACCACCTGAAACATTTGGAACAACACTAGGATAGTAGAAAGGGAAGAAGAAAAGCAAGAAGAGGGTCTACCAGCTGGTTGCTCTGTAGTGGAGCTGACACTTGCACCATCCAAAATGACATCTTAATTACCCTTCCACAGTTATGTTTTTCACCAGCCACTTGTTCAGGGATGACACCAGTACACTGGAGTGATTACACTGTCTGCTTTCTTTCATGATTAAAGAGAAAGTGCAGAAAAAGGAGAGTGGAAAGAGATGGATAACATTGGAAATAATGCAAATAGC
The DNA here is from genome assembly GCA_013399695.1 of Formicarius rufipectus. Lineage (NCBI taxonomy): Eukaryota > Metazoa > Chordata > Aves > Passeriformes > Formicariidae > Formicarius > Formicarius rufipectus. The sequence goes on from VXAU01002292.1 coordinate 2,102,240, forward strand.
CCTTCCCATTTGTTTTTGGGAAGCATGGAGCCAAATGCCTGACCTCATGGCTTATTTCCTGTGGCACAGTGACAGCAACTCAGATGTCTACAACATAGAGAGAGCAAGAGTGCCTGGCTGTCCTTTTGCTTCCAAGACTGATGAGGGATAATGTTATTGAAAAGCTGGGAGGTAAAGCAGGGTGGCACAGGGGCAGGGGAAGTGAGATAGGAAAGGAAAAGTGGAAAACTTAAAGGTGAAGAGACACAATACTAAATGAAGGAAAGCAGAAAATGTTGTTACAGGTTTGGGCTGCAAAAGTTGATTAATGCAAATTAAGTGGCACATTTCTGGAGTGAGTTCAGGTTAAGTACTGTTAAGCACTACAGCAAGGCACAGAATCAGATCTCATAAGCCCTGTGGACTGGAGCCAGTCAAATGCTCTTGCCACATGGTCCTGTAATCACTGGAAGGTAATGGAGAAAATGCCTTTGAATTATGCTCCATTTTCTGTGAGAGTTTTTGCTTTAGGAAGAACACCAAATTCAAGATAATTTCATTCCATACATAGCTTAAGTAAAAAACCCATGCACTGTAGAGCATAACAGAGACTGCCCAAGCTCTGAACAAGAGCCTACATGGCCCAGCAGAATCAGGGCTGTGCCGACTACTGCAGCCTGGGACATGGAGAAGCACAAGGAGCATGTCCCTGGCTTGGATGTGCTACACTGAGCCATAGTAATATTACCTTCTCATCAGTCATGAGTCTGTGCTTTGTCACAGAGCTGACCCAGGGCTTGTGACCTTTGGCCCAGTGCTAAAGAATGTAAGGATGATTCTGAACACAAATCACAGCAAATCATGTTTGGTTGGTGCTGCACCTGCATTAATGAAATTTGATGGATCTGGGCTGGACCTGTACCACTTACCTGCACTACGGTACCTTTCCCTTGCAGCTCACCAAATGGCACCTGTGCTCTGAGCAGTGCTCACTGGGCTGGGCAAGATGTGTTGTTTGGCTAACTAACCAAAATGAAGGGCAGGTAAAGGTGCCTTGCACATTGCATCCAGTCATCTAGATTTTAGTTAGCAATTTTTCATGCAGCTTATTGATAACTGACATGTACTGAACAATTTTTTTTCATGGAACAGTTCATACTATCCTAGAACCAGGACCTAAACTTTTGAAGGCACTGAAAAAATGCTACTAATTTCAATACAGAATTTACATATTGTCTTTCCAAAACAAGAGGAAACTTGTTTTAATTCTGTACTCCCACTGGAATGAAAGGGCCTTCATACATTATAGTTTAGAACTATAATAAATGTAAAAATATGTTATATGTATATATTTTGTAATTGAGACATGAAATACAGTGTCTCTGTGAAATCATGTCCTGTTGGCAGCACAAACAATATTTGTATAGTGGGATTTTGAAAAAAAATTACAATGAAAGTAGAGTAAAAAATAATTATCACATATTTAATCTAAAAAGTTTACAAGCCATGTTTTTCTAGCGTATAATTCTCAAGTTAATTAAAATATAAAGACTTCATTTACTTCTATCATGAATGTCCTTTTAATTTGTAGAGTATAACTCTGTAGTGTGGGGACTATTTTTTTCCCTATGTGGACTGAGGTATATAACAATGATAATGCTTTTAAGCAGCTACAAAATACTGAGCATTTTCAAACTGAATCACTGCAAAGTGGTGAAGCTGTGTCTCTCGTGTTAAGTTTTCCACTGTGCTAACTGAATGAACATAAGCTGTGCTGGTTGTACCAAATGCAGAATGGGAATATGTATCAGACTTCTAGCTGGTGTGACAATTCCATCTGCTCCAGGTTTACCTCCCAAAGCCACATAAGGACAAGACCAGCAACACATATTAGCTCTTTTTCACAGAAGGAAAACCTGAATATGTGAGCCAGAGGAAAGACACAGGAAATTCAGTCACATTTCCACAAGAGAACCAAGACTACAGGATTTCTTTCTTTAGGCATAGCCCAAGATGACTCAAGATTTGGCACTGAAATTGAGCATATCTATACATGCATCTACATATGTGTAATGAATAGGTTCCCCTGACATATACATATAAATTTCAGACACTGTGGGGTTTCTAAGACCTCCCCATATAAAGGAAGACCCACACTGCCCTGGCTGGAGGATAAGCAGGATCCCCTTTAATGCCTAAAATGATTTTTGACAGCTATGCTTGTGCAACTGAATCCAATTCAAGACATCTAGCTTGAAGAAGTCCCTTATGAAGTCCTTTCTAATATCAATCAAGAGCCAGTTTTTTTCTTGGACAAACCAGATCACAGAATACGTGAACAGTGGGCTTTTCTACACTCTTTGGAGGATTTGTTAGGATAATGAAATTTCAAGCACAGACAGACACCACTTTGTTCATCTGAACAGAATTCTTTGCACTGTGAGGAGAACAAGAGGAATACGCAAGACAGTGGGAGAAAGGAGGTGGAGAGCTGATATCTGTGCTAAGCATCAGTCTGTGTTCCCAGTAGGACTGGTAAAAGCTGACCAATTTATCTATCATTTCCATGACTGATGATTTATTTCTTCAGTACCAACAGAGCACAGACAGATGAAGAACTGGTTCAGTCTTCCAAACACTTTGAAGGGTCAGGCCCTCTTTTGGGATGAAGAAGAGGGAGAGGAAGTTAAGAAATGGAGAGAAAGAGCAACAGGAGATGGGAAAGTATTTCCCAAAAGAACTGTCACTGACAGAATAAAAATTTTTGCCTTAAGCAGGAGCTCTCCACTGGAGGCAGCCACTCATTTGTGGCTCTCTGTAGTCTCCAAAATAAAATCAAATGTTTGTACAGCTCTGATCCAGCTGAGGGGCTGAAAACCTCATGTAGTGAAGATAATTAATTTCTTTGCTTCTTCTTCTCTCTCCCTCAATCCCCAATTGATTATAGATTGTCCTTAGAAGGCAAAATTAACAGCTTTACTTCCCAGCATTGGCTCTGGTAACTAATGAGAAGGAGCAACAGCTGTGTAACATGAATTTACTGTTTCTGTATATAGATCTCACTGACTAGGGAGTTGTTAGCTCAGATGAGGATGGACACAGTGAACTACAAAGGGAAATGTCATATATGTCTCTGAAAAGTTGTCAAACTGAATTATAGTCAGCAACCACTCCAGTATCACTGAGTGTCCAGATATAAATTCTGTGATATTTCATTGACTCTTTAAGGCACCCATTTCCTACAAGTACTTTTCAGTACCACTGGAATATAGTAATGTTTCCAGGTTGGATTTCTACTGTGTTCCAGGATGTACACTGTTTCTTCCTTCCCTTTCCCTTTCCCTTTCCCTTTCCCTTTCCCTTTCCCTTTCCCTTTTCCATCCCCATCCCTTTACATTCCTCTTCTCATTCTTGTTAGGGATTTTAGACTCTTCAGATGAAGTCCCACGGCATTGCTGACAGCAGATAGTAGTCTAACTTTCCAACTATCATCATTAGAAACACATTATGCCTATGACTATACTTGCCTCCTAAAATACCTCATCTTCTAAGATGTGTTGTTCAGGAATCACACCTCCTATATGAGTTGTCTGCCCTGAGATCAGTATGCACCTGGCAAAGAGATAAATGGTTATAAAAACCCAAAAAGCTAAGATTTTAAAGCATATTAGGTTTTGCTGTTTATAAATTAAATTTGTCAAATTTCAGGTTTTCATTTTTCCTTTTATGTGAACCAAAAAACCTCTGAAATACAAGTAAAAAACTTAAAAATTATCCCACAGAAAAAAATTGTGTTTTAAGATGAATAGCTGAATCTGAAATTCAGTATTCTGGAAGTGCAAACAGGATTGACTTTGTAGGTTAGATGAAAGGAAAGGGTCTTTATTGACATGTGCAGACAACAGAACTTCTCGTTCAAATCCTTAGCCTTTAATCACCTGAAAATCAGGTTAATGAACTATAGTAACAGATAAAGGATTAGCTAGGGAAAAAAAAAAAAAAAGAATTTAAGCAGAAAAAGGAAGGGGTTTGAGAATACTGTTAAAGCCATTTTTAAGCTAGTTTCAAGCAATGAGATGAGGGCAGTCTCAGTAAAACCTGTTACATGGACTTCAAGTGACCTTTTTTGTCTAATTACTAGAGAGATGAGGTACAATCAATGAACAATTGAACACACAAATGAACACCCAAATTTGGTCAAAACTTCTTAAAGTATTGGAGTAGAGTGCAAAATTTTCAATGCACAGATGTATAGCAAGACAGTGTGTTTAACTGGGCTCAGGTTCTGGTAAAAAGTCATGGTGCTAGCTAACTGACACAACCTGAAGTTTCAGTAATGCTCATATTGGCTTGCCTTTTGGTTTTGGTCATGTTAATTATCAGACTACCTTGAGAAATCAGACAGACCCCATGTATTCTAATTCTATTTCTTGTCCACAGGTGTTCAAAGTCAGTATATTTCTCAGTCACTAGGAATATGAATTTATGCATTTTAATTGCATTTTTTAAAGTAGCTTTTAAGAACATTTATTTATTTATTTATTTACTTACTTAACACAGGTGTTTTCTCAGGACAAGTTTTCCGGGTGAGCTTGTGTTTCTGAATTCTCTGGTTTGACTGTCAACAGCCCAAAGACGTACATCCTCTCTATTCGTCCTCACTATACTGAAGTCTTTATCTGTCATTGCACATTTGTAATATCCTTTAATGAGCATAACAGCATCCTTGTCCATTGGTACCCAGCAGATTGGTTCATATCAGATTGCCATACGCTTCTGTGTTGCAGATACATGTTGCAGCCCCTGCTATTCAAAAGCACAACTGTACAATGAAAACATAGGACATGCAAGGCTATACAAAGAGAAGTGGAACCATATGTAAAGAGGATATTAATTTCTGACAGGTATCCCAGGGCACAAATAAGGCCAGAATGAGATTCTGCTATATATTTTGAAATTGGCCTAATTTACATACTTTTGTAATAGAACATTATGCACTAGGTCGTAACTGTGGATGACTTCTGAAATACACCAGGGCAGTGTGTTAATTCAGTACAGTTAGTTAAATTCTGGGAAGGAAATCAAATTCTGCAAATGTTATTTTCTCCCACAAACACCAAAAATCACTGCTCCATCCACAATACATACCTAGTGTCATTTAGGGATACTCTCTGCTTTTTGTCAGGTTCCCTTATTAGGCTGTCTTTTCTTTTGGCTAACCTTAAGGATGACCTCTTTCTGTCTCCTACTTCATGACACTTATAAAAGCTGATAGAAAATCAAAAGCAAGAAAGGTGTTATTATCAAGGCACTACTGTTTTTCAACTTTTCTCTTGTTTTTCTTCTGCAAACAGCAAGGTGCCAAAAAGCATCATTTGATAGACACTAAAACACGAAGAGCAGACATCTCATCTACATTTTTACGAGGAGTAAACAAGTGGGACATTGATGTAAAGTGGGTATTAAACTTCCTACTCCTTTCCTCCCTCCACACTCATGCTTTATTTCTACAGTTTTGTAAGGAAGGAAAAGTTGGGTTTTTTTCTTTTGTATTCTATCCCCCCACACCCCCACCTCTGCATGCCTGGTATTTATTCTATAAACAGTTAACTCTTTCGGAGTCTGAGTTTCTATAATTTTCTTCTGCTTTAATAGAAAAGCTTCTGAGCTGTCTTTCTTGAGAAAGCAAGTGATAGTGAAGGAATGTGGCTGCTCTTAACGTAGCATGGTAGTTCCCTGTGTCAGGAGCTCAAGCGAGGTGTAATTCCAAAATGTATGGACGTTTACAGTGGCCTTACGTTGTGGCACATGCTTTGCATTGCTAGCATGAGTGAACCAAGCCATCATCTACACCTTCTAATCTCTGGCTTTGCACCTGGATTATTACTTTACAGAGAGTTTCCACTAGTGTTGATTCCTTGTTACTGTTCTTTCTCCGATCTGCTTCTGTAGGAAGTGTTTCCCTATTCCTAGCAGCATATTCATGGACATCCAGAGGAAAGGGCAGAGACAAAAATCAGTCTTGCAGTGCATAAAATCCTTCTGCAGAATATTATAAAAATTCATTGGTTTTCTTTTTTTTCCCCTCAACTGTTCCATTTGGTGCATTCTTGAGAGAGTCTGAGCCAGGAAATGGAATAAGCTGCTGCAGCCATGGCAGGTATATTTGGTGCAGTAGAGGTAGCATGACAGGGCTCTATTACAGTAAGTAATACAATTCCAGAAATAACCTATGCGGAACATATTGCTTCTGCTGCACATGTCAGGAAAAGGACTTTGATCGATGTTGTTGCAACACAAAACCACATACTAAAACTTTTTAATTATGATGACAGTGTAAAAGTGTAGATGGTGTTCACTGGCAGTGTTCATAGCCCTTATAATTAACAAATGGACAATGCAGATTAATTCTGCATGCTCTTCATGTTTAACAATTCTTTCTAGTTGCTGTCATCAGCATATATATAAGCAATAAGGCACGGGAGAGGGCCTGGTTCTCATCACCTCTGGGTGTTAACAGGCGTTCTCAAGGGGAGTGATTATCTCGTGATAACCACACCACCTGGAGCTACCATATTGCTGCTCTAAAAATTCATTAATGTAAGAGAAAAACATGTACTTTTGTGCTAGAGGATGGACTGAGGAGTTCAGAATGCTAAAAAGCATTATCAGGAGTTCTGGTTTCAACTCCATATGAGAATATTCACTGGCTACTGTAAAGCTTTCCCAGTTTTGTAAACTAAAACACCACTTTAGCAATACTTTTGCAGCAGCCTAGTATGATAGTCAAAAATTAAAAAGAGATGGCACAACCATCAGAGAACAGAAAATCACATACCTCAAATTGCCTTTTCAAGGGGAGTATCTCAGTTGACAAAAGACATTCTACACGCAGTTTTTCAGAATAAAAAGCACAAGTAAATTACAAATCAAATTAGATAGGAGTGTCTATAATTTTAAATAGATTAATTTCTTCTCAGAAACTCATTTAGAGTATATTTAATTTGAATTTATCAGAAAGTATGGAATGGAGTACATGGGAATACAATAACTCATTGTCTGCTGTTCTCTGTGATAATGTACCAAACTGTTATCTCTTTCTCTAATGACTTTGATGTTAATGGAGTTGTATGCTCTGACTGACCTCTTCAGCACTGGATGGATGTGTATGTGCTTTTTCTGTCCATCAGGTTTTATGCTTCACTCTCATATTTCCTACTAATCTTTTATCTTTGCTTCTGCTTCATTTCCTCTTTAGTGGGAGGGCTGATTTTATTCAAATTAGGAATTTTAGTTCTACAATTGTAAGATTAATTTCTTTGATTGTAAAATCAGTAAATTTTGAAGAAACTGCTTAATTACTGATGTTGTGATTATCCACACCCTAGAGTGATTTTATGCTCTTTCAGAGAGGGTTATTCATGTAAAGAAGTTTTTTGGCCTGCTTGTCACCCAAAGATAATAGGAAACATACAAAAAGCATCTTTACTAATCTCCTTTTACTTACTATTTTCTTTGTTGTCTATGCTTAGCATCTGGAGCACATTGTGGATGTAAAGATGAATGTTGCTCAGCCTGTAGATGGTGGTGGAGAGTATGTAGACAGTCAGAAGAACGTGGCCCAGAGAGTGCTGAGAGGCTACAATGGCACAGAATGGTTTCATTTACAGCCATTTTCTGCTCACCATATCTTCATGGTGGCTAGTCAGCACAGAAAAGGCTAAGGCAAATTCATCCTTGAGAGGGGGAAGAACTTGAAGACTGTTTGCTTGTGCAGTACCTCTTAGACATTTGGAGTACAGTTTTAGTGGATAAAGAATAGGAAACCATTTAGGTTTTGTTTGTTTGTTTGTTTGTTTTCCATGAGTGTACAAGGCACTGTGAAATTTTAACTTCCCTGTTTAGACGCAAAGTATCTGAGCTCTGAAAAAAAGGTGTTTATGAGACAGCCCTGACTCTTGCTAGACATCAGCTTACGGCACAACTGAAAAGGTATCTACTACCTGTGTCATGTCATAGCTTTGTGGCAGGAGAATGATATCTTGCTGCTGACATAGCAGTAGCAGTTCTTAAATGATTATAACCATATACACAGTGGTGGCCCAGACATCTTCTTTTCTGTGGTGCAAGGATGGCTGAAACAGAAAGCAGTTCTGTTAAGGCCATTGAGACTAACTTTTTGTAAATGGAACTGTGTTTTTATCAATGGTGATGAAATTACGTAGTATGAAACACTTTATTGCATTCTGAGAATATAGGAAACCATAACAGAGGGGGTTTCAAAAACGTCTTGTACAACATATTATTTGCTTCCCCAGGTGATTGTTTGGAAAGACCTGTGAAGATACATTTTTGCAGATTTCAAGTACCACCAGAATTTGCCGGGATGATCTCTATGGCTTTTAGCAACTAATGCAAAAGAGGATAACTGTATAACTGTTCAAGCTTGTACTTGAGAATATGGCTATTGTTTATGCCATTTGGCACGTGCAAGTGAAAAGTCTTATTTATCTGGATTGATCTAGTTCACTATTCTGGTTCAGACTGTAAGAAGTAGCTGTATAAAACACAATGCTAGAGTAAGTCCTCTGCTAATTGTTTTTACGTTAGATAGAGTCTAGGAACATCAGCAACTCCTTGTCGCTTTGTGATGCCACTAGCTGTCCAAGTGGAAATGTAAATACTGGTAAAGATCTTCATGAAACTTTCCTCTTATGGTCAGGATTGGAAAAAGGACTGAACTAGAGACATGAGAGTGCCTGGAAGATTGATACTGACAGGGGTTAAATGAGCCTGCAGTACTCTGTAGAGGGCTAGGCATCAGCAGGGACCTGCCCAACTGTTTAGTTTCTCAAGATTCCTGTAGACCAGCTGTGCCTTATCATTGATGTCCAAAGGAACAATTTCTTATAAATTCTGTAAGTTAATATGTAGCAGACTTGGCTTTTCTGCTTTCTTCTGGGATACTTACAGACAAGCTGTTTTAGACTGCCAAGAGTCACTTAGTGTTGGTCCTTGTTTTCTACAATTTCCAGTTTCTCACTACACAAGGAACTCTGCAGCTTGGAAATATGACATTAACTGATGCCTAAAGCGTAGTACAGAGGTAGTATCCAGTAACCAAATGATAAATTACTAATGCCAACCAATCATCATGGGTTTGTTTCCCTTTGTTACTTTTTCACATTTTTATAATGTTTAAGATAGTCCAGACCTGCAGACTGTGTTGCCTCTAAATGCCACTACACAGACAAATGAAGTCAGATAAACCATTGCATGACTTTTATCCTTCCCAGATTTTTAGCCTGACTGATGCTATTAGTTTCTGTGATTTTTTTTTTTTTTTTTTTTACCTTTTTAAGAAGTGTCAGACTTGCCCCGTGAAATGCCATTTTGTTCAAAATCTGGAACCTGAAGCTTTCACATGCTAGATTATATGGTTCATGAGTTCTGCTGGGTGAGTTTTCCTTCATTGTGTACTGTAGCTCATGGTAAGCTTCACAGATGCTTGAACAGCTCTGCCTTTGATGGATGCTAGTACATTTTCTTAGTGTCTGCCTTTTGTTAGTTTCAAAATATAACAGTCTATGTAGCCACAAACTTAGGTGTTCATGTGGGCACCAGGAAGAAAAATGTGAATTCTCCTGCTTTGTCAGATTTTGCCTTTCAGAATATTTACATCTGCTAGGTATGATATTTAAAGTAATAGCAAAACTCTAGGAAGGCAAAAGCACCTCCCTGACATAGAGTTAGGAATTGCTGATACTGAGTACGTTCATACTTTCTGAACCTCCATGCCTCCATGTCCCTCTCTGCACAGAGTATAACAGTATTCAACCTCACAGAGTTTTTGGATTAATAATTTTAGAGAAAATTTCCAGTGAGGTTACTTCAATGGACTTTGAATTCCTGTGTTACTCCTGAACATGGGCCACCAGGAGACTGGTGAAACCCTTCCAGAGAGAATATACTGCATATGTCTGTTTCTAGATCAGCCCAAAGTGAGAATAACATCCTGGTATGGTTCTTGAGACCAAAATCTGCACATGAAGTGACAGGATAGAAGCCATTTAATGTTTACAAGAGCATTTCTGCATATTCTTGAGCACCATCTGCTGGCATTTTCTCGTCTAACCAGTATTTGCATAATTGGAGGCATTTCTATTTATAGAATGTGCCTGAAAGACGCAGAAGATGAAGCCCTCAAGAAAATATAGTCTGTTTCTTAGGCATGCTTGGAAAGTGGCCATACAGAAGAGGTCTGTAAAGGGCTTTGGAAAAACCTAGCAAGATGATGCATGAAAAAGCCCTAAATGCAGCATTTGTGCAGAGATAGGCAATGCCTGGAGTAAGGATTTTGACATTGCCAAGCTCTTTTTGTTTTGCAGCAGGTGAGATACCAGCCGTCTACTGCCAAAATGGTCCCAGGCCAAAGAAAGGGACTGTAGGGGTTTGTCATAAGAGTTTTTCTATAAATTACTCAGCAGTAGAGGTGCCAGATTGATTTAAGACCTTCTTGAGAATACTTTGAGAAATACATGTGAGGAGAACAGCAGGAGAGATGAAGGAAAGAATAAGATGTTAACATAAATCTATTTTAGCTCTTTAATGCGTGGATATTCAGAATCTTCTTGTGTGCTCTTTCAAGACCTAGAAATCCAGGGCAGTCTACAAATGTGAAGAGATTATCTCTACTATAGCCAATAATAAAACACATAAACTCACCCGGAAAAGCTTTAAAATAACTAGCCCAGGTGTGTTTATCTATGCAGAACTAGGAAGCCTTCAGAATCTTCCCAATAATTTGGCTGTTCACCCTCAGCAAGTAGTAGTGTTAGCTAGTGCCTGTGTGGCTCACCAGTGACTGTGGTTGTCTCATTTTATGAGTGTGATAGTCCTACATAAAGCAACAAAGGTTGTTTCTATACAAGCTGCTGTTATATATTTGTATTTCTATTATTTTACCACTTGCAAAGTCTCCAAATGTTATGAAAGTTATTCTGAGTCCTTTGATGGTATAAGGACTCCTTAGTGGCACCTTCTGTATTTTGTACTTAGGATTTATAGAAAGGAGAGGAAAACCAAAAAGGAAACACAGCACAGTGAATGGTGTGTCCCATAGAAACTATTATTCTTACTGAGGTTCCCTAGGGTTCAGTGAAGTGTCAGACATTACTTTGCCCTGCTCTATCTGTTGGTAGTTTTTTACATAGATACAAAATGCAAATGTTAGAATTTTCAAAGGCACCAAAGAATGCAAGACCTGAAGCAATCATAGCTCAAAAATGTTTTCTTTTTCAGATGTCTCTGAAAAAGTTGATTTCTGATAGAATACATGTACATGAGGAAAATAATATTACATAGCCAATACGCAAAATACCAAACCACTAACAATGATTTTAGACCCATGATTCTTTTTGATGCAGTTCCCTATTTCAACTGCAAAGGGTGTCTACGTCTCCTCAAGAGCTCAGTGCTTTTCCTGAAAGCGGGATGAGTACTGGCATTCAATATGATTGTGTATTCAAATGATAATGCAGTTTTATTCAACTTCATTTAAAAAGAATTTTTATTGAACTAAAAGGATATCAAAAATATGTACCATATTCTTATTTATACAGTTATGGCATACACAAGCTTAGATGCCTCTACAAGCTGTGTGCTTGTGCTTTTTTATTAACCTGGTGCAGAGAGACTTACCAGTACATTTTCCATTGACAGGGAGGATAGAATAACCCATTAAACCTAAGCTTTTTAACTTCCTTAAATTTCAGCATAAAATGGTTTTAAAAAAACATTAATAAGTACATTCAGAATAGTGCCTTGTTATCAGAATAAAATTGCAAGTGAAATTTAGTCTAATTTAAAATCCCAAATTCTCTCTTTATTTTTTTTTTTCAGTCAGTCGTTTTACTTTCCAGTGTAACATGTCACTGTGAGGAACTGCAGCAGTCCAACTAGTGATTAACTTTAAACTAAATCTTTAATTTGAATTTTATACCTTTTTCAGTGAATAATCTATCCCTCAGTTCTGAGGACAAAGTACTTTTACGTTGCTATTTCTATGTATATGGAGAAGTGTAGAAGGGTACAAGTGGCATCAGTATTGTTTATAATCCTTATCACTGGTAAGTAAGGAATACTAAGCTCTGATGCCTTTAGCCTTCAGATATAGCTGCTTTCACAAAGCAATTTACAGTATCTTTTCCTGGGATTTTATGTAGAGATTTTAGTGTAATAAAATAAAAAAGTAGATCAATGGTCTTGTTACATCTGAACTTCTCAGGGGTACTATGCACTTACTGCCTTCTTTACTCATTTTTGCCTAATCAGTGTTGAACTGTGGGGTACTGTGTGCTTGTACCAATTTTCTTGCTGCTGAAGGAGCACCAAAAGTTTGTTACAAATGTGGGTTGTCTGTGAGGAAAAGGGAGAATTTTCTAAATGATATTGATGGATGGTAATTGCTTAAGTGGTTATCATCAACTCCTGTGTGTGAATGTGAAGTTTACATTCAAGACTTAAGAAATAGCATTAAATAAATGAGCTTGAAACCAAACCAAACAAATGAAAAACAGGTAAGAGAGCGGTCAAATTTCCATTAAAGGATTCTAATTAGAAAGGTAGTGAGACAACACCAATATAAGCCTATCTGGAATTGTGGCTTTTCACAAGTGCTGAAATGAGTACTGTGTGCCACGTCAGTTCCTCTTAAGCAGGTAAAATAGAGGTTAAGCTCGACTTAGGTGGACCAATCCCTGTGCTGACCCAAGGCCACTGTCATACTGATATTTTTGCACAGGTAAACCAGTGGGTCCAGAATTGGCTTTTTCGTCTTATCTGAAGAGTACGGCATGTAACCTTATGTCAGGTTCAAAGACATTTTGTCAGCATAGAACAGTTTCTCTGTCTGCCATTTAAGGGAAGGCAGTAAAAGTTTTTTCTTACTTGACAGTCCCCAGACCTCCCAGTCTTTCAGTTTTCATTCATTTGAGAGTAGTTCTAGAGAAGCTGAACATTTTTTCATCAGTTTAGAAGGTGTCTCCCCTATTGCAAACAATAGATAGTTAAAGAAAATTGAAGAACCTAATGCTACAATAAAAAAACACAAACCAAATCAAACAAAATGAACACACCCTAATACATTGAAACCTATGAAATTGTGGCAATTAATACTGCTGAGAATTTCCAGCACTATAAGACAAGTCTTAAAGTAGTTAAAAGTTACATTACATAGCTCAATACCACTGTGGCCTGATTGAAACGAATCGGATTCTCATTAATTGGAATTAATGAGAAGACTAGACTGTAGCTTAGGCACATATAATTTGGACTTGTCACATGTCTTTCTGCTCACACAGCTGACTATTCCCCACATCTCAGTGTCCAAAACCAGATCCATACTGGGCAAAAGAAAACCTTTCAGCCAGGTGCCACACACTAGTTGTGTCCACCTTACCCAGAAGTAAGTCCTAGGGTTCCTCTGATTCCATATGGTTCCCTGTGTGGTCCCAAAACAAAACTTTTAATTATGTGCACTTGTGGGGCATTTTGGTTGACTTTTTTTCAGTTCAAAACGTGCCAAATACCTGAAGGCAGATGTGTCTTCACCCCGTGGAAGTGAGTGTGCATGTTGCATTCACTGAGTAGTGGCAAAGCCACAGCAAATGACCTATTGGTGCACCCATGAAAAAATACCACTTTTATCAGTGTTACAGGATGTGCACATGCCAGCAGAGTGGGTCAGCACTTCACACACATAAACACCTAAGTTTATGTCTATATCGACTGTAAGACATGGTCCACTTAAGTTCTTCATAACCTCTGTACTTAATGCTGAAGAGGAATTAACATGGCATGTGGACTTCATTTTGGCATGTGAAGAATATTATGTTTCTAGATTGGCTTATATGATTTTCTTAAGAGTAGCTGGTGTGCAAGGTAGCCTGGGAAATGGGGATACTGTGTTGAACCAAAGTTGCTGTGGGATGCAAGGGAAACCTTAGGTCCTGGAGAAGGGAGTGGAGGTGCCAGACTCTGTGCTGATGGAGTTCCCAAGTGGCTTGTAAGCTGGAGAAGACCATTCTAGCTAAAGTAAAAGCCTAAAGTAAGCTTGATTAGGTGCAAGTGGGGAAGAAGCAGACGTCTGTCTGTCTACATCCATGGTACCCAAACCCTATACCTCTCTGAATACTTCTTGATCCTTTCTGGTTCCCATCCTTTAGTCCTAGGGCTGCTGTTCAACCATTTCTCCAGTTGCCTTTTTCTCCCACAGTGCTACTGCCACCTCCATTGCAAAATCAAATTTTGCTGCCCTTCTTCCTCCAGACACCATGAAATTTAGGAGATTACTTTCTTTATCCATAGTCTTGGAGTAAAATTCTTCTATATTTATTCTTCTAAAGAGCATTGAATAGCTCTAGAAAAAAAAATAAATCCCTATCATCCTTACAGCTAAGCACAAATGTAATTGTAAGCATGTTATATGTAGAGTTTGGGCAGAGGGAGATTTGGGCTGACAAAGTGCTTTACTGCATTTTAAAATAAGAAGGTTCTTGTCATGGTAACAGTCTGTGTCCTGATCTGTCATATCAGGGTCTTCCACTGAACTTCATCTTGAACCTGAATGGCAAATTCTCATCCCAAATAAGCACTGCAGAGAACAGAAAGGTTCTTATCTCTGACCCTTTCCCCAAATAATATAGTCTGTATTCTGGTAAAAGCAAGTTGCAAGTGTCTGTGATCTGCTTCAGAAAATCAGTGTTCTTTTGGGGAGGAATATTAACTTTTCTAGCTCCTCTGTCCTGGTCTGGAATTGGAAAAGACCTTAAAGATCACTGAGTTGAACTGTTAGCCCAGTACTACCAAGTCCACCACTAAATTGTGTCCCTAAGTGCCAGATGTACACATCTTTTAAATACCTCCAGGCATGGTGACTCAACCACTTCCATGGGCAGCCTCTTCCAATCCTTGACAGCCCTTTTGATGAAGAAAGTTTTCCTAAAAATGTGTGAGCATAATCGTCTTCTGCTCTCCTATACTCGTACTGGGTACTGACTTTATAGAACTCCTCTCATTTATTTGGGGAGACAGTGAGGAGGCCCTCTCAGGTGCAGGGAGGCATTTTTTTCTGTTGTTACCAACTTGTCTCAAATTTTTTTTATTATCTTTTTTTTGTTTTGTTTGTGTGTTTGTTTTTTTTCCAAATTCATTGTTCATTGATCAGGGAACACATTTTTCATGACATAATGGGTGGCATTGTTTTCCTCTGAATTTAAGAGTCCTTGAAAGCCATCAGTGCCCTTTAGGCTACAAATGGGATGTTACTGGTAGATTTGTTTCATTAGATTCCTTCTGTAGAAATTCACTCTTCACCCCCAAAAATAATTAATTAAGCGAGAGGGATGGGAACGGATTTTATGCAGCTGCAGGTTTAAATGTTAGTACGAAGCCTTCCAAGCAAAGAAACATTACTATGGAAATCTAGGATTTAGTAGATCACTGGAAGGCAAGGTAACCTTCTGAAAATGCTACCGTTTGGCATCACAAAAGTAACCTCAATCTATGAGGGTTAATCTAGCATGCAATGATTCATGGGTAGTCCATAAAAAAAAAAGTGACTCTGCCACAGTGAAGTAAGTTCAAGGCTGCTAAGAAGTGGGGAAGAATAATCTTGGTGGATGAGAGAAATGAGCTCGTATCAAGGAAAATTCAGGCTGGATTTTAGAAAAACCTATTAAATGGTAGAAGTGGTGAAACACTGCAATAGATTTTCTGGGACTGATATGGATCTGCAGAACTGGAAATCTCTAAGAAATGACGAGTCAAAAATGCATGAGACAGAACATCCTTGAGGTTGATACTGACACAGGCATAAGACAGGCTAGATGTTCCCCTGAATTTCCTTTGGACTATTTTTGTCTAAAAGTGTGATTTTTATAGCATGGCACTTGACATTTTATGCCCTGCTTGTAGTACTGCATTCTGGAAACAAGGACTAGCTGTCACTTTACAAGTTTCTAACTGCTGTGATTCTGAAGATGAATTCCAAAACGTGGTCAATCAACAAGAGATAAAATAAGTACAAATGGAGAGAAGAGAGATTTTAAACCAGGACTGTGGTTTGTGAATACTTCATAGTGATAAAACTAGAGAAATCCAAAGTATAGAATAGAGGAACTTCTCACTGGTGAGCATTACATACTGCCATGAAACTTGTATTCCAGTAAGAATTAAGTTTTGCTAGAGGCTGAGATTTTTATGGTTTCCCACTGCCTGAAAAACATGGAGACCGTTTTCTATGCATATTTATTTATCCCTTTTCCACCAGGAAAATACTTTTACAGTCATTACAGCAGTGCTTTAGAGTGTTTAATATAATTGAGATGCTGTAGGCAGCAGAAAAAAATTGTGTTTTGGAGGTGGAGTTCCCAAAGGAAACTAAGTTCTGGCTCCAGCTACATTTTCTTGCTAGAATCCTGCTTTTTAGATAAATGTCAGACAGGAGTTTGGAGCTGAAAATAGAAGCAGATGATGAAAATAATTCTAATCGTTAAAGCAAGACTCAGAAACAGCAGAATAGGAAAGTGGTCCTAGGTGAAGCTAATAAATCCGTGTTTGACAGCTAGATACATTGGAGTGTACAAATTATATGCTTTTATCCAGGGAGATTTTTTGAGCAAGATTAAGGTTCTAATGTGATGGTTGTCTTGTGGCAATTAGAAGGAACTGCTTTATTCATTGCAGTGAGAGGGCACTGAGCTAAGGTCACTGAGTGTTCAGTCTTCCACATTGCACTTGAATCACCTTCAGTAGCAAATTGTATGTTCCACTTTAAACAAGAAAATAGAAGCAAATCACAATAGCTGAGAAAGAATGGAGGCATGCACAGGCTCCTCTGACTGTAGATGAACACTGAATGTCATACTAATAGAAAGTATGGCTAAAAGAGAAGGAAATAAAAATGACATGTCCTATTTACATTTGTTTGTGTATTTGAAAATACAGTTGCTTTTATTCTTATGTTATTGCTAAGATACATGGATCTTTAAGTCACAGAAATATAACAACATATGAAACGCAACTCCACCTTTCCCTATACCCTCCATTTCAACGATTAAAGTAGTTTGGATACTTTGATGTTTTAAATTCTAATTCCTTTGTTGTGGTTTTTATGCTGGCTTTGAAGGTTATTTTGTAGCTTTTTTGTATTTTCCTTCCTAATAGTCTTATCAGGATATGCTTCTATTATAGCTAAGGCACTTAAAGGAAATACATTATTTAAATGTGAAATGGAAAGAGAGAAAATGTAAGACTACGGTGCATTTTTCTTTGTCATTCAGAGACATAATAGAACAACTCAGAAGACAAAAAAAAAAAAAAAAAAAAAGAAAAAAAAAAAAAAAAAAAAAAAAAAAAAGAATGCAGGAAACTGCATACTCTCTTGGCTTATCTGTTGGCCACATCCAGATGTGGCCCTTCCAACTTTAACTAGCACCAGCTCTGTTTTCAGAATACAAACAAGTAAGTAGCTTATATCTATATATTATGAAGGCGAAAGAAGCAAGGCACTGATCTAAAAAAATGGCTGAACAAACCTACTGCTTCTGACAGCCGAAAGGTCTTTCTTTCTAACTGCTTCCATGCATTTATACTATGCCAACCATTCTCAACTCAATTAATTTTATAATAATAATAATTGTTCTTTATTGTAGTAACATATAAGGATTCCAAATAGGGTTCAAGACCCTATTATTCTAGGCACTGTCCATGTGCATAATAAAACCATCTCTGCTGTAAAGAGCTTATGATCTTGATATATGACAAGGCACAACAGAAAAAGAGAACAAACAACTGAAGGGGAGGGGTGGAAGAGAAGCTATCAAGAAAGCCAATACACAGGGTGTGCTAAGTAGCAGTGTCAGAACACTAACTGATTAGCTATTGTCAAGGGTTTTATATAATCTGTAGAAATAATTTTTCATTGTGCCTTCTACATCACTTTGTTTCCAGTTTTTAAAATGCAAATGTGGTTGCTACACCTCTTGAATTAACTGCTGTGGGGAAGTGGGGGAAGTAAAATTGAAAGATGGAAGTTGTATGGGACCTCTAAGGATAAGATATAACAATAGGTGAGTTTGGTGCCAAGTGTACCTGATACCTTAAGAAAGACTAAAGGAAAATTGATTCACTTTTGTTATTAATACCTTTGCCATACTTCTGTTATAGATATGAGAAAACACATGCATATGCAGTTTGTGGGTGAAGTACCTTATTTTTTTTTTCCTTGCTTAAGAGTTTTTAAATAGTGAACATCACAATTTGGATTCATGGTAAAAGGGGCTCAAAATAGCTTCCTTGGCTGAAATGCAGGGATCTCAATTTTCCAATTCTTGAATTACATGATCATAACATCCCTTCCCAGAGCAGAGTTTATATGGATTTTTTATAATACAGATAGGTGTTAGCATCCTGTAATTTTTCTGCAAGTCAATTATTATGTGAACATATCAATGAGAATATATAACCACAGAAAATGTGAAAGTAGAAATAAAGATAGCTGATTTTTTTTTGTCTCAGCAAAGCCTTAAGAGAAATTGCAAGTATTGGCAGTTCCTTAGTTTAAGCTACTAAATGTGATGTTTCAGAAGTATTATTATTTGCTTCTTTGAAGGGAAAAAGAAGTTGTGGTAAAAATATGTGGTAAACAAAATAAATTAATATGCCAAAAATAGGTGCTATTTAACAATATTTCTCCAAGATGTATATACAGGATCAGTATAAGATTATAAAGTCCTGGCTGGGTCAGGAGGAATTGTGCTCACTAGGGCAGTTTTGTGATGCCTTGCAAGTTGTTCATGTTCATGAGAGTTCTGAAAGCTCCCTAAATTTTGCTGCAGTTTTTTCTTTTGCCCAGACAGTACTGCCTGTTCCACGCTGGCACACGTGCATTTTGTCATCAGCTACACTGTGAATGATGCTGCTAAGAGTCTTCATGCCACATAAAACTGTACAGTGATTATAGAAATACTAGAGGTGCCTAACATGTACTGTAAGAGTTATCTCTCAGGTCCCTAATGCTGAACTGTGCTGAATATCTGTAGGCTGTGGGGTGGGAACACTAAGCCAGGGGCTGTGGCTGCAGTTGCCTCACAGGGAACAGGATGTTCCCGGGAACTGGCTTGAATGTGAGACGACTGAAGATGCCAAAGTGACTACAGAGCTGAGGAGATAGTGTGGCTCCCAAGAGGACATGGCTGTGGTGGCAATAGTGAGCAAGGTTCAGTTTTTAATGGCCAGACATGGGCTGAAACACTTTCAGGAGAGCATTGGTTGAATTTAGACAGTTAATATCCTA
Source organism: Formicarius rufipectus (assembly GCA_013399695.1). Taxonomy (NCBI): domain Eukaryota; kingdom Metazoa; phylum Chordata; class Aves; order Passeriformes; family Formicariidae; genus Formicarius; species Formicarius rufipectus. Next base: position 2,121,576 of record VXAU01002292.1, read on the forward strand.
ATTAGGCTGGGAATGGACTTCTCCAGATTGACATTTAGAGGAGCCTCATATGGTTTCTCTCAATCCAAATTCTGTATAGGCAGTATAAAGTTATTCAGCTATCTCTGGGGAATGGTCTCACTGAAAGTGAACTCCATGACTGTTGTATTGTTTTTCAGTATAGCTAGTATAAAATTTTACTATATGTTAGTGTAAATAACTAATAATTACATTGTTATTAAAAAACCAATGTTTGTAAGTAGCTTTTTCCTTTGGGTAGTGTACAGGGATAAGGTTGTGTAATTAAAATAGGCTGTGCATTTATTCTCCATTGGAGGAAACATGCCTGAGAATGACCTTCTTATTTCGTATTATTACCAAAAAGTTTTGCTTCCAATCTGAGATAGCTGTCACCTCTAGAAATCAGTGGCCATTGTGAAATGCATTTCTCCTTCCACTGAATTCAAATAGCTTTTTGGCAGCTTAGTCCAGATGTCCTTTAGTTGGGTAAAATAAACTGATTGAAACTCTCTTTGGTGTTACGTCCTTTGAAAGGATGTGATGAACAATCAGCAGAAACTCTGTGGCAAAGCATCCCTCCATTAGAAGAACTCTTCTGAAAAAGCTTTAGTTGGAAAACTGAAATGCCTGGTGTCTCCTCCACTGTGGCTTAATGCACTGAAAGCATTAAATATATGAGTATTAACTTTTGCTCTTTTTTTATGTTTTCCTCCTGGCTAGATCAGGTGTTGCTTTCTTTGACGTGATGGCTTTGATGTATTGTTAGAGTTATTATTTACAGATGACACAAAGGGCCTGTGAAACCAAATCCAGCTGAGCACTACACTAGACAATGGCTTGTCTGAGGGTTAGGTACTGCAATGGCAAGCCTAGCCACCATTTTCTCAGATTTAACCTTTTATACACTACTAGTTCTTTTATGAATTTAAAATTGCTCTTTTCTGCTTTCTGTATAAAACACATGTACCCACATACACGCATACAGGTGTGTACAAGTGATGAGTATGTGTGCAAACACACATCCACTTTTCCTCTGAGTCACTGAAATATTCTTTTCCTGCTTAGCTGAGGTGTGTTTCATGGTCTGCTACTGTTTTACAAGGTGGGTTTTAAGAATTAAGCGGAAAATATAAAACCCCTAGGAAAAAAAGCTAACCTACAATTCAGTCAGTGTCAATTAAAAGGGAGCCTCTGATGCAAATGCCACATCAGCACCAATTTTGTCACTTAAGAACTTTAAGATCAGAAGCAATTACCTTCAATAGCACCTTGTTTTTATGTGTCTACCCTTCATAGGCTTGGCTAGTAACTCGGCCTACACCATAATTTACACTGACATCTAATTTCAGTGGATCTGCAAGCAATCTAACTGAAGATGGAGATACTGAGAGTGAGGAGTCCTGCTTTATCACCACAGACATAAAGATTCATTATTTTTTGCCAATTCAGGAAGCGAGACTTATGGGAATTAAGGTTTTTTTTCATGTGCGTTTGTGCCTGTTTTGCATAACTCATTACTTGAATTATTTCCTGGTTTAGGCAAATGATTGCTGCCTTTAACTAGATGATTAAACATTCTAACAGCTCACAATGGGAAAAAAAAAGCAGCAGCCAAGTACTACTAGCATTCAGTAGATTTACCATTTTCAAGTGTCTTTGCAAAATGAGAGCAAAAGAAAAAGTGCATTTATCGCTAATCATATTCTTTGAAGTATAGTAAAGACCTAGCAATTTTATATTGTGCATGAAACTAACAATATTAGACTAAGATTATTTTAAGAAACACTTTTATCATTTTCTAACTGACATAGAGGGCAAGTCTGCCAGCCATGCAGGTTGATGTTTCCTCGTGAAACAATGAGAGAACCCTACAATGATGTGATTAATGACTTGCATCCATTTTCTCTGATCCTCAGACTTGAATATAGAAAGCAGAGCTGATCTCTGTGCTATTATCCAGTCTGCTATTCAGACCAGGCTAATACCAGCACAGCTTCTTTTGTGATGCTTGTTCCCCAAGCCAAGAAATTTGCATATCACAGAGAATAAGGTTATGTAACCCAGCTGTTGATTTTGATGGTGTGAAGAACTGTCAGGGTTGTTTTTGTCACAAAGAGTGTGGTTTTAAAGCATGTGTTAAAAAACATATATTCTTTCTTGTTATTTTATGGTATGCAAAACTGCTTATTGTTGTAAACACTTAATTGGTAAAAGAAACACTTGCGAGTTGTATGTCAGCATGTACCTTTTCAATTAGTGTTATGCAGATGATGAAACAAGACAATTGTCACTAAAGGCAACTCTTGGTTCTCTATCTGAAAATGTGTTTGCCCTTACAGCTATCTTTCTCAGACTGCTTTCAGATTGTTGTAGATCACTTTCTTACAGACTGTTGCAGAACAGTTGTAAATGCCATAAATCAAAAGTTTAGGTGACTTATGCTTTTGGTTTGTGTTCTTAAGGTCCACCAGAGACAGTGACTGATTTCATATTGGAACCAAAGACAGAGAGCCTGAATACTGAAGGACACTCAAGTCTGACAGGCATTAAGGACCATGATGCTGAGGGCAGTGTACTTACTCAGCATGACTTACCGTTTTTGTCCACTTGCACACAAAGTGATCATCATAAGGGGAGGGAATAAGAAAAAAAGAGCCCTCTGTGAAGAGAGAGAAGAAACATGGGAGGGAGAAGTTCCTGCTGACACCAATTGTAAAAGTATTGGCTGCAGGTTCTTAAAGTATAAACCAAATTGATGAAGGGATAAAAAAAGGACAGTTTTACCACTTCAGTCTCTTGCTATTTTTCCATGATGGGAATGCAGGTTTTCTAAGGCATAACCTAAGGTACAGAAGTTGTAGCAAACAAACAAATAAATACCAATGTAGATGAATATACAAATTGATGCAGTCAGATTCCTGAGCTCCTAGTACTTAATTTTCTACTGTAACACAGCTGAATTGGCAGAAGTGAAAATGCATTTGGAAAGTTCAAGCATTTTTAATCCTGCTGCATATATTGAGCTATTAATTCTAAATTACAGAGAAAAAGCACTGTTTTGATCAGAAGCAACATTAGCACTTTCTCTACAAAAAGGATTCCATCTAGTATGATTTAAGAATCCCTAATTTATTTAGGTAAAGGAGTAATAAAATTAATTATACAGGAAAAGTTAGATGCCCACCGCAAGAGCATTTGTAAGCAAGGTTTTTTTATAGTTCAGGATGTCTTTTGATACTCTAGGCATTATCCTGTCTGCAAGGCTAATGCTATAGATATAGAAACATAAATGGTATCAGACCCAACTGCACCTTCTCTATGTACAGACCAAATACATATTTTTGCCTTCTTGGAGGATTGGGAAGTCATTCGCATGCATGTGACACACTCACATGATGGCTTGCACCTGGGTAGTAGGCAAAAAAGTCTCTCCTCTGCCCTGCACCTCCACAGTCTCCATCTGAGGAGATGTTCCAAATGGTCTCACTCCCCTCATCAGACTTCATTTACCAGGACCAAATGTTTTAGTCTTTCTTTAGTGGAAGCTTCTTCTAGATACAAGGCAGCCTTCTCAGGTCTGAGCATATTGACACAGAACAGAGACTGACGACCATTTCACCTTCCTTGATTGATTTTCTTAGCAGTTATAGAAATGAAGGTTCTGAGAGTTCTGAAGTTCTTTACATCATTCTTTGGTGAACCGTCAGACTTTCCTTTTGTCTTTTAGCTCTCCATTGACTTCTAATGACCTTCTGAGGCACTAGTTTATTCCATTAGAACAGGAACTTTCTACATGGGAGTTTTAGAGCACTTGGTGTACAAGTTAAAGATAGTTTCATACTACAGATTTCAGAGGATACAGACAGTGGAAACTTCATTGAGCCTTCTAGATAACCACACTATCTATTAACTCCCAGAAATTCTTCCTGTTCAAGCTTTTGAAATTGGAAACTTCAAAACTCCAACTTGACTTGGATTCTTGTCTGAACGAAGTGCTGAAAATGATTTATTGAGCTAACTAATTTTCATAAAGATTTATGCTCTTTGGGTATAAGTTTTAAAGCCAGTAGTTACCTAGGTTTTAGGGTGATTATCCTAGTTCACAACTAATCACAAATACACAAATCACTAGGAAAGTGCTTTTGACGTCTACTCTAAACTTATTATCATTTAATTATTTTGTTCAGAAAGGATGTCTGAAGCTCATTTAATCCTGCTCAAAGTAAGCTCAGTTTCAAAGTCTGACTAGGACCACTCTGAATCAATTGTGAAAATCTTGAATCATGGAGGTCCTGAAACCTCTCTGGGAACTTGTTCCAGAGCTTGATCACTCTCACCATTAACACAAGTTTTCCCTTGGTCCAGGCAAATTTCCTTTGCTACACCTGGTGACAATTGTCTCCCAAAATTTAGGTTGTCAGCTTGAAGAAAATTCTGGTCCTGTTTTTCTGTAGCTCACTTTTAGGTAGTTGAAGGCAGCAATCTGACACCACCTCTTCTACCCACAACCTGTCATCCCCTTTGCCTTCTTTTCTTTGGGCTGAACACGTAATTTTCCTTTAGTTTTTCTACGTCATATTTGGTAGTCTTCCTAGTAATCAGTTGCTACTGGGAGTATTAGAAGCTGGACACTGTTTTGGATAGAGCTTCACATGTGTAAATCTAAAGGAGATAACCATTCTCATACCTCGTGGACACTAGCTGCCCAGAATGCTGTTATGCTTTACTGCCATAAGAGTGCACTGCTACCCCATGTTCAACTTTCTGTCCACCATGCCCCTATTGCAGCGTTGATTTCTAATCAATCACCTCCAGCTTTGCTATTACCTGGGGTCAGTCATCCCAGATGCAGGACTCTGCCTTTGCCTTTGCTTTCTTCCACCTTCATGGATCAGCTGTTCCTCTGTCTGTCGGTCCCCTGCTCCCCCTCCAGTGTATCAGCTGCTCCTCTCTGCTTGGTGTTGTTCATAGCTAGATGATCCTATCCCAAATGTATTTAGTAGTATCAATCCTTGTACTGACATATGAGGAGAGTCAGTTTTAGTTGTATGCTGTTAGACTGGACTGTTGACTGCAGTACTTCGAGTACAATGATCCAGCCAATTTTTCCCTCTCCTTGAAGTTTGCCTATCTTGTCTGTATGCATTCAGCACATCTACCAGAATGCTATGGGAGACTGTGTCCAATGCCTTGCTGAAGTCAAGGTAAATGACGCAGAGTGCTTTTCCTTTCGCTGCAGAGCCAGCCCTTTCATCATGGAAGGCAATCAAGATTAATTAGGATAATTAAGTATAATTATAGATAAAGGATAATTATAGAATTTTCCCTACCTTCCATCAGATTCAGAACCATATTTTATATCTTTACTCTTTTGGTTAGTTTGCTATTCCAGTTTCTCTGTCTGCACTGGTGACAGACTTATTAATTTCTCTTCCTAATTAGTCCCCAGTTGCATAGATATGACTGTCCTCATGAATCTCAGGTAGTCTCTTCCCTGTTTCATCACATCTTTTCTCTTGAAAACTCTATATATCACCCACATTTCTCTTTGGGCTTTAGTCTCTATGTCTGCCTGCTGTTCTTCTCTTGAGAGCCCAGTTACTTATTTCATTAGTTGTGCTGCAGCTTCTGCTTGGTTTTGCATTATACTTCAGAGCTTCAAAGCTTTCTATACAGAAATACAATCATAACTCAGTTGTATTTACCTTTGAGTAGATTACTGGCACAAGTATTCCTATACATGACTTTGTCATGGAGCTATACACTAGCTTAATCATAGCTGTTAGATATTTCAAAAATATTCTTTCATTTATACGGACTAGGAACACATTTTACATAGCTTATTGATAGGTAAGCTAAGACATTTAAAACTGGTCCACAAATTTAATATGCAAAAGATAGAACTGCACACTTAAGCTGAAATGTTCTGTAGGCTTGTATTAGGGAAAAAATGCATATCTACATTTGCAATTTCAGTTGGTGGATGCCCAATTTATATGCATATGCTGCAGATGTGGGTTTTACAAGAAAATAGCAACCTGCTTTATATCAGACTTTTGGCAGGCTTTGATTTGCAGCTAGGTAATTGTCTTATACTGCAAACTTGAAAGATCATTTATAAAGCTTTTAGATGGGAACCACAGAAGTGTTTAGGTGTAAGAGAGATTATTGTAGTAAATGGATCTTGTCTAAAAACTAGAAGAACAAAATTTGTTTGTGTTCAGTTAAAAGTGCAATGACTTTGTTATTTTTCTTGACTTAGAATTTTGGCTGTAACTCTTCTGGCTCACATGGGTGCAAAAAGAAAAAAGGATACGTGCTTCCCTGACACTCTATTTTTTATCCAGAACCAAGCAATTATGTTTTAGAAGAAACCATTTAAAGGACAACCAATTTCACTGCAAGCATCTAGGCCTCCAGCAGTTTAGCATGACTCTTGCTGAAATGACTTCTGTAAATATGTGTTGTTGATGCAGTGTGCCTCCTAGTGTTTTCTATAATTCTGTGGCAGAAACCATATTACTTGCTACCTGCTGTATTCAATACTGTATTTCAATAGTTTCTCCCATAATGGACATATTATCCTCACCAAAACAATATGCATGGGAACAGAGTTCAACACCTCTCTGTGTGTTTGGAAATGCAAACTGACCTACATGTTTTTATCTACACAAGAATGAATAATTGAGAGAAAAGATTTTGACAGATATACATGTATTTTGAGAGAAAAATACATCATGGCATGCACAGAATTCTCTCTGATCTGTGTATTTTTAAATAGACACCTCCTTTTTTCCTGACTGATGAATTATTTCAGCAAATGAACTTTTCCCCCACAGAAGTGGATTATGATAAATGGATAGAAAGTGTAGTACTTAACTCATGTGTTACCTTTCAAGTAACTTGATACTCCTATTGAGTATTCTTGTCCTTAGAGCTGATAGCATCTGAAGAGTGAGAGGCAAACATCCTACTCTGGGTACCCAGCACCTTATTCTCTCTACTTAAGATAGTGTGTATGGATCCCAAGTGTTCTGGGAGAAAGGCATTCTAGTCCATTCTGTCTATGTGTGTCTGGCAGAGCTGTTGCATTACAGTCTACTTCTAAATGATTCATGTGCAGGGCCAGAACTAAAGTGCACTGATCCCACCGAATGCCAAGACCAGACATGCAATAAATGGAAACAGACAATAGCTAAATACAGAAAGGTTCTTATGGAAGTGTTGTCAAGCCAAAATTCTACAAGGAATAATGGAATGAAAATGGTTTTCTGTATTTAAAATACATACTAATTATGCTTTGGAAAGGAATTTTAAAGAGTTCTAGCAGTCCAATTGCATAAAGAACTTTAATTGAACTGCTTTGTTCGTACACACAGTCATGCTTTTTTTAATCACCAGATTAAGTACAATTTTTTTCTAAGAGAGATCATTTTTTTGTCCTAAAGTTGAACTCTCACTCCCCTAACTAATCCAATTCCATTCTTTCACCTCATTTTCCACTTATTTTCTGTGCCTTTACACAAAAGAAAAACTGAGTGATAAGTTGGGATGTTTCTTGTACACTGATAAGTACTAAACAGGTCTAACAGTAGGATATGCTCCCAGTACTGCTTAGTGTATTTAGTCAAAACCATGAGATGAAAATGAATAGGTTAAAACCCAAGCAAATCAAAATTAAACAGTGTTAGTCTTATGTTTTCAATACACCATGACTTTTCTTGTCACTATTAACTGTCAATGCCTTTTTTGCTAATGCTAGTATATCACTTCAGATTTATTAAAAATGAAAAATGGGGTAGTTATCCATAAAAGAAAACAAGTAATTGGTGATTTATAAGAGGGGAGAAGACCAACCTGAAGAAGTTCAAGCATCTCCTGATTTTTAATCTGTGGCAGTATGTCATTAGTCTGAATTGAAACCTTTGAGTGCCCAAGAAAAATAGTCTGAGTATTTTTCTGATATGGGATAAGTAGCTCAAGATAAATCCTCTCCGAATACTGTGCTAAATGTATTTGAGAGAAAGAGAAGTAAGTACAAAAATGTTTGTGTGCATAACTATTCTCAAACTAATCAAATCTGTATCTTAACATGTTGGCATAAACTATGGATCTAACCAAGAGTGGAAAATGCAAGGAAAGGTGGTTTGTTTGAATGGAATTTTGCATAGGATCACCAAGGACTTGTTTCCTTGCTGGAGAGACACAAATAAGGAGTAATTTAGAGATGTCTCAAATTTAGACTGAAAACTCAAATCAGGTGACAAAATAGTAGACAACTTTTATTTTCCTTTTGATTGTTGATTTAGTAAATGACTTTGTGGGAATGGATTCAGAATGTAACTGATAAGACCTTGAACTGATGCTTTAATGTTGTTTAAAATGTATGTTTACCTTTGCCATGTGTTCCCCCCCAGGAGGCCATATCTTCCCCTTCCCAGAATCCATGTATACCCCTTCCCAGAATCCATGTGTACCCCTTCCCGGAATCCATGTGTTCCTTCCCAGAGATCCTTTGCGTCTCTCCAAGACCCCTCCTCAGGGAACAGAGGGGCGTGGTCCACCTTGCTACCTGAAACCTTTCCCCGCCTCTATGTTAATTCCCTTATCCCTGTTGGCCCAAAGCCACAACAATTCTTTTTCCCCCATTGGAGGATTTGAACTCCCTCCAAAGGACTATAAAAAGCCCTGCTTTCTGAGTAAAGCTCTCTCTGCTTGCACCCTCTCCAAGCTGAGTGGTGTCTGTGTCCTGTCCATAAGGGCTCGGCGACCACGTGGCGGGGAGGGCAGGAGGGGTCACCCCCTCTCTCCTAGATACATGGACTAAAAACCCTACCTAGGAGGGTTAAACCATACTGCTGCGACCACAAAACTCCAATGAGGCTCTCAAAATATCCCAACCGGGATATGACTTCACCAAAAACCCACCTTTAATTATACAGGAATACCAACTGAAGTGAACTTTACAAATCAATTGAAAATATACATCTGAAACCTTACCAAATAAACAGCCACCTTCAAGCAGCTGTGAGGACTCATGTTTTCAAAACGTAAACTCAGATTTGTCTAGTAAGGACAGGGTTCATGCTGTCAAGCTAACTTCTGCATGAAAGACAGTGTAATGCTGCGATGGATGACTGCAGTCTGCTTGATTGGACCTTTGCTTACTGCTTAAATTCCCAGTATTGATGAACTAAACATAAAGCATACTGTCATAATTCCTGGGAGTTCTTCTATTGATACTTGGTAATATTAATTTATGCTAGTTATGCTATTGTTGAAACATGATAACAAGGCTTGTGTTATATTTACCATTAGAACTGCATGATACTGGAAGTCTGGAGAAGGAGTGACATAGAAACCAGTGCCTTTCAGACAGTCTTCCTAAACCAGAGAGGGATGTTCACAGAAACAGCTATTCTGGCTTTTAGACTTCTATAAAGTGAAGAGGGAAAAAAATGTTGATTCTATTAAGTTGCAAGAAAATCGGTATTACCTGGATACTTTGCAATCTTTTGAGCTTTTCTAGTTAATAGGATTTATGCTTCTTTCTTTGCCAGATTTATGTTTCTCTTATGCTAAAAGATACTGTATTTCAGTGCCGTGAGACCTAGAATGATGTCTTACTGCAGCAATGAATCTATGCAGATGACTGCAAGAGGAGAAACATAAAGTAGAGACAGTTAATTCATTCTGAAACCTACATATAATTTTACATATCAGCCTGAATCTGTACCTATTTAATACTATCATTTGCATTTACCATTTCATGTGTGTGCTTCGGTCTGTTGGCATTTAGAGTGATTTACATGACTGCAGCCACATGAGTGATTTTTTTGAATCTCAGGCACCCTGTGGCTTTTTCAGTACCTGTGTTTTTTTTTTTTTTTTTTTTTTTTTTTTTTTTTTTTTTTTTTTTTTTTTTTTTTTTTAAAAT
>VXAU01002292.1:2131519-2217807 GCA_013399695.1 Formicarius rufipectus
GTTTTCTTCTATTACAATGATTAAGAGGTGAGGCTGAAAAAAAAAAAAAAATCTTGAATTAAGACCTGGTATGAAACGTAGTTGGGGACTCATTCTTTCTACCGCCATAATCCACAACAAGAAAAGACAAATTATAAATTACAGTACTTCAGCAGATGGAATGTATATAAGATTAATAAAAGTGGGACTGTTGATTAACTGGATCACTCCCTGAATGATGATATCAAAAGTCTGAGGAAATACTAGAGTTTTACTCTTTAAAAATGCTTAGGAGCATGATGATGATGATGTTTGGCCTTTTCTGTTGAATGCACTTTAAGGATTCAGATTCTGAAGCAAGCACATTGAAAATAACATTGTGGTTTTAAAATTAATATCTTCATAGCTTTGCTCTTGAGAATTATACTTAATTTTCCAAGATAAAAAAGTCTCAAATGTTGGTGCATCATTATCTAAAGTGCACTGCACACTTAGTTTTTATGTGGAACAATAGCGTTAAAGAGCCAATTTGAGAAGTTGGATGAAACCACTCCAGTAATAAATATGGATTGTTTGCAGTTGGAATTGGTTTTAAATTGCTTTCTTCAGTTTCTGTCAGTTTCTGGTTTTTTTTTTTTTTTTTTTTTTTTTTTAACCAAAAGTGTATTGCTATTGAAAATACAGAAAAGTAAGAGATCACACAAAATTTCTCTTGTGGGCACTCTATAGAAATTACAGGTCTAATTTTTTGTTTTTCTATAAAATACTGTTTTGTTTTGTTTCACTTTTTAAAAAAAAAAAAAAAAAAGGCAAAAATACCATTACATTACTAGAATATTCTAACTTATTCATCTGATTTCATATTTCAATAGCACTAATTCAGCTTATAAAGATCATCTTCTCAAGTGCTTGAAGTTAACAAATTTGTAGTCTAATTACATTGGAAACTGTGAAACATTTAGAATCACAAAGAAACTCAAATGATTTGGATTTAATAAATACAGAAAAAAGGTTAGCAAAGTTTTAACCTTTAGTTTCTGTTGTCGAAAATGTATCTGAGCTGGTCCAAAATCTAACGGGGGAACAGAAAATCATGATCTCATAATGTGATATAGGCAGTAGTACTTAATCAAATATATTGGATTCTTGCAAGATGAAAAAATGCTACCTTAAACATTTGTCTTGCTGTGTGCACTACTAATCTTAAATGCAATGGGTAGACTATAGCACAAAACCAAGCCTGAGACCATTGGGATCAGAGAGCTCTTTTTCTTGTTTTGGGTTTTTCAAGCTCTGTGAGAAAATGGATGCCTTTAGGCCCTCTTACTTGTAGCTCTAGTTTCATTTCTGTACTCACCGGGGACTTTGGTTGAGAGAAGACCACTTTGGCCTTGTAACCAGTTCTCAGCACAGTCCAGGGAACTGTGAATCCTCAAACATTAAACTGACTTTCTGTGAGGATCTTGATCCTATACCTACCCTAAGCCAATCCTAACTGTAGCTAAAGACCACTACAAAGACAGAATAATATACAAATTACTATTTCCCTCTGGAACAAATCCTTACTTTGAACTAACACCCCTCCCAAGTTCTCTATGTATCATAATAGGATGAAACTCTCCCCCCATTTTACATCATCATCTAATTCCATTTTCTTCAGCTGCTGTCTTTCCAAACCAAAGTTGCAATATCTAACATAGCCTAGTGACTTCTTAGTAGGTTACAAAACTGCCAAACAAAATCCACAGATTTGTTTTTCTCCTCTTCATCACTATCTCTCCATCTCCATTGGCAGGGCTTTTGCACCCATCAGACTATGTAGTTGTGCAGTTTCTGCTTTCTCTGACGATACTCTTACTCAAGACTTAACTATTCTTGAATATTGGGCCAGAGAACCAGTTCCCTGGACCACAGAAAATAAAGTGTGTTCTTTTTTCTGGAACCAGCTTTCCTCCTTCTAGTGGTGGACCTGATAGGAGAAGGCCTCAGTAACAGAGTTGTTCAGTTCCTGTACTCAAAAATGCTTATTAGCAACGTAACTAGAATCTCCTCATGGACTATACTAAAGTGTGAAGTTTCCTTTCCAGAAATTTTTTTCTTTCTTACCCAGAGCCTTTATGAATGTGTAAATTTGGTGTTCTTTTTGCACCTTTCCTCTGCCCAAAATCTATTGCCTAATTGGCATACAGAACAAGAAAATTTAGAAGGCCTATTTTTCCTTTCTGAAGCCATAATTCTAGATTGGTATCATTTGCCAGACCAAATACTGAAACTGTCCCTTCAAGATCTGCTGTTTGTATTAAGAATTCTGAGCTCACTGAGAAATAAATCTCTGTCCATGTGCTCATGCGCTTCACCGAATCTCGAATAAATCTGACTCCTTGATGTGGTAGTTTGTCTGTAGGCCTTCCCTAGGAACTGGGGACATAACTAAGGAAGTATTCCATATCATTCCCATATGTAATCAGGTGTATAAGACAAGAGGGAGTTTCCTCTCCTGGTCACTCTTTCCTCTTCTCTCCCTTGTCAGGTCGACACAGAGCCAGCAGCTCTTGATGTTTATGCCTTGGCTTATCTCTCTGAGCTCAGGCCTGGCTGAGAGCTGTTGTCTTTGCCCACAGAGGAGGGAAGGCACTCACTTCTCCTAAGGGAAGTTGGTGAGATCTTCTCTACGTTAATTGTCCTACTGAATTAATTCCTGGGATTTGATTGTGTGGGATTGTTTTGTTTTTACCCTTTTCGGTCTTTTTCCCCTTCCCCTTTTCCCTTTTGGGGGATGTTTGGGATTTGTTTGGAACCCTTGTATTATATGTACATGGTATTTAGCTGTATATACATGAAATATCTATAAATATATGTATATATTCCTGTCGGGATACACACCTGTCAGAAACTGCCAAGAAAATAATGTTTACTTATGGATGAAACTGTTTGCTGCTGCCACAAACACCTGCTGTAAACCTTTGCCATGAAGCTGCTGTTTATACAAGTTTTTATACTGTTTAAATGTTATAATTAGGACAAAAAGATGTATTAGATAGGTAATTAATACCATTCTACTACTTCTGTATATCCAAATGTTCTGCTTGGTTCTGGAAACCCCGGTTACAGCCCCCTGATTAGTTCATGTACCCCAAAACCTCATTGGCTAGCCGGTGGAGCAATGCAGCTCCACCCTGTGAGGCTGAGCCACCCTCAGTTCTTTCTTATAAGTTATAAACCCTCCTTCCCTTTTCCTTTTGTGTCGTGGTCCGCCCCTGTCTCCACCCAAGTTCTAGAACCCTCCGAACAGACCCTATAAGTATCCCATGCTCTCCTTAATAAAGTGTTCACGCCCACCATTCCTCCCTCTGCGTGGACCGATCCTTCTTTCCCTTTCGGACCGCGACATATTCCTTTACTAATTTTTTCCTTTTGATAGTTTTTTTCCTTTAGTTGGGAGGGGTGGGGGGAACTGACCTGTTCACAGCTGTGTTTGGCGGCGAGCCGAGCAGAACCTGACACACATGACCTTAGCCATAGCTTGGCCACAGTCAAACCAAATGTCTCAACAAGTCCTCAAGGATGAAGAAACATGAATCTATATTCACAGCTTCAGGCCCTTCTCCCAGGAAAGTCAACAGGAACCACAGTTCTACTCATATGCTAGTAAGTTTGACATGTTTACAAGAACAGAGCAAACCAACAACAAAAACTTTCAATGTGAAAAGAAGTTTTCTTGTGTGTTGGCTCCCTGAAACGTTTTGCCATGCTGTCTTCTGAAAACATCTACAGAGCCAACTTCCTGGGTTTGTGCCTCATGGTGGCAAACCCATATACAAAGAAGAGCAAACCAGAAACTAATAATTTACAATTCAGGTATTGGAGGATGCTTCAGTAAAGTCCATTCTCCATGTTTTGCCCCCAGAAGCTCCAACAGAACTCAAAAATAGAGAATAGTAGGGTTCATCTATATTCCATAAAAAAAATCAGAAATAATTTCTCAGAATAGAGGACTGAACCTTTCAGGATCAACCAAAAAGACTGAGTCTGAAGAGGAAACAACTGTAAGGACAGTTAGAGAATATATATATTTATAGGACTGGAGGGCAATTTTCTATCACTGATTTTTATCACAGGTCAGAGAAGGTTCTTTTACTCTCTTTTCTACCCTACTAGTGGTAGAGTTTTAAAATTACCCCAATATGTGAGTTACAAAAAAATTGAGCAAATCTTTATGTCTGGCATAGTGCTTCATCCTACATCAAAGAAGTCTTGTAAACTGTGCACTTATAGTGGCCTTAATCTGAGAACAACAGAATACTACGGAAACTGTTCTCCTTGGTTACTCTGCCATCATCATAACCATTACCCTGTGTTTGCCAACAAGTTGCTTGTTGGACTAGAAGAAAATATTAGCTGCTCTCTGGAATAGTTTCCAGGATTTCTGTCACAAACCTGCAGCCCCCAGCTTACCTATGCTTAAAAACATACTGCATGGCCTTTATTTTGCTAATAAAGCAAATTATAAATTAAATTACCTTGGGTTTTAATGTAGGCAGGAACTGACACAAAGGAAATTTTTCAGGCACTATTGTAAGGTTATGGTAATTCACAATATGGCCACTGCTAAACGTAGCTTTATTCCACAGGCTTCTGGGGTTTTTTTTCTTCTCTTTTGGAGCAAGCCACAATTACAGGGAGAAGAACATGGAAAGAAACTTGTCACACAGGTTTTGGTAATCGTAAGTGTAGCTTAAGACCCCAACCTAAATGAAGCAAAAAAATAGAGACTTCAATAAAAATATGGAGTATTCTTTCCCTCTAATTTGGAGATGAAGGGTATCAGGCTGCTGTGAAGAAGTACTGCTTCTCTGTAACCCTTGCATTAACCATTCACCAACAGCCATATTCCTCTTCCCCATATCCCAAAATCTACATTTGCAAATTTTCCTGTTACTCTGTGTTTAAGAATGGTGATACTCAACTCCTGTGGTGAATGAAATAGTAATTACTTCATTGTAGCACCAGATCATATTGTATGTTCCTGAGCCTTGAAAAGACCAGTAATAGAGTATGTACTTCATTCCCTCTCCTTTCTAATCCTAACCTCACCTATAAATTTAGGAAAGGGAGCCATATTGGTTAAATCACTCACAGTGAATCACTCTTTACCATAAGTTTACAGAAAGCCTGTACAAGGGAGAAAATGAAATAGGAGCTACTTCCTTGCTCTGACATATATTATCAATTTACATTACTGCCAAAATTAGGGAAAAAAAAATCCCAGAAGTCACTCTCTTTATCCAGAATCATTTTTTACCACCTCTGAAGAAGTCCTGTAAAGTCAGCAGTTTCCAGCTGTCCATGGCCCTGAGCCTACCTAAGACTTAAATCGAAGTTTAACAATAAATCAGAGACCTCAAAATAAACTACCACACTTACCATGATTGAAGGGCTTTAGTCATCAGTAACTGTAGTTTCTAACAGACTGTTCTGCTCAACTAGGACCCAAAGATTTTCAGACTTACCTGTCAACTGCACTTTTGGGAAATAACTGTCCTAATATCTGGTGTAAGGGAATTTTGAAGGATTCAGTAATAAATCAGTCTTTCTCTTATTCTGACCAATCCTCACCCTGTTTTTAAGGATAATGTTTATTCAGGGTTGTTTTTAGATTAGGTAAAAAACAGAGAAGCCTTTCACCCTTCCAAAATCATTGTTTGTGAATGACTTATTAACTTTGTGGGATTCAGAAGTTCTCAAGACCTTATGTGAAATCTTAATTTAGGCCTAATGAAAGATTCCTAATCAGGTGTTATAATATTAAAAATTATTCTTAATTTGTAAAACCAGAATTGTATAAGAGTATCCATCCTCTAGTAGCTAGAGCACTGGTATTTAATGTTGGAGCACTAATATACAGATTAATATTAGTGAAGAAATGGAGAAAAACTCTCTTTTTATGCAAGTAGGACTCATTCTACTTCAGAACAAGCACCCAGGCAGCTTTGGCAGATGGCAACCTTTTGGTTACGGGGTTCCACAACTTCCACAGTCCTAAGAAAAATCCAGAGAACAATCTCTGGGCAGGGACAAAACAAGAACCATTTCTTTCCTTTATACTCAACCTTCTGCGAAGTGAAAGTCACAGAAGAGAGAAATATTTAATTTCCTGCAGCTCACAAAATAGCTCTTGCTGAAGTGTATGCTTAGCAACAGCAGACATTTTAGCACTCAGGTCATGATGGAGAAATCATAGAGAGTATAGTTAGATATGTAATTCTTCTGCCATTTAGCCATGTTTAACCATAGCAAAATCTTTGGTGTGAAACAGCACAATGAAATAAATAACAACACAATCCTGCTGTGGTGGTCCTGATTGCACTACATGCCCTGATCAGCCTCAACAGGGACCCTTGCCCTCCATCCATGGGCCAGGAGCCCCATTTCAGCCTGTACTCTGGCCCCCTCATCTGGGCTAAGTCATGCTCCAGGGAAGTTCTGGCTTCTGCTGCCCTGACTTGCAAGCTGTACTCCTCAGTGGACCAGACTTCACCCTGCCTGATGATTGCTGGGCTGCCAACAGAGTCAGTTACTGTCATCAACCCTGCCCTGCTTGAATACGATGGGGCTGTGCCCTGTTGGTGCAGTCACTGCCTCGTGTTCACTTCTGGCTCCTTGTCCCTTGGGGAGCAGCCGTGTTCTTGCTGTCCTCTGATACTCCATGCTCAGTAATCATAACCTTAATTCCAATCCTTTCTCAGTTCTTGATGTCTGGGTACATCAAAAAGTCAAGATTTCCTGCCTACTATGAAGCTTTGTCTGCAACCCAAACTCTTCAATCCCTTTAACTCAACACACAGAATAAGTTTCTTCTTGAGGCAGCCTTTGTGAAGTCCAGCAGGCCTTGTAAACAGCTCTATGCTTCTCACTCTAAGTACAAATGTAGTTTTACCCTTAACAGTAATCCAATAAATGGGTGCTGAGCGGAGCAAATGGTAGTTTCCTCCTTCTGAAGGTGGTATTCATGCAGATTCAGGGAGCCTGAAGGAGTTCTGCAAGGAGCTCTCTAGTCACTGCGGCCCCTCTGCCTGATCTCCTTCTGCACTCTGCTCTCAGTTAACAGCAAACTAGTCTGAAAATTAAAACAGAGAAGTTATTAGCTTTCAGCATTTGCCTAGTTCATGTCTAGATGTTCTCAGTGTAGTATTGAGACTACCAGAATCTGCCTTCCATAACCCTGTGTTTAACCACAGCCCAAACTTCAAGCTTATATATATATAAAAAATATATATATTATATATACACACCATATATAATATATACCATATATATATATTTATATACCCTTATATATACCCTAGTAATAATAGTTAAAAGCTATTTGCAAAACTCAGATGTGTGTGACCTACATCCCAATTTTGAGAAATGCAGCTATGTGACCTTGCCTCAATTTTATTGAAGAAAAAAAAAAGAACTTTGTGAGAATGTGTCAGTTGTGCAAGGTACCAAAACCAAAAACCAAGTCAGAAGTAAAGCCACTTGAGTCAATAATAGCAGTAGCTCAGGAGAAAAATACTAGCCTGAAGAAAGATAGAAAATTCTGAGAGAAAAGATATAGAATAGAAGAATGGCAATTTAGCAAGATCAAGGATCATCCTGCTGTAGGCAGTAACTAAACCTAATACTTCCCATCTGGCTGATGACTGTGGGTCATCAAAGAACCATTGGATGCCTGCTGCAGAACTGTGAACTTCATCATTATTGCTGATTATTTTCCACATATAGAAGATAGCTGTCTTGTACTCATTAGTTTTGTATAATCATGTGTGCAAGTTCCCTTTTTTAATACAGTTAAAGGTGCTCAAATAGAAGTGTTCTTCTAAAGAAAAAGTTATGAGTCTTCTAAACAGTAAGCCGAACATGAACTATAAGAAAAACCCATACCAGAATATGTTGTAAGCTATTTCTCTCTGTTAGTTTCTGTACCAGTCTTGTCTTAAGAGTGTGCGCAAGAACTCAAATTATAGCCTTTCTGTCTATAAATCTTATGCTTATGACAGATTGCAGTTTAACTGAGAGGCCTAGTGATCCTCCCTGGCATTAAAGAAAAATAATAACCACTCTTTTCTGGCATTTAACACTTACCTATCTCAGGGATGTTGCATGGGCAAGTAACAAATTATGTTCTTCAGCGCCTGATTTCCTAATCCTGATCCTAGGAACAGCTCTTTGTTGATCTTTAAGACATTGTACGATCCAGTATTATTTTAATTCTAAACTACTGCTGCAAAGTAATTCACTCTCATGAGATTCACAAATATGAGACAGGATTTTGCGCTTTTGGTATTGCAGACAGAAGATGATACCACAGTGTTTCTGAAATAGCACTAAGTGCTTGTGCTTATTCATTTGATCTCCAACAGTGTGGACTTTGGTCCTTATCAAGACTACAACCTAACCTATGTTTAACTTTAGTTTGGTCACCGCTGACAGCTAAAGCCTTCCTTCTCTGCAGTATGATAGCAAGTGAGTCTCCTGGACCTCTGAAAAGCTCTTCACATATACAGATATAGCCAGTGCTATGGAAAGGGTGTTGTTGTCTCTCTCAGAGCAGGAATTGGTGTTTACTGACAAAAACTGGTGAATTTGACATTAGACTGTAAACTCCAGCCCAGCTGTTGGGCTCCTATTATTGACAGTTAAAAAGAAGAATACCTGATTATTTTTGAATTTTCTGCCTTTTGAAATTCTTTTTACATTTCCTTTGTAGATCTTCTGGGTTTGCCACATCAAACAGTGACATGAAAGCCTTGCTACATCAGTCAAACTTACAAAATTCAAACTTGTGAAGTCTCTCTCCTCTCCTTTTATCACATCTCTGGCATTAGGTTCTTCATGAGATGATTGCACATAATGGTCTAATATAGTGTTATCCTGATATTTTATTGTGACTTCAACAAATCACAACTTTTAAAAAATCTATTATTTGTACAAAATATAGCTAAGCTGACTTTTTTAAGGAGTTCTTGACACTAACAAAAGTAATTTCCCCTTTATAAGTTATACATGCTGAACTAAAGAAGGAAATTCAATGACATTTTGTGCAGAGAGCCAATTGAGTACCACTGCAATTCTGACACTTTCCATGGGCTGTGGGTATTATTACACTCTTTAAGGTATTTTATTTGATAAAGAGCTTTGAATATGAAAAGTCCAGGATGAAAAATGTGTATCTTCTCACCATCAGGCTCTCAGAGGTTGACAAGGATACAGCCATACAATGTGTTGTAGTTACTATGATTGTCATATGTGATCACTTTGTTGATATGTCTATTTATTTCCAGTTCAGGAGTGTGTCTGAGCAAACATGTTCTTATTTGTGCAGAATAGAAGTCTTTTTAGGGCAAGGACCACCTTTTTGTTCTCTACTAGTATGACATCTAGTGCAATGACATGTATCCACTTAGGGCTCTGTGGTGCTTTTACATTATAACGGATAATCATAATAATCTTCCAATAGATGTAATAGAGTCAATAAACCGTTCTCAATCCAAACTCTAATTTAGAGATGACATTATTGCATACCCTTTGAAAAATCTATTGAAGCGATGTTGAATGACTAAACCTAGGAAAAACTCTAAATGTTTAATTAAATTTTATAGGCTTCTCATTCTTAACAGTGATTTCTATGGCAATGCAGTATTTAAAAAGAGGGTAACATATCCCCCAAAAGAGACAAAACTATGAATTCTGTTAGAAAGGGTTAATCGGAACAGCTGTGAGGAAGGGAAAGTTCTTTTTCATTTAAATAGGGCAGACTTCTTTGAGGTGGTTGAGACAATCAGTTCTGTAGTAAGAGCACTAATTCTATGATGAGTTTCCTACATCATGGATGTTAGATATTGCAATATTAATGAATTTTGATGAATAACAGGAAAATCAGTAATGAAAATTTAAAACCTTAACCCTCTGCTAGAAAATGTATTCCTTGAGAAACAAACAGGAACAGATACTTGTATGTAATGGATATTGTATGTATAAAAGAGTGAATGCTTATATGTGTGTATAAAATGGGTCCGTATATACATGAGATACATATTCTATCATGCATTGTCTCTTGTAACATCCAGTTATAAAAGACCTAGAACAAAGATGATTACCTGAAATTGATTTGTAATTTTTTTTTTTCTTTTTAATTATAAAGGCAAGTTATCACGGAATCTAATAATGGTTTGAATTGGAAGGAACCATTAAAGATCAGCAAGGCCAACCCATCTGCCATGGGCAGAAACACCTTCCACTAAACCAGGTTGCTCAAAGCCCCATCCAACCTGTCCTTGAACACTGCTAGGGATGGGGCATCCACAGCTGCTCTGGGCAGCTATGCCAGTGTCTCACTACTCTCACCATAAAAAATTACTTCCTAATATCCAATCTAAATCTTTCAGTTTAAAACTATTGTCCCTTCCCCTGTCAGTACAGACCTTGGTAGAAAGTCCCTCTTTATCTTTTAAGCCCGCTTTAGGTAGTGGAAAACTGCTATAGTGTATCTTCAGTTTTCTTTCCTCCAGACACAACAACCCTGACTCTCAACCTGCCTTCATAAGAGAGGTGCTCCAGCCCTCTGATCATTTTTGTGGCCCTTCTCTGGACCTGCTACAACAGGTCCACAACCTTCTGATGTTGGGGTCTCCAGAACTGAATGCAGTACTCCAGAAGGGGTCTAATGAAGGTGCAGTAGAGGTGGAAAATCACCTCACTCAAGTTGCTGACTGTTTCTTTTTTGATGCAGACCAGGATTTAATTTACTTTCTGGGCCATGAGCTCACATTGCTGGCTCATGTCCAATTTTTTGTCCATAAGAATCCCCAAGTCTTTCCTTGTAGTGCTGCTCTCAGTCCATTCATCTCTCTGCTTGTTCAAAGGACTGTGTGTCCTGATTCAGGCACTTGACTTGGCATTGTTGAACACCATGAGGTTCACACAGACCCGCTCCTCCAGACTGTCCAGGTACCCCTGGATAACACACCTTCCTTCTAGTAAATAAAATGCACCACTGTGCTTGGTGTCATTGTAAAACTTGCTGGTGGTGCACTTGATTCCACTCTCTCTGTCGTTGCTGAAAATGTTGAATGGTACTGGACCCTTGGAGGACACCTCTTACTGGTTTCCACTTGGAAGCTGAGCCATTGACTATAACTCTTTGGATGCAGTTATCCAGTCAGTTCTTCATCCATCTAGTTGTCCGTCTGTCAAGTCCAGATCGCTCCAATTTACTGGCAAGAATATTCTGGGTTATCATTTCAAAACCCTTACAGAAATATAGATGGATGACTTCTCTACCTCTTCCTTTGTCTACTGCAATTATTCCATTGTAAAAGATAACTAGATTAGTAAGGCATGATTTGCCCTTGGTGAAGCCATGTTGGTTGTCTTTAGTCACCTCCCTGTTTCCATATGTATCAACATATTTTCAAAGATGTTTTGCTCCATGATCTTACTGGGCATGTAGGAGAGGCTGACTGGTTGGTAGTTTTCTTTTTACCCTTTTAAAAAATGAACATGATGTTTTCCTTATTGCAATCACTGTCAACCTCCTCTGACAGCAACAGCTTTTCAAATATGATGGAGAGTGGCTTAGATTTATCCTACTGGGTCAGTCTAATAAATAGTAGTCTGTGGCAGTGTTATGATCCAGCTATCAAAATTATTAGAAATGCCTCTGCATGAATTAAGGTGCAAACAAGATGATATGAAAAAGTTAATAGGAACTGTTCCTCTTCACAGTCCAAGCTCCAGTCAGGAAGCATATTCGGCAAGTGGGGTACTTTGGTGGTTGCAGACAGGCAGTTTCTTTCTTGCAGTTTTCTATGATTTTGGCAATGTTTAAGACATTACTAACATTTCAGTCTGTCACAGGCAGTGGCAGTAAGGAGTTGACATTTAGGGTGCAAGTGAGCCTGGCCATGCTCTCAGTGTTCCCATTTCACTGTCTCTCCATCCATGAATGTTGGATGAGGGTTGTTGGAGGATGTATCTCTGACTATTCCTTTTAGTGTTTCTTATGGATCTCTTCACAGAGTCACATAATAAAGTTGGAAAGGACCTCTGGAAGTCACTGGGTCCAAATTCGTAGCTGAAGAAGGGTCACCTAGAACCAGGTCTAAGACAATATTCAGATTGCTTTTGAGTATCTCCAAGGATGAAGACTCCACAGCTCCCTGAGCAAACTGTGCCAGTGTTTGAGTAACCTCACAGTAAGAAAGTATTTGTCCACCAGGACGACCAAGTCCTTCTCTGCCAAGCTGGTTTCCAGCTAATTGAATAAATACTTAGGAACACAGGCTCAGATTCAAAGCAGTACAAGACATATCCTATAGTAATATTGCTAGTAGTTCACTGCTGCTGCTGCCGCCAGAAAATGAGTATGTAAAAAGATATAGCTTTCTAAATTTTAATGATTATTCTTATAAAAAGGGCAATACAGTTGAAATGGTAATAACCTGTGGCTCTGAAACAATTTTACTCTCAACCTGTATCTACACACCAATTCACAGCTGGTGAAAATAAAATGGCAATGTAGAATGGTGATATTTAATCACAAACTTGGTTTATAAATGTGCTGCTTTATATCCGTTCTTAACTTTTCACAACTCTAGTTTTAATAGAAACTGTAGTGAGAAATGTCAGTTATGTGTCGTGGCCAGCCAGATGACTGTGTAGCTTTTTCCTGCATGTGGTCTCATTATAGGAAATCGTTATTTTAGTCCAAAAAAAGCTAAATCACTTTCTGTGTGTAACTAATATCCATGTAGTAAGAATCTGAAGACTCCTATTTAGTGTGACTGCAGTTACCCACTTTAATAAACTCAATGGATGCAAAGTAAACACATGCAAGACTGACTGCATGAAGGGTTTTTATTTGTTAAAGGAGAAACAAGTTACAGATGGAAAACATGCCCTCTTTCCTTCAACATGGATAAGAATTCAAGAATCTTGTTTTACTCAGCCAGTGTAGGCAATGTACACAGGAAAAGTAAAAAAACCAAAAACACCAAATATGTTCAAATATTAGGGCATACTTAACAACCTAAGAAGAAATTAGTTAAATAACAATGGCTGAGCATGGATTAGGTAATGCTTCTCTGCAGGCAAAGATTTACTGATCCAAAAAAACACTTCAGTAGCTTTTTTTCTTCACATTAAAGGAAAACAAATTATTTTGTTTCAAATTTTCACTCAGTTGCTTTCCTGAAGTTTAAGATTTTGCAAAAATAGAATGAAAATAAACTAAATTGTGACAAAATAGAGAAAAAGGGAAATGTCTTTGGAGATCTGACACATCTTTGAAGACATTTCTTGTAAACAAGGCACAACATACGATGCAAATCGAAGTAGTACAGGCGATACAATCTTTTATTATTATTTGACCTCTACTATTGAACTGATGGCAAACATTTTTAAAAGTAAAGCACACAGATTCCCTAAGAGTCATCTCAGTGTCATTTTCCAGAACTACTATGGAAATATTAATTTCTGCTCATTGCAGTTCATATCTGTGATATATGCAAGCTGAAGAACATCAGACTGAGCAATCTGCTTGAGAGTAACACACTATAAATATGATGGATTGTAACATTTTGAAGGGCACAAAAGGTAATTGAGTAGAGTCAATTAGAAAAGTAGGAGGACTTAGTGTAGAAGAGGGGAGCCATCACAGTAGTAAACTACTATGAGATCACTTTGTTTGGCTAGGCTTTCTGAAACATCTTAGTAGGCCATCTAGCTTTAGATTTTAAGGAATAATTGTAAGGAGCTTCTTTGAAAATTCTGGCCTTTGTACTGATGAAAAAATTGAAAGTCTATTATTGTAGAGGAAGGAATACAATTTTTCAGAACAATGTAGGTTGCAAATAAATGCATTCTTTAGAAATATGGCATTTTTTTTAGACACTATTCAAAACAAGAGTTTATTGAATGCAGAGTCATTCATTGCAATACTTGCAAGTCAAAAACACAACTTATTGCCTTGTATTTAGAAAGCAGCTCCTTAGATTAAGTTACTTCTCTTTGGTTAACTCACACAGTCACTGTGCTATTGCTGGTTGTTTTCTTGACCAAAATAATACGTCAGTTGCTTAAGCATTCCTGTTTTTCCTCAGCATATTTGTTTTAGCAGGATCAGGAGCTGGGCTCAATGATCCTGATGTGTCCCTTCCAACTCAGCATATTCTATTATTGTATGAATTAATTGAGGAGACATATCTGGGATCTCCAAAAGAAAATGATGGCTTGAGATCCCTACAACTTTCCTTAAAGATATTATTAACATGTTTCTAATTAAAGATAAAAAGAAAACACATGACATCCAGCTGCTTTCATCTTACATTTTAGAGGTGTTGTTTCACACCAGCAGATTTTCTAAGTTATAACTTTGAGAAGCACCGTTTTAGCACACTTTTTTTTCATAACACTTCAAATGAAGGCTTAATTTTAATAAGTAATTTCAGAAAACCTTGGGAGACGTAGCTAACAAATAATCCCACCAAAACCTAAAAGAGCAGCAGCAACAACAACAAAACTGACAAAAAAACCATAGTGGCTGATTATTAGTAATCAGTATTTTTAAAACCTTAATGGGCATACAAAATGGCATGAGACTCTGCTGCCCAAATAACATGTGATCTGACAAGGAAACATATGAGAGGTGAATTGAGGAAAGAAAAATATTATATTTTAAGCTTAAATAAAAAATAATTTTATTCTAAGGACCAAATACATTTTTTTTAAAAAATATATTTAAGACATTAATGTGGCACCAGTAGAAAGGAGGTACCTTGTCTTATGGAAAGCTTACTTTTTTTTGGTGACAAAACACATAATGTGGAAAATGACCTCTTAATACTTCACTTCAGAAGACTGCTAAAGTTATAAACCATAGGAACACTCTTCACTAAAACATTATGCATATATTTGGGATTGTTGTGTGGAGCTCTCCCTAGGTAAAGTGTTCCTTTTTAGTTTTTTGTTTGTTTGTTTGTTTGTTTTTGTTTCCCTCCCCCCCACTGGAAATACTGATCTTAATATGTGGATAAAAAACAATTCCCAATTCGGACCAGACTCTATCCTGACACAACTATACATAGTTCTTCTCAGAAATGGCCATTTTTAAACTGAAAGTCACAGTGCCTCTATGAGAAAAAAGCAATTCAGAACAAAAAGGCTTGCTATACTTGCTTGTCTACAATATTATTTTCATTGAAAAATTCCTATGCCAACTGTGATTATGGCTTTAAAGATTAGGTATATTGTTAAATAATCTTAGATCTGAGAATAATAATCAGTCTATGCATAAGAATTTTTAGGGTGGGAAATTATATATTTGTGAATAAAATTTGGCTATATTCTCTACTGCTCTGGGTCCACTTTTACTTCAGAAGTGTCTATCTCAAGAGAATTAGGCCACTTTTTTATTTTATATGAAATAAATACTGCATTTAGCTTTTGATAATTGTAATGTTTGAGCGGTAAAGTATTCGTTTGCATTATTTTTACTATTGTGGTTGCCACTTAGTACAATTGTTTCTTATTGAGTATTATTTTTGTCACAGTATGTTATTATATATCTATATACATACATATATACTCACTCATACATACGTATATGTGTGTAACTTGGAACTCATTCCATTAGAGTAGTTATAGATACAATTCTTTCACATAGTGGCAATAAAAGGAAAATATTTAAAACTAGCTACTAGTTACTAGCTAGTAAGATTTTCAAAACCCCTCAGAGTTCAGTGCAGGCTCTGTTTTAGAATTCCCATCACATTCAACCTGAAAAAAGAGGACTCTGTAGATGTAAATGAATTGCTGCCAAGTCTATATTATTGTGCCCTTAACTGTCTTTACAAATATGTGCTAAAGTATGGTAGGTTCATATTCTCTGACTTTCTCAGGTTATGCATCTGAAAACTAAACAGTTCTCATGGGCAAAAATCATCAGTTCTTAGAGTGTGAAATTATGCTGTTTTTAACTGAAGCTTGTTCAATACAGAAACTGAAGGATTTAATCTCCTGTACCAAATATTCATTAATAAAAGTATATGTTTTTCTTTAAAGTTACTCATTAATATGAAAGAAGAGATAGAGATATGAAGTAAAACACGAGTTTCTCATTGAAGTCAAAGCAGTAGCTGAGAAACCAGACACTGAAGGATTTTTGTGCAAGTCAGTATTTGAACAAAATCAATAGAATATTATGTCTCAGACAAAATTGAATAGGAAATAGGTAGTGGATTTTTATGGTAGTCGTGTAGTGCCGTATGACTTTGCACTTGTGTAAGAAGATAGAGATTCTCAAAATTACCTCATAATACTAGAAAACACAATCCTCTACCATCTCCTTTTCTCATATTTTCTTACTGTAATAATATGATCTGCTTTTATCTTATTTGAGACTAAATTGTATTTGTGGAATACTTTGCATAGTCTTATTGCTTTGTGAGACATCCCACTATTGTCCTGTCAAAGAACCAATTTCCATTACTTGCTATATCTCCCTCTATCCCAAGTCCAAATAAAAAGCATCTGAGGAGAAATTATCATCAGGTGGATGCTGAGACGTATTTGTTCTTTGCCGATTTTTATTTATTTATTTTTTTTTTTTTCTAATGACTTGGATAGTGTAAAGGATGGCACATTAAGTATTATGTCTGACAACAGACTGGGAGGATTACCATCTCATTAGAGGGCTGATTCAGATTTCAATTACCCATTGACAAAAAGAAGAGCAGAAAGGGCTACACTTCATCAAGAATAAATCAAATGCACAAATGAGGAATGACTGGTTAAGCCAATATATGGGCTAAGGGTCTCTCACAAACTGTGTACAAGTCAGTGTTATGGACTCAGAGTGACACCTTTGTCTCAGACCTTCTTCCTCTTTTATTGAATAAAACCTGTATCTTTCAAGCTGTGGTGATTATTAAGTCTCTGCAATGTTCTTTGTAAGATGTTAGTCAGATCCTACTGAAAAATATCCTAACAGTAAAATGAGGATATAGGAATGGAGATTAACTTGGACTTGTTACAGAAAACTTTCAGAATACCTTTTCACTGACTGGCTCTAAGAATTGTAAGCAAACAGATTTGTCCTCACTTAATATTATTTTATGTCTTGGTTTCCCTTCTGGACACTTGTACATCTACAATTTGACTTGAAAAATCTCACATCCATTCCCATTCAGAAACAGCGGAAAAGGAATAGGGTGCTCTTACTCTCTATCCCCTCCTCTCCACCCCACCTTATGCTGCTATATGACAAATCCTTGTAGAATTAGTGGCTTCCATGTCATAAAGGTCAATTATTCTCTGCAAATCACAAGTGATTCAGAGAAATCCTCCTGCAATCATGGCACAATCTAGAGTAGCCAGAGCAGTGCTTCAATCCCAGGATAAATTCAAATAAATTGCTATTTAGATACGGGGACCAATATTGGCAGTTTGTTGCTGCTAATTCAGAAAGCATAAAACCTTTTGTAGCCTGATATTGCATAAGGTGAATTTCAGTATAAAATACTTTCTACAAAGGAACTGTTGATTGAGGTTTAGTTGGATACTGGGGTCTGTAAATATAGTGGATAGTGTGTACTACTTTGATTTAGCCAAAGAGAGTCAGGCTTTAGATAGTCTCACTGTGACCAGTAGGATCAACCATTTATTTTCAATTATGTCATGCTGCTCAGTTTTATGCCTTCAGGTTGCCAATTTTAACATCCAAATATTATTTTTTTAATAGGACTTCTGCTCAATTTTTGTTTCTGTGCATGCATCGAAGGGGATGACACACAGTACAAGGTGTTCAGGCATGACAGGGCTTTTTTCATTGAGGTACTACTTTCATATGAAGAATTGTTATACCAAACTTTTGTAAAACTTCAGCAAAAGTTCCTGGTATTTTTAGAACTGTAACAAAATAGCAAACCAGGATTTTCTACGGTTTCTGGCCAAATATGCTACATCCTTTATAATTAGACTGTGTCATTCTGGCTAACAAGTTTCTCTTACCAGACCTTTATATTTTGAAAGGATGGAAAATGGCTTTGCTTTGACCTTATCAAACCACAGGTGATCTCTGCAACAGGTTGCTTCACTGATCATCAGCACTGACTTATGCTTAGAAGGCTGCAACAAAAGAAAACCTCTGGAGTAAAAGATTCACTCCTTGCTAACCCCTCTTTTAATTTTTTTTTGTTTGTTTGTTGTTTGTTTGTTTTTTGCTCATATGGACTGCCACTCTGATATCAGGTTAATTGGGTGAGGCACTGTTCATTCTGAGGTAACTCACTACCTTGGCTGCATTATCAAGCCATGTTTTGACTGATAGTTTTCTGCTGTTCAAAGTGCCCTCTAACAAGCTCTACCCTTTCATACACATCTTTAGTTTAAAGGATTTGAGGAAACTCTAAAGGCTGACATCCTTCATAAAGTGCAGCAAATCTGAGCTATCCATAGGAAAGCACTGCATATCAATTATGAAAAATGTTAAAAGAGAAAAATTGAAACTGCAGAGCTGTCTGTAAATACTTGAAGATCACTGATCTCATTTACTGTTATGGTGTTTTTATGAGTCAGTACATAATGTAAGCAGAAATATCTAATTTAACATTGTCTCATCAGGTTGTTGCAAGCCACTCAGATGACATCATTAAAACACAGTGGTCCTTATCCTGCCTGAAGGTTAAATTCTTCAATCACCTAAAAGAATTTTTTTGCCCTTGAACATATTGTGAACCTATAAGACAAAAGTTATTTGAGATAGCTTGCCATCTCTAGTGTTCAGCTCCTACTGTGATGTATAGCAAAGGAACTGTAGGTCATGAGCAAGAGATGGAGTCGATGATTGGAGGAGAAGAACTCTTTTGTGGATCATTCTTCTCCAGTGCCTTTTTGAACAGATGTAATTTCTGTTCACCCTCACCTAAAATCAACATTTCCTCATGGGGAGACCTGCTTCCTTTGTCTTAATATGATCCTATAATTTACAGTATAAACTGGTTCCTCAGGATCTAGAACCAACACAGCTGATAACAATAAACAATCTGGCCAAATTTTTCCACTTCAGTCCCAGTGATAAATTTATGCACAAATTTGGCTTTTCAGGTACTAAAAGCAAGTCAATTTGAGTCTCATAATGTATTATTAATATGATCTCCTAGGCATTGCTGGCCTTGCAAGAATCTGTTCCCCCAAACATCCTAATACTCCTCTCTATTATCTGTGAAGTCCAACCATTTTTCACATAATGCATTTTTATCCATCTGCCAAATCCAGATGTCCCTTTTGGCACTCTCTGTAGCTTTCATCATTTTCTTAGATTCATCTCTGACATATCCAGCAATTTCTCATGTTATACATGTAGTTTTCTACGTCCTGTTCACCTAGCTTCACCTCAGGGTAGGTCAATGCCAGCTGTTTAGTCTTTTGTCTGCAAGGCTAATGTGGACATACTGACTATTTTACATCTCCTGTGCAATCAATATGCTACTTTTACATCAAAAGAAATTCGGGAAAAAATGATAGGAAAAGAAGAAAAGGAAGGTGCATATATGTATACAGGGAAACTGCTTTTCAACCCAGAAAATGGAGGAGGGAAATCATGTTCTCTGGTATAACCTCAAAATTCTTGGCATCAAAATTCATTCTGGTTGACAGAAAAATCTCTTAGTAGAATCCAACAAAGTGTTTGTATATCCCAATGTATTTAGTTTTCTCCTTTCAAGTACACATCATATCTACTGATCTTATATAAAAATTGCAGCTCCTTGGTAGGGTGTCCAAAGTTCAAGGGGAGTGTGTTGATAGACCTTATCACATTTTAGAGGGTTAGGCATAAAAGGAGTGAAAAATGAAAAAATGATGTCTTTTGATGTAGCAGAAGGGAACTAATGTCTGTCACTGTTCCCATTACTAAAGTATTGTTATAAGTTTTTATGTATATTATAGTATTTTAGTGTTTCTTCAGTAGGAAAAACTTATTTGTAGGGAACCTGTTCTGTATTAAATCTTTATGAAATTTATATTAAGAACACCCTGACCTTACCCATTTAAGTTGTCTCTCTACAAAAGCCTTTATCCAGCAGCAGGAAACACAGTACAAGTGGGTTGATACAGGCAGGAATACACTGTAGAGAAGCTAATATACATCTGCGACTTCTAGATGGTTTAAAGATCTGTTTGTCTCGCTTTAGAACTCTTTCAAGCTAAAAGCAATACTAGTACAGGAAAACAAGCATATTTTTCTCAGACAGAGTACTCAGGTATGGAGTTCTCTCTTGAGCATCGTCATCCCATGGTGTCACAAATGAGTGTTTTAAGGTTGCTTAAAGAATGACCAGCAAAGGTATCAGAAAAAACAGGTTTAATATATAAGTCACAGTGTAGCAAAGTTCCTCAGCAGCCTGAAGGGGTGGTGGGGGGATGCACCACCACATGCAGGAGATGACCACTACTCACTTCAGAAGGCCAAGGAGTCAAATATGTTGTTTTTGACAACTATGCCATATCTTTCTCTAATAACTTTTCTTATATTTCTTTTTTCCTGAATATAGGACACTTGGGGAAAAAAATAAAAAAAAAAGAAAGACTTAGAATATACAATAATAATATTTTCTGTTAACAAAACATGGATATTTATAGAACATATTCATCCTCAGTTTCAAAACACATTATAATACAAAAATGCTCCAGCTGCTTAATGATGTTCTACTCAGTCACAGCAATCACAGCACAACTCTTCATTGTCCCTTGATGCAGCTCATTAAGTTCTAGAACTGCTGTCTGAATAACTTAAATTATTTAAGTCTCTATCCCCTTGCTATAAAACTCAGAAAGGCAAAAGATGGTTTAGGTAAGAAGGGACCTTAAAGAGCATGTATTCTAAGCACCCTGCCATAGGCACCATGGGCAGGGATACCCTGCACTAGACCAGCTTGCTCAAAGCCCTGTCCAAGGTGCCCAGAAATGCTTCCAGCGGTGGGACATCCACAGCCATTCTGGGCAGCCTATGCCAGTGCCTCACCACCCTCAAAGTCAAGAATTTCTTCCTAAAACCTATTCTGAACTTACTCTCTTTCACTTTAAAGCTATTCCTGCCTGCTATTGTAGCAATTTATGAAGTTTGTAATGCTGATTGTACTCTTTCTTTAGCAGTTTTTACTATGACTTTTGGAATTTTTGTGCTGGTAGGTTTGCTTTAAGGTATTTGTGATTGTTTTGTGACATAGACAGTTATTTTGGGAATAATTCTAAACACATCACTAATCATATTACAGGAAGACTTGATTAAATGATGTGACTCTTTCCATTTTCTCTGTCCTACATGGGAAATTTTTTTAGCCAGTAAAGAAGTGCCCTTTGCTTTGAGAACTCTATTTGGGTACTGAAAATGAGTAAATGCAAGATGTGATAATTAAATCCATATTATCATACATGAGAAAGCATTTATGTAGTTTAACATCTCAGAAGAGTGCAGGTCATCTGCTTATGCATATAACGGCTGTGTACCTTCTGGTCTGAAATGTGAAAAATGTGGTTCCTACTGCTTGTTCATTGATGCCTTTTTAATGTAAGGATTTATCTGCTTTGATGAACCAGAGAAATACATGAAAATAGTTAATTTTATAATTATGATTCTTAAATAATATAGATTATATTTTACCACTTAAAGATTAGGTCAATCTGTTTATGAAAATAGACACTGGTTCAAATGAAAGAATTTAAAAAAATTTGCCAGAATAAAGCTAACCAGAATATATTGTCAAATAAATGCCACAATGAACTTAATTATGCATATCGTAGAGTGAAATGATAACCTTATAAATAATGTTGTTTCCCATTTTGTTGTAACATTGTAGTAGTTTTTCCTAATGGAAGCCTTTAAGGATTAAAAAGCACATTAGGGGAACTCACATCTGCAAACGTTCCTAGTAGAAACTGCAAACAAAACCAACATTCCTGCATAAAGCTTTTCCTCCTCTCTCCTTTTAACTTCAATTCACTCTAGTTTATTAGGGGAAAATGGGTAAAGAGGTTTTCCCAGTCTGTGAGGACTCATCTCAAAGTGCTCTTCTTTACCTAACAGGAAGGAGACATCGTTGTGCAAGTGGCTGTGTAATTCACTCTAAGATAACACAGCTCAAATGCAGAATCACGGAGGACTACTAGACTTTCATGCCTGCCTGTGTACCCTGCCACTATGGATGATGTTTTACTTGGTAGAGAGCTCCAAAAGAGAATTTAAAAAAAAAAATTAAATAATTATAATCTGTTTCAATAGGAGTTTGTGTCAAAAAGAAATGGTTGATTAAATTCGTTATTATGACCCTTTTGGCTGATGTCAAATGTGGCAGAAAACTTAGGCTAGGATGTAACATTAAATGTCTAATTACTTGGACAACATAATGCTTGAGGTAAAGACAAGTATGAATTCTAACTAATGCATTGCTGTGCCTCACTGTATGGCAGATAACTTTCATAAAATTTAATTTATAACATTTTATGCTCTGCTTCTTCCAGCTTCTTCCCTCCTTTTCTCACAGTTAGTAAAGATTTTTTTTTTTTTAAATGAATACATGGTGTTCTTAAAAATACCATTAAATATCATTAAAAATACCTGCTGGTCATGCCTAACTAAGCTTAACTGCTGTGGCATCTTAGAAAATCTGTAAAAAAAAAGGGGCAAGTAAGGTCAACAGAAAGCACAATAAATAATGAAAAATTAATCATTATTTTTTTAGTCTCTTGTCTATTATGCCAAACTTTATATGACACAATGAATCCATGATATCTCACTGTCCGAAGTTTTGTAAAAAGAACCTGTGTATACTGTTTGATCCTTTCCCATGTTTCATTTCCATAATTCATATAAAATAGCTACAGAAGTATAAATAGGGGATTGATCATTAGATCGATGAGTCCATTATTGGGGGTTTCTGTTACTGGAGATGGTTAATTTGTGGTGACTAAGGAAAATCATCAGAATACAAAGCTTTACTGAAGTGCAGTAGCTATACTAGCCTTCCCTAGCTTGCTCAAAATACAGATGCTCCTAGCCCATTTAATGGAACTCAAGCTGTTTGGCTATGCTTAAATATTTCCAAGAACACACAGCTGCTCCAGGAACAAATGTCCCTGCCTTATCTATGCACTGTCAGTTCAAATGACTTTGTGGCCCCTGTCACCTAGAGGAGAAGCTGAGGAATTAGGAAAGTTGGGCATGCATAGAACTGACTGTCACAGCCTGTTTTTCTGCTTTTGCCACCACTGTGAGCCTCCGCCATACACTCCTACAGATGCTGCAAGTTTCCAGGACAACAAAGAGAAAGAACGTGCTTTACCTGGGACGGATGCAGTGGGCTCAGGACGTTTAAAATGCTGTAAGTATGGCAAGTAAAGACTGCCACATGCCCAAAAGAAGTGGTGATGATGATGATGGTGATGGTGATGATGGCGGCAAAGTATGTAAACTTTAATAAATAAAGACAGGACAGGCAGAATGAGGTGAAATTGGAGGCCAAAACACACCTTACACACTTTCTGCTGCAGGCAGTTGTAGCAAAGCACTGTTTTTGTGACTTCAGGCTGCTTAGTTGAAACATTGCTAACCTTTCTGAGGACTTGAAAAGTTGTTTACTTATATGAAACCTATATAAAGTTCCCCACAACTGTCCTCTTCCCCTGGGCAGCAAGGTGTCTCTAAATTACTTCTCAGAGCTGTGCTAGGAAATTCTTTGAAATGTTAGAAAGTATGACAGACATTTCTTTAAAACATTCTGTGCTTATTTAACGCCTGGTTTACACAACTTTGGTACAGAAAAAAGATCGCAATTTTGAAAATTTTCTTCTGAAACATACAGAAAAGATGTTTTAATAATATTGATTAGCATGAAATTATTTAGAGCTTCAGTCAAAGGGTGGGCTTTTTGTTTTGTTTGGTTCATTTGTTTTAATTGCCAGTTTTGATTAAGATAAAAGGCTCTGTAAGCCTCCTCTCTAGATTATCCAACTACCATATGATGATAGAAAATACATTTATGCAAACTATGCTTTCTCAGGAAAAAAAACCAAAACAAAAAAACCACACGTCAAAGTACAATAAGCAACAACAAACCTTGTTTAGGATCACAGATTAATTTTTTGTTTCACAATTCCCCAGATTCTGAATATAATACTAGGGTTTTTCTGGGTATAATCTTTTGCTAGTATATGTACACAAAAGTTTTAAACTAAGTTTTGGAAGGTACAGGGTAATTGTGTGAAACAGAAGCTTGCTAATCGTTAACTAGCATTGCTAAAGTTAGAAAGTGCTAAAGCGCCAGTCAGAATCAGACTCATTGTTGCCAGCTCTTGTGGTTTTAATGCAGTAAGTGTCTTTTCTTGAAGGCCTGCCATAAGTTCAGCGATTACAGTGAAATTTCAACTCTCATTTAAAAAATTGCAAATTTAGGTGTCTTGTTAAGCAAAGAAGCTTGAAAATATGAATTATATATAATGTGGTATGAAATTAAAGCATCTCATGGTATTTAATACAATCTCTTTATTTCTGAATATTCAAGATATTCAGAATTTCAATATTCAATTAAACTTTCTCAGCTGGGGAAGGAAAGCTTTTGTTTGGCATGACTAGACTTTAGAGTCCTTTTTGTGCCAAATTTGATGTCTTGTAGATTTGTCTTTTTACTGCCACAGTCATTGTCATTTCTTAGTCTTAGCTCACTGTTATGTACAAATAAGTCAGATAACAGTCTGTTTTTCTCGGATACAGAACTCATTTTCACTGGGAACTTACCAGACAGTGTATCAGACCAATACTCTTATTGACTGGCAAAAACAGTTCATAATGTGAATACATGAGAGGTAACTGTCTTTCTTTTCTCAACTGCAACTCAACAATGATTTCTTTTTAATCAGTGGGAAAATTACCTCTCTGTATTTATCACATGATTTCTTCAATTTATTAAAAGTATGTAAAGAAAAAGAACTACAAAGGGGAATGTCAGACAACTTGGGAACATGAATAGGGTAATCACATATTTTTTTTCCCTATCACTGGTCTCCCTTGTTTCAGAGCCATTGTGAAACTGAGGTCCCCCGAAGCAGTCTGCATAACTATTTTGTGACACTGATTCCTTGACATTCTCTGTGAATTTAATTAAAATCCTCAGAACAAAAAATAAATACACACTCATTCATTTCTCCTTGTGAAAACAAGGGGTAGCCTTTGCTGAGTTGATTTCCCTTGTGTAGTATTTTACAAATGGGATGTCCCATCAAGTTGTAGTAGAGAGTAGTTGTAGAGCAGATCTCTGCTCAGACTAACACTCTCCTAATCCTCCTTTGCATTCAAAATGACATTGTGGAAAACGCAACATGCACTATCTAGAGAGTTGCTGTCCATCCATTCAAAGCCTCATTCACCCATGTAATGTGAGTGTGAGAGTCACAATACAGTGTTTGGGGAAG
Source organism: Formicarius rufipectus (assembly GCA_013399695.1). Lineage (NCBI taxonomy): Eukaryota > Metazoa > Chordata > Aves > Passeriformes > Formicariidae > Formicarius > Formicarius rufipectus. The sequence goes on from VXAU01002292.1 coordinate 2,157,008, forward strand.
TCAAAGAGTTTCCTCTCTTTCTGTTCAGCTTCCTAAAATTTGGATGATCAGACTTGTCACTGGTCCTCAAGAGCTATGTCACCTGCTGTATGTCTTATGTTTTGTGTTTAGCAGGAATCATCTATGTCCTGCATACTAGCAGGAACCATCATATGGTCTAGGATATATGACTTTCAAATGAGTGGAGACTGAAATACTGAGTTGATATTTCATTCAGATACAGTTCTTTTTGGAAAGACTAAAGAAATTGTTTTCCATTGAAATCAATTTAGCACTGAAAAGCCCAAAAATAGATTTCCCTGGATGGTTAAGTGGTGCAGGTATACCACAACAAGCATGATTTAAATATATTTGTCTGCATGTATTGAAGTACAGTACACCAATAAATCAATACAACAGCAATAAAATAAAAATTCTGAGCTGAATTATGCTTTCAAATTTTAGTGCAGTGCTGTTGCTTTGTTAGTGATTATTTTTATTATCAATACGTCTACATGCTCAATTCATGGACAAGAAAATTTATTATAGAGACATAAACAGAAAAACTTGTTCTCCGAAGACTTTACATTGTAAGTCAGCTCTGTGCCCTCAGCATCCTCAGTCATGGAAGCTGGGACATATCCCTGCCATATTGCCCCAGCAGAAGGGTCACCTCCTTTTAGAATAGTCATGGAAAAATCCTGTTTTGATGAACTATATGCAAACTGTTTTATATACATTAGTGTTCCATAGTAGCTGGATCCCACTTCTGTTTGCCTCTGAAGACTGCTGGGATACAAAGGCAAGTGCTTAGGTGGGCTACTCACAGGAGAGCTGGGCAACCATCAGCTTATGTGTTGACATGGTTGATTTAGGAAGCTGGAAGTTGGGATGCCTCAGTGGAGACTGAGCAGCAATAATGCAGTCCTCCTTTGATAGTGGTGGTCTCTGTAGAAATGTAGAGAAAAGTAGATACCACAATACAATTTACAGGTTCTGGGAAACTTCTCAGCATTTATCAGAGACTCAGTTCCTGTAGCTGGTCTCCAAAATGTATGTGTTTTTTCCACTCAGCTTGATCAAGGTGCAAATCAGAGAGGAGAATTCTTCCCACTGAACATTTTAAAGACAGATAGAGATGCAGATGGATTCGGTAAAACACGAGACTGAATCTAAATGTGAAATGAAATACAGATGAAAGTGCCTTGCCTCAGAAAGTTTTAATATTAATATCAACATCTCTTGGATAAAAAAGACCAATATTTTGTGGTTGTGACATTTTCCACAGGTATAAAACAGGCAGATTTCCCAGGAAGATTTCTGAACTCCATGAAAAAAAAAAATTCTATATTGTAAATCATGGTATGATTTTAGACTCAGTCTAGGCTGATACATTAAGTTCTATTACCTGCCTACATTTTGGGGTTTAAAAATAAAGAAGGGAAGACTTTTAATAGATTTAAAAGCAGATGTATATCACTCTGATTCTGGAATAGCTGTTGAGCAGACTTACTTGTTTTCCTTATTTACATAAAAATTCTTCGGAATCAAACATTCTATACAGATGGAGATTGTGTATTATCTCTTTGTCCTAGATAGCAAACCCACAATTTCTAATGGAATAGAATAGCATTAATAATATATAACTTTTCCACTGTCTGCTGAAGAAATCTTGTGGGAAACTTTATAACAGAAAACAAGATCTGATTTGCAAAACCTGATTCAAGTACAGATGTTCTGTGTGTTTGATCTTAAAATGAATAGTAGATGGCTTCAGAGAGTGTTCCCACCAGTGATTGCCGGCTGCAAATAAAGACTGAGGATGTAGCCACCAACCACACAGAATAACCCCAAAGGGTTGATGTGGGAAAGTCAGATTTTCTTATTTTTGCATACACTGCTAGGAAAAAAAAAAGTTAAGAAATAGGACTCTTTGACTAAAATGTACTTCCAAAATATCATATGTAATAACATTTAATGCCATAGCAGTACTGGAGTACAATAAGTTCCACTGAGCTTAGTGTCTTCCATGAGAGAGAATCTTGTACAAGATATGAGAGGGACAAGTTTTCCAGAGAGTGTGTTTATTGAAGCTTACCTTCATATGGCTTTCCAGCTCCCATTGATCTATTGTATCCGTGATGTTGTGGCAATAACTGATGGATCTACAAGTCTACAAATCCATCTTTAAACACACAATACTGGTTTCCACCACATCATAGCAATTAATTACTCATGTACGCACTTCATAGTAAAGTAATTTGTTCCTGTAACTGAATGAGTGCTTACTTCATGGAATAATCACTCAGCTTCACAACAATCATGACATCATAGGCTATGTCATGTCTATGTCACGATGACATAGAATGTGTAACTGTTTCTTCTCTGCTCTGAGCAGTTTTCTCAGTCTTCCTCAACTGTTCAGTTGCTTTCTTGTCAGCTTCTCCATGTTTTTCCTGTTCTGTTATCTAAGTTTTGAGATGGTGTGATTATTGGGTTTGTATAATAGCACAGTGGCACTTTATTTTTTTCTCCTTTTTTTTTTGTCTAGGGTAGAAAACTTCAAATCTTGTATTGTTTTATTTCTGAAAGCAGTTAAAATTGTTAAAAACCACAGCACAGCACTAGCAAATTGAATTGTGTTAGAGAACATTTGACCCTAATGATTTTTGAATATTTTTAGGTATGAAGATATACATTTTCCCACATTTGCTTGACAAACTCTGATTTAGTATTTGGATAGGCTGGCATAGATATAATTTAATTATGGGTCTAAATAAAATGTCTAAATTGTTTTATATTGTTGGAATTATTCCAATGTTGGGCTACAATATTTTGTTCCATGTGAAGAATCCAGAAAAGCTGCTTGTTTTTTCCCCCACCCACATATATACATTTGTCTGTGTTTACATAAGTATAGAATAAAAATTTTGTCTTCTTCACAATTAAAAAATAGATGTAAATGCTACTTCAGAAAAAATAGTGCCCCAAATAAACCGTATTTTAATATTTTAAGACATTTAATGCACTTTAAATTCTAGAGTTACAGAGTCTAGTGGCCTGTCCTTAGCAATGTCATTTCTCTCAAAGCTTGAAACAAAAATGATAACATATCCATCTCTGCCATTTCAAGTGAGTGGGTTCTTTTGTAATGTTAAATTTATAAAATGCTTCTGTAGTTGTTCTTGTTATTAGATTTTATAGAGTGAAAATGATGAAGATATCTGTGGATTTGGAGACCAGCTTTTCTGATGGTCCAGTATGTTATAAAATAAAATACACATTTTTTAATGGACTGGCTGACACCTTGTGTCATGTACATGTTTTTCTTTTTTCTACTTAGCTATTGTTCATCAGTGAGTTATACCTCTAATAAGAGATGATTAATTTCATTTATTCCCTGTAACTTCCTATATAACAGAATTATGTGGTATTTATACAAGTAAGAATTATCCAAAAGATTTTAAATTATAAATTGCTTCTTTAAAGAAAGGAAAAAATGTAGAATATGAAATTTGTTGACCCTTTATGCTACTCAGTCTCTTTACCTCTTCTCACATACATTCATCAGTGTACATGGATACACTCACATAAGGAATTTTATCTAGCTTCAGAGGCCAATAAATTTTATGACCTGGAAATTTATCTAATAAAATGCTGGGGAATTAGTTGCATCTGATAGATAGAATGAGTCCATTTATAAATATCCCAAACCTCCTTTCTGCAGAGGTAAAAAAATATCCGTATGTATGGCATTAACTCTGTGCACAGGAGGGGTCTTTCAAAATTCATTTTCATGTTTGAGGAGAACCATCATACCTACATGTGCTGACCATCAAATCAGTGCTGTCAGGGATCTGCAGACTTGCTGAATTAGGGCAGCACATTGACTTGCCTAATGTCTTCCTGCCTCCTCTCATGATGGATATTGGCAACAGGGAAGCTGCCTGTTTTTGTTGCTAATTTTTTATCTAATTTATAGGCCTTTTGTGCATGTGTCACTTTTATGTATGATGTATTTCCACTGTTGATTCTGTCTTCCTTCTGCTCTCAATGGTGTTCTTGTGTCCCAGAAGATTCGTGTGTTTGTGGCAATGAAAGAGACAGCAGTGATGACTCTTCTCCTAGGACAGAGCTCATAAATTATCCCTTACAACCAGAGCACCAGACAAAACATTTTTTTCAAGTAGCCACAGATGAGTTATGTCCAAAGGAATTTTCCTCTTCAGATGTTCATTAATGCATCTGTTTACTGATCTAGGGCATGCAAACTGCAAAAAGGTCATCATTTGCAGGTGCAAATACATTTGCCAAGGCCCCCTGGAGACCAGCTCGATTCTGATGACAGTGAATGCTAGGTAAAACTGAAAGTCTCAACCATATGGTTTCAACAGGATTTTCTGGTTAAAATGTTACATCACATTGAGTACAAAATTTCATCTCCAGCAGGGAGAAAGCACAAAGTGAAACATGAGAGAGAAATAGAAGCAGAAATTAGAGCAATTAATATTACCAGCTGTGACTAAAGCTGCTACAAATATGGTGAGCCTAGAATATTCAACATATTTATTCAAAAAGAAGTTTTAAATAGCTGTAATTATATAATTAAATGACTTCCCATGTAAAATTCCATCACACAGAATTAAAGATAGCTATGTTCTATGTAGTAAAATAAAGGTAAGATGGAAACAACATGTAGGACATTCTTTCTGCAAAGTTCTGAAGAATTAAAACCCTCCCAAAATAACAATATAAATAAAAAGGCAAAAAATCTCTCCCCTGTAGTCTCTTTACTTTAAAAAACAAACAAAACGCAAACAGACAAACACACAAACTAAAACAAAACCCACTCCTTCAAAAGAGATTATGTTGTTAAGAGAGTCAAAGACTATATTCTGAAGAAACTGACTTTGAAGAAGTTGCATATTCCTTCAGTACTTGTAAGGAGGAAAACTTGAATGGGCTGGAAGATGGAACTGGGACAAGTTAGTTTCTTGTGCCACTGACTTTCAAGGCACTTCATTTCTGGATGTCTGAAAACATGTGGAAGAGTTGCCGTATTAGGTAAGCAGCAGGAGATCAGAATGTCTGATGGGACACTGGTTTGGTGTTAATACACGCCTTTTGCATTAGGCAGTTCTTATGAATGTCTTTGTTCTGAGAAGTTGATATTTGCAAAGCAGGAAAGGCTTTTGGAATATTTGGAATGATTTTGTTCCCCAACGGAAAATTCTAATAATCTTCCTCACCTACCGCCCCCTGCCTCATTCTAGGAAAACAAACAAGCAAACAAAACCCACAAAAAAACTCCAAACAAAACACAAAAAAATAGAAAAAAGTCAAGAGCTCAACATAAATTATCTACATTTGCCTAATGCCACTAAACATGCTCCACCACCTAGGCTTTCCTTTCTCTATTCTTTTAGTATCACCTTTGGCTTAGGCACTGAAATCTTTCTTCAGTGCAGAATTGTCCTGTTGAGCAATAAGATCTGCGAGACTCTGTGAACAACTATGTTTATTTTTCATCAGATCATCCTAATTTTATAATTGGTACATAGCAGTAGGGTATATACCTCCTCACACTGTCTCACACTGAGCTTGTTCTGTTCGGATTTTTTTCAAAGTAAAAGTTGTAGATATGTCTACACTGCTCTATGTTTGCACAAAAATGTCACCAGTCAATAACTCCACCACTTGACAATGAGATGCCTTTATTTTCTGCCTTGCTGACTCTGTCTTTTGCACTACTGTCAAGTTTCTGAGCAACCTCACATCCCCTCTGGCACTGACGGATGAGCTCCTGCTGCCTTCTTGGGCTGAACCAAGTCTTCACATGTACTGGATTTAGCACCTCTGTAATCTATTTTAGTTATCCAAGATATCACTGTACAGGATCTCATAAAACATTTTAACATTAGATTTTAAGTTTGCAAGTGCAGGTTATGTGTAAAGCTTGTGCATATTTTTAAATATTTCTTTTTCTAAAAAAATGATGGGATGACCTTAAATTGCATGAAAAAATATGAAATAAATCCAAACTAATTTTTAATATAATACATTTTCTCATTTAAAAATGAATTTCAAGACTTTCAAGATTGGTGATGTGGGTGAATTGGGTTGAATTTCTACTATGGGTATTTGGTGAGAGGAGGAAAAAAAAGACACTCCCCTATGTCCGTTTATGAGGAATTGGTTGCAGAAAGAGAAGTACTGCAAACCCTTATGCAGCCCTGATTCAGGTTTCCTGGTTCTTGCCTCTGGAGGTAGTTTTGGCCCCTGCTGAGGACTGTGTCATTGTGAAACTGCTGTGAAAGTAATTGATGCTGGCAAAAAGTAGCATTCAGTCCTTGAGGCATTGAACTGGGAAGATATTTTTGCTGCTTTTTTTCAGGTCATGCAACACCAACTTTAAATCAATGTATTTTTTTCTGCAAAAATCAAGGAGGAAGGCTGAATTTCCCTCTGTTACATTCATATTATGTCTCTACTTGTTATCAATATACATATGAGCTACACAAAGCTTGGGCAGCCCTCTTTTAAAGGTCTGTGTAGGTTTTCGGCTTGTCCTCTGTCTTGTCATTTTCAGTGGCTTTTAGTACCTTTCACTGGTTTTATTTGTCTCAATCAATAGTAAGTGCACACCTTTCTGTTCTGGACTCTCCAAGGACTATAGTACAGTTTTGTTCCACTGATTGAGTTTTTCTATTATCGCTGTTTCTGTTTTCACTCAAAGCTTGCCTTTCTTTAATTCACTTTAAACAAACATCTGAATAGCTGTAAAGGGTAGATGATACCAATACTGTCAAGATCCCATTGATCTTCCACCTGAAGCTGTTGGAAAACAAGCTGTCTGGTTTCTCCCCGTGTTTTGGTTGTTAATTTTCTGATTATTTTGATAGCTTAGATGTTATAGTAGCAATGAAGGTGAACTCATTCTTGCTTTTTCATGTACACCTCCTTTTTGTGTTAGTCCCAGACAATATGGCACTGTCAGAAAGTGTTAGATACAGCTTTTTATGTTGTCTGAAACAGTTTTTCAACAGCAAGCTGGAAATAGCAGTTTGAAAACCTGTGTCCCGGAATGAGCTTAGGTTGTTGTGTTAACACTTATCTTCATTATGGTTATTTCTGCCAAATATGTTCTGTTTTTCAGACAGTTCCAGTTTTCCTGAAGGGAAAGATCTATTGGGCATTAGCTGTAGTGGTAAACAGCTGGTCACTAAGAATGTGAAGGACAAAATTAGCATGTAATGAGTTATTTTTGTATACACAGAAATTCTGTTTTATTAGATTAAGTAGAGGTATCTATATTCTGTATTTTATATCTTTATACTCTAACTTCCAGTATGTATTTCAGATGGTAAACTTTAAAAACTGACAGCCTGTTCTAGGAGAAAGAACAGCAATGAACTCAGGGTGGGTCTGCACCATAGAGAGAGGGAGCTGCAAAGGTCCCTGAGCAGTTGGAACTGTGCACCATTAAGTCTTCAAAGCTCAGCAGTGGCTTTGGGTTTGGATATATGGTATGTTCGCCAAAGACCCTGCTTTCAGGGTCAGCAAAAGCATAGCCATTTCAGATGTCTGTGTCCCTGATGCATGAGTACGGAATTACAGGGTAAGGGAGCCTGGCATGTAGGATCACTTGCTAAGGAACCAGGCATTGACACAGCAATGGGAACAAAGACATAAGTCCTTAATCTCTGGAGATGACTCTTATCAAGCTATGTATAGACAGGATCTATTTGTATTTCTGAAGAGGCAGGCAGGGCTCAAGCAAGTGGCTATGTGGTGCTCAGTTTTCAACAGGGATTAAAAACATGACAGTGAGGCATAGTCTCAGTTTTTACAGCGATGTTTACTTGTCAGGCTCTTCCAAAAAATCAGAACTTCACACATTCATTCATTACAGTAATATGCTTATCTGATTGAGATCATCTGTTGGTTTCCTTGAAAGAAATGAAATAAATCTCACTTTCTTTGCCTGAAACAGGATAAGAGAGTAATAAAATGGCTCTATCAGGTTTGGCAGCTTTGGAATCTATAAGGAATTTCCCTCTGTCAAATTAGTAGGGATGTTTTCTGTTGTTACCTTGGAGTGTGGTGAGATCTACGTTGCAGGATCATTTGGCAATTTATATAACCATGCACATGGGAAACAGCAGTTTCAAGGACTGATTCCAGGCTGTATTTTATCTTATGTCTCATTGTGTGGCAATTCTCTTGGTCTCTTCTGTTCCTTTCTTCTGGTTCTTCTTTGGGAACTTGAAAAGAGTGAATGGATCAATTCTGAGTTAATCTCAAAATGTTTGTGTACTGTGAACATTACACTGAGGCCAGTATACAGTATAGCAGAAAACATCTTAACCTCAGAGTTTAAACTCATGTCTGTTTGCATGTTATCCTAAATCATTTGATATGGTTGTCCCACTCTGGGATAAGGGCAACTCTTAAGTCTAATAAATAATGCATAAATGTGACCAAAAGAAAAAAACAAACACTAACAAAGAACTCCAACAAAAACAAACAAATACCCCACCAAAAAACTCCAAGCCAAAATCAGTAAGATACTGTGGGTGCTCATTAGTGCCAATTATTTTACTTCAGTATTTTTCTAACCCAAAAATACTGTAAACTGTTTATTACAAGCTGAAGTCACAGGAAAGCTCTTCTAGCCACTGACATCTTCACATTAGTTCACTTTTGAAGGAGTTGGATTACTGAAAGCTCTATGATTAACTGTAGAAATGCACAGGCCTGCCTGAATGAGAGCTGCTGATTGCAGATCCAGAACTTCCAGCAGTGATACAGATAATGTAATTTTAAAGTATGTATTTTTTTTGCATAGAAAACACAATTACAATGAAGCATGCAGGCTCTTGTGTAGTGCAGATGGTGTGATAAAATTTGAGATTCATGAAAAAAGGAAGAATTTTTAATTCAAACTTATCAAAACAGTAAAATTAAAATGTCAATCTGTAAATATTAATGAATATTTCAATATAGTAATCTTTGAGTGTTTGCATATGTATGCATACATGCCTATGTACTTTATCTCACTGATTTTCCTTTCTGTCTAGGTAACAATTATATTTCTTTATGTTGTAATAGTAATGTGACCACAGAAATACAATGCATGTCCAGAGTTTCAGCCTGTAAAGGCAATTGTCATTAGTTAAATTTACTACTTCTAAATTAAGGTAATAATGTCCTTAGTGACACTGTAGCTTTTATATTACTCTGATCTAAGACATACAATGACAAAGTATTTTTGAAATGGAAAAGGAATAAGAAAATCAGTAAAATAATGAGATTGCAGTAGTACAGTTTGAAAAGCAGCATTGGGAGTCACTTAGGGATTACAGAGGACAAGTAACTAAACTTATACTTGTGTTATGCAGTAAGAAGATGGAAGTTCCTTTTGTGTCTAGGTGGGGGACCACAAATGGGAGCAGCAAAGTGATTTTAATTTTATCTCACAGCAGTGGTGAGCCTGGCACAGAAGTATCATGTGCTACTCTGGTATAGACCTTTTTTCAAAGGACATTGAAATGGTGATATAGAATAGAACTGTAAAATGGCCTTTGGAGACTGCACAATCTGAGAGATAATTTGATTATAGTGTATAAGTATCTTCAGGGGGAAAATACAGAACACTGAACCAATGACTGGGAGCTGCAGACAGACAAATTAAAATTAAAATTAGGTACAATATTCTTAAAAGTGAGATTGATTAACCATTGGAACAAAAGAAGTGCTTGAATTCTTATTGTATTGCAGTCTTCAAATCATAGTTGAATGTCCTTTCTGAAAGTCAAACACAACTTACAGGACTCAGAGATAAGTAACTGGCAGAATCTGAATGACCTGTTTAAAAGAGTCTGCCAGAACAACCACAGAATTACTCCTTTTTACTCTTCATTTCTGTAATATGAAGCCATGTATTCTACCGACAACTTCCCTCAGACAATGGATTTCTAGGTCACATGTCTCAAACCCCCCCTCACACCAGTCAGAGAATTCAGAAGCATTCAACCTGTGTTCTCCTCTGAAAATGATGTCACATTTCTCTCTGATTAATACTGTTGATAGCAGAATACCCTTTATATTGTTGATTGTTTCTAACATTCTCTCAAGGAAGAGTATTAATGATGCTTAATGTATATAATATGATATAAAGGCTTTCTAATGTATATAATATGATAAAAATACTTTCAGTCCTAAGTATATCCCTCACAGACAGACTGAAACATTGAATGGTCTATATGTGAAAATCAGTTGTTAAAAGTCACTGTATGTCCAGCATAGTCTAACTCTAGTGAAAACCTATTGGACTGTGGTGGAATCGGGAAAGCCCTGTCTTCATAAGTGAAATATTGTGCTTAAAGTTACATATGCTGTTTGCAATTTGTACTTCACCTTATGACACCTAGTTTTTGAACTCCATCATAGCCTAGGCAGCACTGTGCTATGTACTTTACAAACACAGAGAAAAATTTATATTTATATATTAAAGTAATGGTCTATATGAAACCTTGGTGCCCTGACACATACAGGACTGAAACAGGCAACCAATTAAATGGTAGAGAACAAGTCACCACCCATGAGCTGATCTGTGTGAACTGTCTGCACACACCATACTACTGAGTCCTAATAATTTATAATCTCACTTAGAGTCCAGAGGAGGGCAATGAGGGTAGTGGAGGGCCTTGAGGGGAAGCCGAATGAAGAGTGAATGAGTTCACTTGGTCTGCCCAGTCTGGAGAAGAGTCTGAGAGGAGACCTCATTACAGTCTACAACTTCCTTTAGAGGGGAAGAGGAGGGCCAGGCACTGATCTCTTCTCTGTGGTGAGCAGTGACAGGACCTGAGGAAATGGCCTGAAGTTGTGACAAGGGAGCTTTAAGTCTAATGTTAGAGAAAGATTCTTTACCCAGAGAGTGGTTGAGCACTGGAACAAGTTCCCCAGGAAAGTGGTCACAGCATCAAGCCTGACAGAGTTCAAGAAGTGTTTGACAATACTCTGAGGCACATGGTGTGAATCTTGGGGTCGTTCCTGTTCAAGGCTTAAGGGTTGGACTCAATGTTCCTTGTGAGTCCCTTGCAGCTTGGTGGATTCTGTGATTCTGTGTAATCTGACCTTTGCTGTGGACCAATAGCATATGTATGGATAGTTGCCATGGATTAGTTGATGCATGGTGACTTTCTTCCCTGTAATATGTCTATTTTAAAGCTGTATCTCTCCTCTTAGCTCAACACACTTGTGAGAGTTACTCAACTCAGGATACATTTATGCATGTTCAAGAGAAAGAGTGAAATTAAACTGTTGATCATAGCAAAAATTGCTGTGCTTATTCTTCTTATCTGTCCTGCATAAGTAAGAGCTGTATTTGAAAAGAAAACCTATTTGTTACAAATTAATACCAGACATTGGACAGAGATCACAGTTCATAATAATACTTACTTGCATGCAGTCAACATTTCTGTTTTTACTTGCAAATGAAAACATTAAATACACAGTTTTGGACTGTTTTTTCTTTAAAATATAAAAATATTTGGCAACTTTGTTGAACTCTTGTTATAGCATGCCTTAGGGGAGAAGAAGTGTCTGAATTGGAATTCTTGAAAAATAATGATAAATAGCCTATCCAGTTATGGTTGAAAGTGCACATCACCTTGGAATTGCCGGCAATGGTATACTAGTGTTATTAGCACCTATAAACCTTGAAGAGACAATGGACAAGTCTTCAACAAAACCTTTCCAAACACTGTATATTTGGCATCTAATTTCCTGTTAAACTCTGAAAAATTAGTCAGATGTCAAAAATACATCCAGAAAGTAGTGGTCAATGGCTCAATATCCAAATAGGGGTCAGTGACAAGTGGTATGCTCCGGGGTCCCTACTGGGACCAGAATATTTAATATCTTCATTAATGACATAGACAGTGGGATGAAGTGCACCCTCAGCAAGTTTGCAGATGACACCAAGGTACATGGTGTGACTGATGGGATGTCATTCAGAAGGACCTGGACAGGATGGAGAAGATGGCTCATGTGAATCTCATGATGTTCTACAAGGACAAATGCAAGGTACTGCACCTGGTTTGGGGAAGGCGTCAATACAGGCTGGAAGATGAACTCAGCCCTGCTGAGAAGGACTTGGGGATGTTGGTGGATGAGAAAGTCAGCCCAGAAAGTCAATCATATACTGGGCTGAACCAAAAGAAGCAAGGCCAGCAGGTTGAGCGAGAGGATTGTGCCCATCTGTTCTGCTTTGGTGAGACCCCACCTGGAGTATTGCATCCAGCTCTGGGGTGTCCAGAACAGCAAGGACATTGACCTGTTGGAGTGAGTCCAGAGAAGGGGCACCAAGATGATTAGAGAGATGCAGCACATCTTCTATGCTCATAGGCTGAGGAATTATGGATTGCTCAGCCTGAAAGGGGAAGTCTTCAGGGTCATCTTAATGGAGTCTTCAATTACTTGAAAGGGTTTCTAAGAAAGAAGATGACAGACATTTTAGTGGGACATGTTTCTATGGAACAGGAGGTAATAGTTTTAAATGAAAAGAGGGTAAATTAAGATTAGATATAAGGAAAAAAATATTTATGATGGGACTGGTGAAATACTGGAACAGTTTGCACACAGAGGTGGTGTATACCTAATCCCTGGAAACTTTCAATGTCTGGTTTGATAGAGCTCTGATCAAGCTGATCCACTTGAAGATATTTCTGCTCATCTAGTTAGTTTGAATAGATGACCTTTAAAGGTCTCTTCCAGCCCATTCTACGATTCTAAGGCTGTAAGGTTCCATGATGATCTTTCTGCTCCAAGCCCCCTGTAAAGTGCAAGTAAAAAGATGGAAAAAGCAATCTTCTTCAAATTAGAGTGAAATGTAATTTTTTTAACTGATAGAATTCCAGTTTCATCATTTTTATACTCAATGTCTAAAACACTGTTTTTGAATTAATTCTGTTTCCTGGTCCTCTACTCTTTATTCTCACTGGCTTATTTTCAAATTCAAGCCTCTTGCTATTGTCTTATTTAAGGTATTGTACAACTATTTCGTTATTTGGCACTCTCTTCCTAAAAATTCTTTTGAACTTAATTGAACTATTTATATAAAGTGATTTTTCAGCTGTATTTTCAAAATACTAAGATCTGGAAATTAAAGCTCCACTTTATATGAATAAAAGTTATAAATAGTTGGTTCCATAGTTTGATGTTTGTAAATGGATGGATGCTTCCATAAAATCTCTTAAGTAAGAGCCCCAGTAAATGGTCATCATCATGACTAGACTTCACAAATGAAGATCTGGGAGGGTTTTACCCACTCTTGCTGCAAGCGCGCTGATGGCTGATAAGGCCAACGCGAGATAGGCAAGTCTGGTTGCAAAAGGCACAGCAGAAAGTAAATGATACTGCAAGATTCAACTTTACACTATAGTATATAAATAAAAGATAGTAGTAAAATCAGTTATGCAGTGGGGAAATTGTGCTTGGGTGGTTTATGGGATTATACACCTTTTCCTTTCCCAAGTCCACATTTCTCTTCCTGTTGTCACACAAGTGAAATGGTTCAGTGAGGCCAATGCACTCTGACCCAAAAGGCAAAAATTATTTGCTAGACTAAATGAGGCTGGGGTCTTTTGGTTTCCATTTGACTTCTTGACAGGATTTTTCTTACAGTAATGTCTTCTTTCTTGATTCCCAAAGGAAGCCCTCACACAATAAAATGTTGCTAATTAAGTTTAAGTGAACTCAGCTGCATAATACAAAGTCAACCTATCACTCACAAATCATGAAAGGTGATCCATTTAATTTCTGTTATTCCGTAAGGCTTTAAGACAGTTTTGCAAATAAGAAGAAACAACATTTTTAGTCCTTAAAAATACTAACCTGAAAGTAATATTAAAGCATAGGTATATTTGGTTCTTTAGTATTCTTGAGACACTATTGTCATGTCATGGTCAATGCCAGGTCTGTTCTGCTAATAATTTTAAGCCAATTATCATCCTGAGACTTATCTGGTCTATTACTCTCTCTCTAAAATAAAGATGAGTTGCACTGGCTTGTGTCAGATATGGTCCCAAGGAAGGGAATGGCTGAAGGCAATTTATCCCAGAACAACCTCCATCTGCTTGCTTTGAACACTCAGGGACTTTCAGTTTCATGTTTCCCTTGACCAGGGACTGTTAACTCCTTTGAAGTACTGTGATTTCCACAAATGGATGCCAAAATGAGAAAATCAAGCTAATTTTCTTTTATGATCCAAGTCTGGATTTGAGTTTAGGTCTTGAGGAAGACGAGGACATAAAGCTAATACCCTGTTTCATTCTATTGTTCAATTGCTTTTTGTTTCCACTTAGCTACCCGGTGCCATACTCATAGATTTATGTTATAGATTTAGGTCACTTCCAGAGTTTTACATCTGGAAATAAAATTTTGCTATAAAACAGGAGCAGTCATGGGAAAGCCTATTTTAATGTCACAACATAAAAGCTACATATATTATTTTAGGTTCAGAGATAAAATGAAGGCTGGTGCTGTGAATCTATGAGACAGTAAATAGCAAATGAAGAAGTTACAGCTTGTTCTGTTGTCATACAAAAGAACAAAATAGACAACTGAGCTGAGGATTTTCATTTCAATTTCCAGAAAGCTTTTTCATTTCAATATATGTGGAAATATAAGGCATTCCTTATTTCTCTCTGGCTGCTGCAGTCTAACCTAAATAGTCAAAGGCACTGTAAGAATTGAGAGAATGGAGTATTAATTTACTTTTTCATTCATTCCTGTAATACTTTCATTAATCTAATGTACAAATACCACAGAGGAATATGCTTCATACCTTTACAAGTTCTTATTGAGATTTTATTTATATTATGCATACCTGCCCATCATATTGAAGTTGGTGTGAAGAGGGATTCACTGTGATAGATGAACAGCTGAATCTCAGAGATACGACACTGGAAAGAAAAAGATTAATTGTAAGACTTGATAATTTGTCTAAAAACTGTACTATTCATATTGTGATTCACTGATAATGGCTTCATTTTATATCTTGAGCAATACTTATTTTGTACATTCTAGTCATTAGACTGACCATAAGTGACTTCTTAAAAAATATCTTTACAAAGACTTTTGTAGATAACCATGAAACAGTATTATACTAGAAAAAAAGGAACCAAGACTAATGGTGTGGAATATACATCCTATTTTCTATGTTCCTCAACTGGTGTGCTTACAAAAGGGATTTTCTTCAAAGCTTTTATCACAACCATAGCCATAAGCATGTACATTCAATGCACAGCTGCTGGTGTAACCTAAGAAATGAATTTATATTGTGGAGTGAGATATACGAAATTATCCTCTAGATTTATGTCTTGCTTTGATCCCACACTTAAAGAAAACAAACCAAAAGAGTTCCTTCTTTAACTGACTCCATGTTTCGGTAGTAATAGTGACTAAAAAAAAGGCCTGAAGACACTTCATTTAATTCATTCCCACTTTTAGATGTTTTATGTTAAACTCCAAATTTACCCCTAAGTAATCTGTTTTCTGCTTCACACCTCACAGAATAAATAAAAAAAGAGAGAAGACCTGTCCTACTTCCTAAATAAGGTGCTCTGGATTTGAATTATGACAGTTAAGATCCTAATGCAAGAAAAGGTCATCATATAGAGGCATAAATAGAACTGTCATTTTAAACTAAGGTGAAGATGTTATGTGCTGGTACAACACTGCAATTCAAGAATTAAAATGATTATAGAACAGGTGGCATTCAACAACACATAAAATCCTGTGCATCAATAATTCTGGAAAGGCAATCAAGTAAAACACTTAGTGAAAATGTAAGACAGAATATTAAAGTTTTAAAGCTATGTTAAGGAGTGTCTATCCATCTCTCAGGTTTCTTTTCTGTAGCAAAATTTAAAAGGAAGGAGTTGAAAGAGGAATTAAAAAAGATTCACTGTTACCTTTGATGCTCTATAGAGAAATTAATGATTTGATTTTGCTACAGTGTTATTTAACAGATACTTTCACAACAATGGAGACGTTTGATGGCTAAATATGATGTCCTTAAGGGTTTAGTTTGACTATTTAACTGAGCCTAATCATAGCAATTAAAATCTCTTAGGTATTTGAAATAAACCAAGGGTGCAGTTCCATTCATGATGATAGCTTACAGAAAGAATCAGGTTCACTGACACCAATAACAATTCCTGAAATGCAAGAGTAATAGACACTCTTCAAAAGTTCCTAGTGTTCATGTAATTCTTTGTCTGGACCTAAACTTCGCTCATTGTCTCAAAGTTTTTGCTCCTGCTTTTAACAATCATTCTGTGAATATTTCATAACATAATTTTTACTAGGCATAATAAGTACAAAATGCCTGGCATGTAACAATCATGTCATTGCAAAGAATGTTAATAGCTGCCATATCAATAACCTTCCACTATATTTAATGGAAATAAGGTTCAGAACTATAGTAGTGATAGTGTCTAAAAATTACATGGTCATCCACGGGGGAAGGTGCTAGAGACCATCTGTCAGACAAGCAGTCCTAGTCTGTAATGTCTGTCTTAGTGATAAGATCTTCCCTTGTAGAGATCTGCAGGGCCCAATCTCAAAGTATGTATTTTCGTACAAGAGGGAAGTGGGTCAAAGCCAGCACATCTTGGTTTCAGAAAAATTATTCCCCTTGACTTGTTTTATCCTACAAGATCCATCTAGTTAACTGCAGTGGGTGGAAAAGAAAGATTTGATTTCTCAGTCACAGAGAGAATTGCAAAGGATTTTGTTTCATGTTTTTCTTCTGCTTTTATTCTCCCCTTAACATATTCTTACTATGTTAAAGGACTACCATTCAGTACAGGTTTTGGCTGGAATAGAGTTAATTTTCTTGTCAGTACATGGTATGGGGCTATATATTGGATTTGTGCTGGTAACAGTGTTGATAGCACAGGGATTTTTTTGGTACTGCTAGGCAGTGTTTGCATGGTGTCAGGGCCTTTTCTGCTGCTCACACTCCACTCTGCCAGTGGGGGAGCTGGGGGTGCACAAGGATTTGGGAAGGGACACAGCTGGGGCAGCTGACCTGAACTGACCAAAGGGATATCCCACACCATATTACATCATGCTCAGTATTTAAAGTGAGTGAACAGCTGAGCTGCCTACCAAGGCTAAACCCATACCACCTCACCTTGGGAGAACACAAACACAGCTGTTTCTGTTCCATGTATACTGGTGCTTTTTTCCCTGTATCTTTATAGCACAATTTCACTCTGTGTAGTGCAGTTGCCCAGTGACGCTGAGGGAGTGGTTCACACACTGCACTGAGTTCCATACATTGGCAAGCCAGTGCACTGCACCCAGCTGATTGAAACTGTCAGCTTCCTGCCACAGTAGCCAGCAGCAGCCCATGACCTTCGATTCTTTGCTAATACTTCTTGACATATTCCAGACTTTCAGGCTAGCCTGAAAGGAAAAGAAATAAATAAAGATAATTTGCAGTGTTATAGCTCACTGTTAAGAACAAAGAAACAAATAAAGGATTGAACCTTTAAGTTATGGATTTTTTTCTTTTATTCATCCTTCTAAATAGGAGAAATCAGTATGGTAAATGCTATTCTGCCTATGAGTTATTCTGCTTTTTAATAAATATTCTGGGAATAGCTTTATACATTTTGGAAGCTTGAAGTTCCCTGGTGATAAATCATCAATGTTCCATATGACACAGGCATGTTTTAAACTGTGTACCCATTGGAAAAAGCTGTATATTGTTTTTCTGAATGCTTTTACCTTGCTTCCTAAAATTATAAATCATATTGTCACCTTCTTAAGTGATTTATTTTCTAAATTTTTGTATGTCTGCAGAGAGGGGTGAAAAAACAAGAGATACCCAGTCTTTTCTTATCACTGTACTATTCAAGCTGGTAGAAGTGATGAAAGGCTCAGACTGCATTAAGAATTCAGCTCAGTTTTCAGCTCACCTGTATTGCTATTGAATACTTTTCCTTAAAACAAGTGCAAAGAGCATTTGATTGCTTACCTAAAAATAGTGCCTTTTAATGGAAAGTGAGAGATGCTGAACCTGCAACAGAGCATGTGGGAAGCAGCTGGGGCTGTGCTGGCCTGCATGCAGCCACAGAGGATGCTATCAATAGCAACTTGAGTGATTTGGTCTGATCTGAGATGATGAGGCACTTAAAACAGTCATGACCGCTGCCAGGTTTTAGCTCTTCTTTAGCAAATGACCTTCAGGATGCCCTACAGTAGGAAGCCATTCAACATGACTTCTGAAAAAAGAGGGACATTTAATTGGTTATTATTTTATTTTAGCAGCTTTACATTCAATAAAATGCTTGGACTGCAGACGTATTTCTCTGTCTTGGAAAAGAACAGAGTACAGAAAGAATGATACAAGTCCTAAGTGCTGGAGTACCCTATAGTAAATGCAGCCATCAGTGTCATACTCACATCCAGACTCAGGTTACTCTGCTGAGCACCTCTCAGAATAATGGCATGTGCATTTCTTCTTTCCCCCATTGATTGTCCTGTTTGAGCCTGTGAATTTGAAACTACTTGCTTCCTAGAAACTTCATAACATCAGTAGCAAATTGCTACTTGCATGCAAGAGAGTCAACAGTGCTACCACTGCTACACCAGAATGGGGTAAAATCTTTGGAATTGAGCCTGAAGCTTAAAAAGGGAGCAGTAGGTGAGATTCATGGCCTGAGGCAATGCAAGCAGTAAGCTGCCGAATAATTTCATGAATTAAAAGTAAGCAATTAAATAAATAAATACTACAAATATTATTTTTCTCCACCTCTTAATTGTATGCCATGGCGTAGAAACTCTTACAATTCATGACCGTCATGAACAGCTCTTTCTTCAGGAAAAAAAATTTCTCTGCATCCTCAGGTCCCAAATGTTAGAGACTTCCATAGTTGAAAAATTCCTCACATTTCCACAAGAAAATCAGAAAAAAGACACAAATGTCAGGGGGAAGAACTTAGATCAATTAATGTATCTGTCTGTTATAGAGATGGAAATGGTCACATGAAAAGCACATTCTTATTTTTCTGTAAAAATAAATACTGTAGCAGTAGAGGGTAGTATCTGAAACGAAGAAAAGCCAAGAGCTTAGGAGGAAAGTTTTGTGTTTGTATTGGATCTGGCTGAGATGGAGTTAATTTTCCCCACTCCAACCCTCATAGTGCTGTGCTTTGTAGTTAGAAATGTGTTGATAACACAGCAGGGTTTTAGACACTGCTGAGCCAGTAGGCTCAGAGTGATGAAGATCTTGGGCGAGGCCATAGCCAGGATAGCTGACCCAAACTGACATTCCATGCTGTATGACACCCACCCAGCTACAAAAGCTAAGAGAAAAAAGAGGAGAGAGTAATTCCTTACTACGAGTCTGTCCTCCAGAGCAAATATATCATGGTTCCTACTTCCCAAGAACATCTGTTGATAGGAAGTAGAGAATAAATCTTTTGTTTTCCTTTGGTTCTGCATGGGTCCTTTGCTTTAGCTTTATTAAACTGCCTTCATCTTGGCTCATGAAGTTTTTTTCGTCTTATTTTCTCAACTCCTTGTCCTACTGAGAAGGGGAGTGATAGAATGGCTTGGTGGACACCTGGCATCCAGCCAAGGTCGATCCACTACAGTGTTGTAAGTAAAGAAGCCCACAGATTAATGGAGCGGAAATGAAACTAGGTAGATGAAAAGAATTCATAGTCTGCCTACGGATGAATAAGGCTAGAGAAGGAAGATATTTCTGCCTTAGAAAAAGAAAGAAGCCTATAATGAAATTAAAAAATGCAAAGGCTTACACTTCTTAGGGGAAAGAATAACAATTTTAAAGGTTCATATGCTCTAAAAGATATCAAAAGACTTATTTTAGAAACTATAAAAAAGAAATTTCTCTTTTCTAGGTTACCAACAGTAATTTTAAGACTGTCACTAGGCTGTTTAGTATATACACTGCCTTGTTAGTTCCCGACTAAATGGATCTGTAGTAGAAAAATAAGTAAAAGAAAAGAAAAAACAGTAGATCCTGAACCTATTATGTGTCTGCAAATCTTAATATTTATGGATTTCAGAACTTTTGTCAGATGTGTATCAGGAAAGCATCTTCTCTGTGAAAGAGATGTGAGCAAAGACACCAACCAACGCAAGAACTGCATAGGATGAAACCAATCACCTTGTGGTTAATGACCACACACCTAAACAGAGGCAATACCAAACATTTG
This sequence comes from Formicarius rufipectus, assembly GCA_013399695.1. NCBI lineage: Eukaryota > Metazoa > Chordata > Aves > Passeriformes > Formicariidae > Formicarius > Formicarius rufipectus. Next base: position 2,177,248 of record VXAU01002292.1, read on the forward strand.
CATCCCATCTTGTATTTGTATTACAGTATGGTGTCCCTAAGCCAACAGAAATGGACAAGCCTCTTTCCGCTTCCCCAAAACATTCCTTCTGCAGGCAAATGCATAAGTTACAGAGGCTCTGACTGCGTCTGGTTCTTGTGCACAATCAAATTGCTTTATTATTGCAGGGGATTGTCTCAGTGAAAAAGCCAAAGCTAAAACATTGGTCTCCTGAGATCCAACGACCTGGTGCTGGCCATTTTTGAGTGCTTTTTGAAAAAAGCAACTTCAGCAGTATGAAGATGGTCTGTAGTGTTACTGGAGGTCTTTTGCACTCTCTTTTTGAGTACTTTGCACTCTCTGCTTCTACTGTGACTAGTGAAGGTACACATGTTGTCAGGCAACCCAGTGCTCAGACTATTTTGCCTGCGTTGTTGATCTCAGCAAGCTCCAGACAATGCCTGCGGCTTTGCTTCCTAAAAATGGATCTATTTCTTCTTTTCAACTCTGCATGTTACTTGGGTTCTTGGCATTATAGCACCTCTTCCCTAGTTCCTCATAGAGCCCAATGGCAACTGGAAGTTCCATTAGCTATCACTGTTGCTTACATGCTTTGAAGAAGGCAAACAATGACTTCTAAGGGATGGACTGGTTCCCTTGTCTGATCCAATTCCCTTGCATTTGAGCTAAAATAGTATTTAGTAAAAGGTGCTTGATTATTTGTTCTACAAAACACTGGAAAGCTAGGGTGACTTGAAATAAAAATTGTTCAGTCTTCTTGAATACAGGGAAAAAGAATAGGAAGATAATCATATCGTGTAGTTACTGTACATGCAAATTTGAAAGAGTTTGTTTTCTTTCATCTAGGATTTCAAATACACTTTCAAAGAAGAATTTGCATAATGTTATATGCGATGACTAAACCTTCCTCAATGAGAATGTCTGTATTTGTGTTTCTTTTAGCAACATTCCTTTACTGTTTTTTTTTGTTCGTTTGTTTGTTTTTTGTTTTGTTTGTTTGTTTGTTTTGTGGATGATCAAATTGAAGTTAGGGTAATTGAAAGAAAGAAGAGGATTATCTTGCTGATATAGAGAATACATTGAGCTTTGTGCACTAAGGAATTTTGATTCAGAGATCATATGGTCTATTTGGGGTTAAGTAATTTTCAAGATCTTTACCTTGCTTTAAATGGTATTACTATGGCATGCTCAGTTACAGCTAATGTCTGTATTGGCAATTTAGAGCAGGAAGACTCCATGATTGTTAACATACTTCCTTCCCTGAAATATGTTGTACTTATTATATACAATTATTTAAGATAATTTGTAACAAATTTCTTGAGATTAGCTGACACTGATTTACAAATAGTGAGATATATCATACTTATGGTACACCCTTGTGTTTGTATTATATAGCCTTCCTTCTGAATCAGACAACAGGTTCTTCTTCTTATTAAACAGTTTCTCTTGTGGATAGAAAATTACCCTCTGCAGAATACCATCACAGCTGTGTCTACGTGCAGTTGGATAGAAGTCTGCTCTGCCAGATAAATGTCAAGGCCTGAATAGCCCTTTTGTGTCAAAAACCATTCTAGGTGGAATATGGAACAGATTTGGAACAGGAAAGGAAAGTATTTCAGACCAGATGGTTAATCTGATGGAGTAATATTCTGACAGAAGGAAAGAGTAGTATTGTATAGTTTAGCAGTTATATCAGGAAGAGAAGAAAGCCTTTCTGCTAAGATAATGGAGGTCCATGATTGTGCTGGATTCTAGGATAATATGACAGTTCCTAATAATACATCATGGGAAATAGCTAATGTAGTATGATAAAATTTTCATGCTGTTATACTGTTTCAGCATTTCCTGAGTGGCAGTGGATGAGAAACATATTCTTGCAAGCAATTCCTTATTATTTGAAGGTAATATTTATATCTCCATATATGTGATCTGGATTTTTTTTGTCTTAATCTGGTTTTGTAATTTTTATGGGATGTGTCTCACCCATATGAAATTCTGGAGAGGATAGAGTTATTCATTAGATTGGAGAGTTAGAAAGGGTTTATTCATTCCATGGAAAAGATTGAATCTGAGATTACCAGTTCCTATTACAGTGTGTCTAACTTGTCATCAAATGCAATCATTTATAATATTCGATTGGGGATCAACAATTTATTAAGAGCAAGGCCTGGTATAAAGGCCGGTTTAGGATTTCAGATAAAAGGGATAAGAAAGACACAGCATTTTGAGCAATGCAGCAGTGAAAGGTAGCAGCACCTTATTCCTGCTGAGATCCTCATTTCCTGCTATCTGGGGCTCTCAAAAAGGCTGATGCACTTGCTGATAAGATATCTGTGGTTTCTGACAGGCAATGTCTTCTGGTCCTCACCGATATTACTCTTTGACCTCTTTGATGTCTAAGTTAAAAAAGGAAAATGCAGGCTGGCATGCTGCCCTCGAAAGATTGCCAACTTTCTCATCAGGGAGTGGTCCTTGAGAAATCAAGGCCTAGTTTATGTGTTGGTGTTTTATTAGTACAGAAAATGAACGTGAATCTGAAAATAAAATGCATAATAGGTTTCATTACAGCATCACTAAAGGACCTTGATATGAGAGCTCAGTGAATTGCATTTGTAACATGTATGTGGTGAGTACCCAGGAAAGGAATTTATTTTCAGAGTATTTAGGCAGTTTATGGAAGTTCTAATTAATCTCTTTAAATGTGATCTCTGATTTTGAAGACTATAGTAATTTGTGAATACCTTATGATATATACTATGGTACCACTCACTGAAAAATGAATTTCAGTGTCTCCTTTCAGTGTCTTACATCTAAGCCTGCACATCATATTGTTTTGACATGTGATGTGAACCATTGGAATAAGAATTAGGTAAGAAACAGAAATGAAGGTACAGCAGTTTTTAGTATACAAATACTATTAAAAATATAAAATAGATAAGATGTAAAGAAATCTGAAAATGTAGACATCAAATTTTCCAACAACACATCACACTTACTGTTGTGAATATGTGTTTAGTAAGTGAATAAATCAGTAAATTTTAACTCTTCTTTCAAATCATATTTCAAAATTATCAAAATAATTTAAATAAATAGGTTTGTGGGTTTTTTATTCTTTTTATTTTGCACATCTGATAGACACAGGGATTAAAAATTTGTATAATTATTTGCAGAACTGTGGGAGAACTCTGGTGGGGAAGGACCTCAGGTGATTTCAAGTCCAATTCCTGGCACAAAGTAGGGTCAGTTATGGAGTACAGCTTTATCCAGCTAGATGCTGGAAACCTCCAGTGATGGAGAATGCTCAGATTGTCTGGGAACAACCTGCTACACTGCCTATTATATGGAGAAAATATTTTTTCTTATATCAAGCGGGAACCTTTCTGATTTTTAACTTGCACCTGTTACCTGTCTGTTCACCATGCACAACTCACAAGATACTGGTGTATCTTCATTGAGATCTTCCTGATAACCTCCTCATAAAAGCTGGTGGTCTGCCACTAGGTCCCCCTGAAGCCACTTCTTTCTTCTCCAATGTCAGCAAGCCCCATTTCACCAGCTTTTATTAATGAGGCAAGTGCTCCAGACCCCTCCACTGACTGGCAACTCCCTACTGAATTCAAGGAACTTACTAAAGTCTGTGTGGCATTGGGTAGACCAAAACTGAGTGCACAATTTAGATGTGTTCACATGAGTGCTGAGTTCAAGTGGATGATCTGTTCCCTCAATCTATGGGCTGAAAAACTGTTAATATGACCCTGGGGTGCTATGGGCTTTCCTTGCTCAGTGCACTAACTCTCGAGAGTGATCATTTAAAGAAATTTTTCCACTGATCAGAAAAAGTTACTCAATGGTTAATTCAGAATTATTAAACTGCTAAAATTACATGTAATCTGCTCACTATTGATCATAATTGTGATCATGGTCCCTTTCACTAGAAAGATCCAATAAGATGTCATAAACACCGTTTTTGTGACCTATATTACAGGCATATGTTTTGGACTTTAAAGGTTGTATTCAAATATGAAAGAGAAAAATCTAGATATCTTAATTTCTGGCATTAGTTAGAGCTCATCTGTAGTGCAACAGTGTAGGTAGTGCATGCAAAGTGATTACTCCAAGGAAATATATGTGAAGTTGTCACTCAAAGGACTGCAGGCATTTTTCATGCTTGAGCCTCTGTGGAAACATCAGTGAAAAGCATATCCTCAGATATTTATAAGCTTGTTCAAGAGGCTTTTATCATCTCCAATGAACTCTGACAGTTTATTATTTTCTTCTAGTTGTGCAAGTTTCAGAGTGGCTCTGCTGAAACATGCTATTATATCTATGGACCTTTCTCAATAAGGTAGATCTGCTATAGGTTTAACATGTGGTTAAAAACAGAATAACTGTGGTTTAAAAACAGAATAATGAAAGGCCAACGCCTTTTACAGAGCATAATAATGATATTATTATGGCTTATAGTTGAGTCAGTATTACTTCTAGAGCCCATTATATGAAGTTCAGAACCTTTTAGTGTCATCTTAAAAAAAAAGATCAACATTAAAACCAATGTATCTAATATAATTATCAGTAAAAATTCTTTAAGTACTGCTTGGTTTACCAGGTATGAGATTATGGTACAGTGGAAGCCTTGGGGAAATGGAGATAATTGTGTGGTCAAAACAGTTCTTATCCTGGGTAAGCTGTTAATTTGTTATAACAAATTAATTTATTAAACACTTCAGCATTGGTTTAATGAGCTGTCTAAATTAGAGTGTTGAATGCCACCAGCAGCAAAATATTAATAAATCTTATGTACAGAAAGGATTTTACACCATTATTGAGTCATTCCTTTTCTGAGTAAGGGTTTTTATTTCCTCATGTGAACTTCTCTTGCTACACCATTTCTTTCAAAACCAAAACATGAATAGTTCTTAAATCACAAAAACCACAATATTGAGTTTTATGCAGCAGTACTCTTGCTGTGCTTTAGTATTGAGGTTTTGACATTAAGTGGATCAAGTGTATCAGTACAGTGACTATGTTTTGAAATGAGAGCAAGGCCTAAAAGAGTTAACTGGGTTAGTAGAAGTACCCTGCTCCATTAGAAACACTGCCTGTGTTGAAACATAACATGATAGCCCATTCTGTTCTGCCTACTGGAGTGTGCTAGGAATGCTACACAGACAACACTGGGGCTATAAAATAAGGTGAGCATTCAAAAAGACCATGAGCCAAGTATCAGTAAGGTGGGCGTTTGAGGAAGATAGGAAGAGTCAAGAGTTTTTGCAAACTTCAGCAATCAGGTGAGTTAACAAAGTTGAGAAGGTCAAAGTGAGGTAGAAGAGTGAACAACCACCAGAGTGAGGCTGAAGGGCAGAAAGACCACCTACACTTCCTGCCAAGAGAAGATTCTGGGAGACTTCACCTCAAGCCCTCCCTAAACCCCGCCTATATGATGGTTAGGTGCTGAAATTGTATGAATATGTATGTTAAGATGTTGCAATCAGGTATGTAGACTGTATAAATTATCTTGATTTTCACTGAAATTTTGGAACTAGTTTGTCCAATGCGAAGTGGTTAGTTCCCCAACATTGACAATAATATCTTTGCTGCTTAAAGATAATATTTTTCTAAGCAGTTCCTTTTTTCTGAGCTTTTATGGCATCAGTTTCTGCTGTCAAAATGCAGCTTTAGAACTGTTTTAAAATGTAGGAGGCTAACAGCACCCTTAGAGAAAACTTGCTTATATTTATTTCTATCCAGACAGAGGCAGCAGAAGGTTTGCCAGACACTGACAGATGCAGACACAGAATTTGCTACTCAGATTCAGAGTGGAGGTCTATTATCCTATTCCTGGCAGTGGACAGTACCACCTGGAGTAAACAAAAGGAGATGACAGTGGCTTTTGGAAGAAATATTCTTCCTCTGATAATCTTGTACTTCCTCCTGTCACAGCAAACAGCCTGGTTCACAGGCTCAGCTGTGGCTACCGTATTCAGATGGTAGGGAAAGGCTTATGTATGAGGGGTAAAAGATTAGGTGGAACCTATGATCTTTGAGAAGATCCTCCAGTTGAAACTTAACCTGTAATTAAGATACAAAAGGCTGGATCATTTTAATGAAGGATATTTTGGGCTTTAGTGTATGTCACCATGTCTAGCAAAATTCGTGATTAGGTATTCATTCTATTATAACTCATATCATTATTATAATTTTTTTTTCAGGTTTGATATTTTGGTAGAACCTGGGTGTTTTATTAGTTTCAGCAATAACTTGCACTAGGAGCCTCCGTAGCTCAATTGTTGTTGAGTGAGAAGATTTTCTGCTACCAGACTGATGTTTCAGTCTTTCAGTTTTGAACAATTCTCTTGTGTTTTTCTTTCATGAAAAAAGGATAGTTAGCAAACCTCCATCTAATTTCTCTGAACTTCATTCAGTCATTTATTTACTTGTCATTTCTAGAGAAAAAAAATGTATCAATTTTTTTTTCCTCGCTTCTTTGGTTGTGTTTCCCTTTACACAAACTCTCTATTGATACATTCTTTTTTAACTTGAGTAATGATGACCAGATAAATTATTATGGCAATTGCCTTTGAATTTCACTATTAAAATAGCCCCAAGTACTATGAGCTTATCAGTGATCAGAATTTCCTACTGTTCACAGGCAGCAGTTTAGGATCACACAAAGATATTAAGATTTTCAGGTGTTCATCCAAAGGCCTTTGTAGCCTTTGGGTGACCTTGTGAGATGCTGGTATCAAAATTTTGATAACAAAACATGGTATCATCAGAAGGAAGACACTTATTTTAATTTTTTTAACTCTGATAACGCCTATTTGTTCAGTAAATGCTTCCCAAGCACCTGTAAACAGGCTGCACTACAAATGAATGCATAATGGGAAAAACTCGAGGGAATTAGACCAGTGTGGAAAATTAAATGTGTGCATTTATTTATAGCAGGAAGCCCATCACTTACCTAGTTATATTGTTTTATTTCAGAAGATATTTACGTAAGAATTAATTCTTTCCAGTGATAGTCTTTTCCATGCCAGTTTCAGATTTATTCCTTTGACTTTTCCAGAGCTTTCATGTTAGCCTTGTTTTAACATAAAGAAGGGATACAGGACACAGCAAAGTCATATTAATTCATTGTATATTAAAATTATTGATGTAGAATTGAAATGCTTAAATTTTTTTTTACTTCATTGATACCTGTTTTAGCACTGAAACTAGGGTTTACTAAACTGAGTTATATCTATGTATATATCAACAAAATAGGTTTTTTTATAAAGTAAATAATGCAAAACCCCCCATATATCCCTCAGTCATTTTTATCTTACATAATAACACATTGTGCATCTGTTGCAGGTTTCTTGCATGTCTTTTTCTCTCTGGCATAGATTATGTCTCTGAACCTCTTTTAGGGCTCATTATATTGATATGAATAATTGAAATTTATCATGGTTAGCTTAGTAAAATTTCTTTTGTGGATTCATCTTTCTTTATGTAAGCATGTGGATAAGATATGGGTAATCTATAAAATATTTAGTATTCATCGTTGTAAGACGTCAGCTAGTTGCTCTAGACTTACATCTATGAATCCCCAGCCCTTTCCAGACTAGCACAACATGCTCTCACAGCCAAATTGCAAAGTTTTGCAAGTACTTAGCAAGCATTATATGACCCAGCAACCACTGATCTGGCAGAGAGGCATATTAAGGGTTTAATCATGAGAATATACCCGATTCTGCTTCAGCCAAAAAAAGCAATATTTTGTTGAAATTTTCATGAGGAGTAAAAGAAGACCATCAGACCATGCTGTTTTTCATGTTGAAACCATTCCATTTGATACAAATTTCAATTTTTGAGACAGTGTTATACACATAGGTTAACAGACAGTCCTATTTTTACTTGTATTGGAATATTTAATTCTGAGAGTGAAGTGAATGTTTACAGGAGTTGGTATTTTTCTGAAAGTTTGAAATTCACAAGGCAGAGAAATCCTAGGGAAAGTATGCAATGTTAAGTGACTCAAGAAATGAGTAACACATCATAGCACAACAACTGTGTTAGTAAACAGCTTTAAATAATGATCAGGTTGAAGATAAACTGTCTCAGTTAATTTGTACTACATCAGGACATAGGTGGAGAGATTTGATGATGAATTACCTAACATAAAACAATAAATTCCCTTAGGTACTTCATAGGCAACCTATAATATTCTGCTTAACATTGCCTGTGATGACAAAGTCTGAGACTCTTTAGATTGCAGCCTCATGGGAATGACCATTGATCTAATACTCATGGTGACAGTGATCTTATCACTGTGTGTACCAGACAGAGGCATGTTCAGCATTTGAAGCAAGGTCAGGAGTCTTGGAAATAAAAAGGCTGGGTCAGCAATAATAGTTGTAGTAGTCATTACCCTTTTTACAGCTTCATTAGGTTCTACATCTGCAGTAATTGCAACATGTAAAGCTCTTTTCTTAATTCAAACAGAATTTATAATTCTAGTTCAAATATTTTCACATAGTTTTTTGTTATAAAAATATTATTTTGTCAAAAGCAAAAATTATGGAGGAATTTATATATTGCATTTAGTATTTAACTTCTAAAAAATTTTATTTTGGTATTTTCTATAAAGTAATACTCTACCTGACTGATACTAAAATATTTATTTTTAGACTGCATGACATGTTTGCCTACATAATTATTGCATCATGAATTATTAGTTATTTAACATCTTCATATCAGAGGTCTGTTTCCAGAAAAAATAGTGACCCTAGTTTTGCCTTAGAACATATTTTTGAACATTCAGGTTATAAAAATGCCATGACTTTTTGAGATTTATTGGAATTTTAAACACTGTGGACCATTATAGGCATTATATGACTATTAAAACATTTTCTAAATGGTGGGTTACTGTACTTTCATCAGTCTTTAATTACTTTGAACACTTAGTATTTGTAATAAAATTCACATAAAAATTAAAGACAAAAATGTTTTTGACTATTTATGCAGCTTAGCTCAGGAAGTGATTGTTATCTTATATATAGGATATTGCCTCTGAGAAGCATTTGATAATACAGAAATACACAGTACACTGAATAACTTTGAGCTTGTCAAGTCAATAATCAAACTAATCTCACTTTGATTAGTTAAGTTCTGTGTAGTGTCTAGGAATTTGCCAAGACTAGGCCACAGGGAAGGAGACTTGCATAGTAATTAACTGGAAAAATATTTTCCTTCTCTAAAAATTACATTTACCTTTTTCTATTACATTACCTTCTGAATTTATTTTCTAGGCTTTTAATATTTTCAATGTCTTTGTTCATATTTGCTTATCAGACAAGATTTTTGGTTTGTTACTGATAATAAATTAACTGTAACTACAGCTCTGTGTTTGGAATTCTTCCTTAAAAATAAAAATATATATTTTTATTCAGTGCAGTAAGCATCCTCAGTAAAACAATGGTGTGTACAGAAGAGTGATAATGGGATGTCACCTACATCCAGTTTTATCTAGCATCTTTATAACAATGTGTCACTTGTCACATCTGTTTGATCATGCGGACTACATGTGTATCAACAGCACTGATGAACACAAAAGGCTTCAAATTTAGAAATAATTTGTCTTCACATCCAGGCTCACGTCACTATGCGGACGTTGTACTGAAGATTTGAATTGTAGTAGAAATGAAAAGAGAATAAGAGTAGTACACAAGGTTTTGTGCTGGAAACAATATATCAGAAGCTTTGAATTGTTTTGCCTTGTTGCCCTCTGATATCCTCAATCTAAATGTAACTCAGATTTTCAAAACTTATACAGTCACTGAATAGCCAAGGTTTTAAAGGTACAGCAGCTCTGAATTTTCAGATATGCAGAATTACACTCTATGAAAATGTCATTTATAGGTACTTCAGCTTTACTTTTCTACCCCTTTTGTAGCTCTTGAGTACTTGAAAAATCTTCCTTGAATTAGGCATGTAACTGTGAGGGGAGGAAAGTGTAAATAACACTTATAGGCACAATGAGAAGCTTCTATTTTCCTGTGTCCCTGTATGATAGTATCACTGGGATAATCCAATGTTCCCACTGAGACATAGGCACCAATTCTCTATCCTGTCATATATATGATTATTTATATTCTTCTGAATTATGCATTCTTTTTCTTAATATGAAATGACATATTTATAATAGGAAACAGCCCCCTAGATAAACTACGTGTCTGTAGCCAAGTCCCTTCCCTCAAGCCTTTTATCTGCCAAAACCAACACAGCCCAAACATGAGAGCATCATGATTTGCCCTTCATAATGCTTTTAAAACCTTCAGTCTTTTATACCAACTTCAGAATATTTCTTACATTATCACTGAGCTAAAAGGCACTGCTCAAGGTTTGTAAGGCAGAACATTTCACTTTCTTTTTGTCATGCTGCCATGCAGCTGAGTTCATAAGCCCAAGTTAAATGCCAGAGCTCTCCATATAAGGGGAGCTAAGTGCCTAAGAATGAAACTGGCACTTGCTAACAAGTGTTATCCGGTTATTGGAAAAAGCCAAAGTGCTAAAGCACGGCCTTACCTCAGTCAAGCAAACATTTAGGACCATAGCTCATGATCAGAGAAACACACGGCTGCCAAACTTATCCTACAGCTGAGTGTCAAGCTCAGGTCAGACACTTATTTTAAAAGGAAGACAAAAACGGGAAGGAGAAATATATTTATCTAGAAAAGAATTCTTCAGCTCACACATTATCCAGAATCAGACCAACCAGAGACTTGTATGCTCAAATCCTTATGTATCCCCTGGGTAGGAAGCAGGAATTGACATAAGTAATTCCTCTCTGCTTTTATTTCCTAAGAAGTAAAACTATATGCTTGGATTACCACTGTTGTCCTCACCCCACTGAATCATTCCAGAGATGATGAGGACAGTGAATTTAAGAATAGGCTAAAAATAGAGTTGTCACAAGTAGAAAAGAAAAATAATTCTCTAAAGGTATTTCAGACAGTCATGTAAGCTGTTGATTATTATCTAATTAGAGAAAAAGATGGAAGAGAGAAAGTAGTCAGCCTAGATTACATGTTTGATGTGCTAAAATTATTCCTGAACTGAATTGTAGGTTTGTGTTCCACACCAAGGTGGTGTGCACTATTAAAACCTGGATTCTGGTTTTATAATCTCCTTGTAGCAGCTGCCACTCAGTCTTTCAAATCACACACATCTTTGATGTCTGACTATTGTTCCATTAAGGTGCAGCTCACTGCTTTTTTCAACTCAATCTCTTTTAATCTTGCAAATCAAATAAAGCTCAGTAATGCAGATAACATGTCAAAAATGTCCTTACCTCATTGACATTCCCAGTGGAAGTCTACTTTTGAAATAATTTCTCAGCTAAGTACAGATATGTTCTGTAAACCATGAAACGTAGTTGAGAAGTGCTTAGTGCACATCAATAAAAGGCAAAAGATAGCCAACAGGTATCATAATAATAGTTAACTGCAGGGGTTTTGTGCAGTAGAATATAGATGTGCATAAAAATAAAATCAGATTTCATGTCAATGCTATTATTGCTAAATACTACTTCTTTATAAAAAAGAATACCAGATTGCATTTCTAGTGATATAACAGTGGGCAGAATAATAACTGACTAAGCATGCTAAGAAACTTTTGATACTGTAAGTAAATGGCTGTTGCACATCTTTAAGCACTGCAATCTATTATAGATTTATTCTTGGTGGTAAACATTTTTGTTGGAAGTTTGAAGACAGAAAAAAGCTGTCACTTTGATATAACATCATATGCATGTCTGAGGTGCTGGCAGGTTTTTCTAATGTGCTTCTACAAAGCAAGATTTAGATAGGAGGGACATAACAGCCTTTAACTCATAGAAAGGTGTCTGAGCTTAGAGGACAAGGAAGCCAGTTAAGACTTGGGAACTCTGCTGCTGAATAGGATTGAAATGGGCCTCTGACTATGTTTATGCTGTGAAATATTCATGACATGTTTACATATTTAAACTGAGATACTGAATATAGAAAGTGAATATATAAAAGTCACAAAGAAAGTGACATCTAGATCACATTCTTGATACAGTTATGTTACTTTATCAGTGAAAGTAAGGTACATTTGACAGACACAAGACTTACAGTACCTAATCCATGTGTAAAGCCAGTGTCAGTTGGATACAGATGTCACAGAATCACAGAACCACAGAGTGGTTGAGGTTGGATGGTACATCTGGAGGTCATTTATCCCCATTCCCCAAATCAAACATGGCCAGCTACAGCCAGTTTTCCAGGATGGCATTCAGATGTCCTTTAAATATCTCCTGTAACTGAGACTCCACAACCTCTCTGGGCAGCCTGTGTCAGTGCTTGGTCACCTTCACAGTAAAAAGTGATTTCTGACATTCAGACTGAAAATGATCAGAGGTGTGCTGAATTTTCTGTCCTGAGCTCTACTTCTGCATGAGGCATGACAGGGCTGATAGTCTCAGTGAATCTTTACGCTGCCCTGATCATGATAAGCAAGTTTTCATAGCCTTTATGGTCACAAGATTGCCCTTCTTCTTTGGGACTGAAATATATTTATGTTGCATTCTTAAAAAAATTTAAGGGCAACAGGAAGGAAACAGTTTGTGAACTATAGAAGCTACAGAAAAAATAAAACTCAATAAAACATTTAAGTCTTCTTCTGGAAAATATGGAGGTATTAACAATAGTCTATTCCTTTGTATTTAATCTGGCCTAAAGTTTTTGCTTTCAACATGCAGATTTCTGTCATTTATGCAAGAAAAGTAGTCAGCAGCATGCCCATAGTGACTTAAAAATTATCTTGAGACTAGGTAGGATTTTCAAGGAATCAAGTTAGTTTACCTATAAGCCTTATTCCCTAAAATTCCTTTTATGATGTTTTTGATTTCTTTGTATAGTGGACAATTTCCACACAGCTTCTATAATACGTGCTGATTTTGCTGTAAGCTCCTTTTGGTTCATCAAAATTACTGGCCAGTAAAAGCACAAAAGTGGTAGTATGCTCACCCTGGAAAATGTATCTTTAATTTTCTCTCTATATATACACTTTTTGAAATATGAAATAGTATTTTCCTCTAGCAAAAAAATTCAAGGAGACATGGTGGTCTTATTTTATTCGGTTGTTGTTTAAAATCAGCTTGAAATATATGCTCAGTGTCCAGTGATCCATCATCCAGTGACACATACTGCAGTAAAATGTACTTCCAAGAGGGACATGGAAGAACAAAAGTGGGAGTGAAGGTATGCTTAGCTCAGTGGTAGTAAATCACTTGTAAGTTTGCTTTGGTGGTTTAGCAAATCTGGCGGTGCAGATATAAATGTGCTGTGTGAAATATCTTCTGATTTGCCATAGAATTTTCAGCCATACTATTTGTTATATTTGTGCTGTGAAGTCATGCTGGTGTATTAACATATAGTATGTCAGGTATAATTAATGAATTGAGATACAGTTGGCATAAAAGTAGCACATCTCTTTATGGAAGTTGCAGTAAATGAAAAGAAGTCAGGTCTTTAATTTTAGATAGGTCTATAAACAGAAAATCAGAATTTTAACCACTGGGCAGTCCTTTCCTACTTGATAGTGTTTTGGAGTGTATTTGTCTTAAAAGTGAAATATAAAGTGGCTATAGACTATAGATTAGCTAAAGCTGTAGTAGACTTACTAGAGAGCAGAGAGCATTTTCCATCACACAGTGTGATTGCCTCCAATTTGGTTTCATAAAATGGTGGGTGAAACGGATAAATTACTCAGAAATCTAATTTGGAAACCTGAAAGTGCTGATGAATTCATGAACCCTTAAATTGTCTTAAGCCTTCTGAAATGACAGTTCCAGTAAAGAACAACTACAAATATCAGAAAATCTTTTGAAACTGTGGGAATACCAAAATCTGTGGCCCATGATTGTGAATTCGGAAATTTTTTATCAAATAGGACAGTTAGTTCTCTTTGTTGTGTTCATGAGCCTTTTAAATTTTTTTGTGTGTAGGCACAAATGATGTAATTTAGGAATTTATGACAATTCTGATGAATATGTGGTTGAAAATCATAGGATTGAAAGATCACTATGGAAGCATTTGAGTTCAGAAATAGTTATTAAAAAGCCTAAAAAATACAGGTTTTTTTAAGTACCAGCTGGACTGGTGCTAACTGGACCATGCTGCATGTTGATGTAGTTCTAACTTTCATTTCAAATATTTGTGCCTATTATTTTTCCTAACTGTTTTTTATTAATTTTAGTATCATTTAACTTTGAAAATAATCATTGCACTTTCTTTTTTGTTATAAAAATAATACCTTTTTTCTTTTATGCCATTAGTAATTACTAACTCATTTGACTCAGACCAAAACCAGTCCTGTCTCAAAACTGAAAAGTAATTTTTCAGAAAACCATCACTTAAATTGTAAATATATTTATCAAAAATTCCTTTTCTAACAAGATAGGAGATTTGTGTGAAAAGCAGATATACGGGAAAACTGCAAGAAGTAGATATTTTCCAAATTACTCTTTTGCTCTGACTGGGCTAAATTCTCCTTTATTTACACATACTACAAGAAAAAGGTTGAAATAAATTGTTATTATAAATATTGCAGAAGCAGAATTTCAATGTCTGTTAATTGGCATATACTTCATTTTGCCAAATCATAAACAAGCAGTTCTTTTGCAATTGTGATATATCAAATTTCATATTGAAGACAAAGAAAGATGTTAATTAAATAAATGCTTTCCAGAATCTGGGCTGTGGACATTTTTAATTACAAAGAGGGTTATCTTTGCTCAAATTTATTATTGAGAAATTTTTGTTTCTTTTTCTGATGATCAGGTTCTTCAAGATTAGAAGAAAGATAGTGAAATCAGAAAGCATTCCTAGATCACTTCTTCAGCAACATTTATCCAATCTGGAAAAGTCTGAAGAGCTTTCTAGCAAATTTCTGATCTACTTTCTTGATAAAGAATGAAATATTAAAGTTAAAAAAAAACCAGGCCAAATAAATTTTTTAAGTATTGCAAATGCAGCTTGACTGTATACAGATGTTGAAGACTTTGTTCCCCTTCTGGTAAGGAATACTGATCAATATACAAGGATGGAGTATCATTTGCAAACTACCTTAACAGTAATTACAGTTGCATCAATAAAGAGGCACAGATGTTAATAGTAAGGATGATGGCTGGAGATATATTTTGTTTTTTTATGCTTAAAATAGAAAAGAATTTATCTTTGCTTAAGATCTTAGAGAGTGTAGTGTTTCATCTCTGGATTTCAATTTTGGTAAATATATGTTGAAAGTAAATACTGATAAAGCACAGAAAACCATTCATGATTGGCAACAGTAATCTTTCATACTCATTGTGCCTTTGGAAGTCATATTTGTGATATAACTAAGTGTGGAATGAATGATGACTCTGAATGTATGCTAGGAATTTCTTGTGCTGTTTTCTATTAATTTCTTTACAGTTTTTGTGAATCTTGGGATTTATGATACACATTGGAAAGTGAATGCTAAAGAAAACAATTGGTTGGTTGTATGTAACACTGTCATCAATAGATAGAGGTGATATTCTATTAATAAGGTGGAAGACAAATAATTTTTTTAAATAGTATTTAGGATTATTGGTAAATAACAACTTGAAACACTCCAAATGTTGAAGACAATCATTATTTTCTGAGTTTGTGTAGTATCTGGTTCAACAATGAACACCAGGTCTTCTGAGTGCACTACTGAAAGCAAATAATTAATAACACGTCAGCTTTGAAAAGCAGTTGAAGGAAATGAGCAGGTGCAACTGGCATGACTTCCATATAAATTAATTCAATTATATCAAAGGTTATTGATGATTTATGAATCCAGTTTTTCTTTAGTTTCATCAGTTAAGCTTTGATTGAATAGGTTTCTCTTATTTTCAACCAGGATTTGCTTTGTCCTGTGTGTCAGTTTTCACAGACGCTGATTCCCTTAGATGATATTTTATTGAGGGATCTGTTTAGTGAAATTCATGTTGTGATTTCTCGCAAAATAAGTATGGGGAAATAAATCATACTCTGTCGTGTACTGTATAAATTTTACTTAGGAGATCTCCAGCCAGAGTGATTGAGTTTATGGAAATGGATACTGATCTGTTCAGTGCACACTAAGGACAAAGGAGAAGGCCAGAAGAGAGCTGGGGATACTGTAGGGATTGTTTTTTTCTGTCCTTGACACCAGTGTGCTTTCATAACCCCTTTCTGCTGGTGGAGGATTGCGCCCAAGGGACAAAGCCTGACTCTGAGAACTTGTTGTTACTGTAAACAGTTCAAATCTTTTTGATACATATACTACTGGGGTGTGAATATGGCTACTTTGAGAGCTAGTGTTTCAAGGTGGCCACAAAAATTTGCTTCCAGTTGAGATGTTCTAATTCAAGAGCAACAGATTTCAAGGCCAAAAGAAGCTGATATGGTCACTGTAGTCCATGCTACACCAGGTAGACAATTCTGCCTGGTATCTTCTGTAAGTTGAAGGAGCAAATGTTTTAGGATAATGTCCAATATTAAGTTCAATATTTCTAATGATAGAGAAATCCCTTCCTCTGGAAGATTGCTCTAGTGGTCAATTGCTTCCATTTCTGAAACTATGCACAAATTTTTTGAAATTTGAATTTATACAATTATTTCTAGCCACTTTGTCTTTTCTATTGTTTCACCCAACCATGATCATTACATCTGCACTTTTCAGAACATACCTAATCATATTGAAATTCATTCTTCTTAGGCAAATGTCATGTCATACACAAACAAGAGTAGCGTGTAGGAAATGGTCTGCTTTTTATTTAGCTTGCCTAGGACACTTTACTGAGAGAAATTAGTTAATTATGTAGGCAATGACTGAGCCTAATCAGCTGACTTTATAAAATCTCAGAAAGTTTCTGCCTAAACCTAGGGAATTCCCAACATTCCAGACCTGTCATTCATGGACGGTTATTAAAAAGCATTGACTATCTCTAGTTTTGTTTCCATTTTCATCATCAATTAAATGGCATTTGCAAATGTCTTTGATGCTTCTCAAAAGTATTGATGAACTAAATTTATTTCATTAAAATAAAATGGTTGGGATTTTTCATGATAAGCAATGTAAAGGTTACAATATGTTCTCTGAGTGACTGATGAAGAACAGCTCATGAAACAGATTACCTACCTGGAATTCATGAAAGAAAGTATAACTGCCAGTGATTTGCTCACAGTGTCTCTTCTTATTCATAGTGTGAGTCTAGATGGACATTTCCCTAGAACATCTATAATTATTGAGATTTCAAGAAGCTGGCAGGAGGGCTTGCACATATGTTTACAAAAGACATATTTGGCCATAGGATTGAACTGTAATGGATGGCAGAAAGTTTAATATTATCAATGTGATGAAAGATGCATGTAAAGATTTGAATAAACTCAAATCCACCTCTGGGAAAAAAAGAAAACAAACAAAAAACAAAAAAGGAAAAAAGAAAAAAACAAAACACCAAGAAAAAGATGCATAGTTTGAAATGTAGACTGTTAAATAAACTTCCAGAACCAGATCAAATTAAAGACATGGTGTTTATGAAGTAAGGTAATGCACAGGTATCCCCAAAATGCCAGGTAGTGGAAGATTGTAGGAAAATTTATTTCTAAAGTCGAGAACACTACAGTTAAAGAACATTAACCTTAATGCTATTTCAGTCATTGGGCCTGAGGAAAGACACAACTCAGGGTTTTTCTCTTCCTTGGTACACACCCTGTGAACATGTCTGCAAGCACTTACCCTTTTCTCATAACAGGAAGAGTTTCTCTGAAATATAGGAGGAGAAGACATCTAAACTGTCTCTGGAAAAGGTGTCTCTTCCAGGCAGGATAGCATTTTTAAGTAAAAAACCCTAATCTCCTCATAGTAAATTCTTCTGGAAGAGTCTTCTACCCCTGCAGTGGTTCATATCACATCTGAACCTCATATGCTTTGGATTTACTTCTTATTTGGTCTATAGCTTTGAAGTATTCAGTAACTTATATTGTAAGATAACAATTCTTATTTTTGTCTTATTTCAGGTTCAGCAGATTTTGGAATTATGATTTGATTGTAGTTAATTTTTCTAGCCTTATACTATTTTGTGATAAAGTGCAGCTCCGGTCAGAATAAATACAGCAAGACTTCACTAGATATTAACTGTTGCCTCTCATATGTGTGGACTGGTATACCGATAATATTGTGGGAATCTTGTGTGCTGTATTCAAGTTAATTAAAAGTCTCAGGTATAAGTCTGTAATTTTACATATTTATGTAGATAATGTATTATGTGAAAACTGATATTCTGTCATTCCTAATCAAGGTAAGACAGGCAATTGTTACAAGAAAGAGGGAGTGCATTCTCTGAGAGTGCTTCATTTTTTGCCTACTTCTTACATGTCCTGGATTCAAATTTTCCATCCACGTTTCTGAAATTTTGGCTCAGAATTTTGTCAAATAAAATTCTAATAGGAACTGAATTAAATGTCAGGTAGAGCTCATTGACCTGATTTTTCTTCCTCATAAAAATAGGTTTCATCCAATCAGTTAAAAATAGAGAAAATTACGTTTCAATATAATTTTATAAGTTTTATTTTTCTTCAGCTAAAATATTTTCTTGTCCAAAATAATCATTACTACTTGTTTTCAAGGAATAACCTATACTCAGTAATTACTTCAGATTTAACTTGTCCTTAAGTATGGAAATATTACAGGAGGATCTAATATTCCCATGGAAGTAATAGCCACATTTAATCCATTCACAACAATTAGGGGATGCTGAAGCAGGGAGTTCTCAAAGGGAGTGTTGTCTCTGGATGTTGAGTACAGCAGACACCTCTGATAACCACAGTCCTTCTCTGCTGTAGTGAATTCCATGGTAGTTTGGCCCCCATGCCTTCTGATGAGAAAAAGAGACCTGAGAGGCTGCACTGAACCTCTCTTTTTAGTTACTTCTCTGGGCCAGGACAATGCCTTGCTCTTTTAAATCCAGTGCTTTCGTTTTTTTTTTTTTTTTTTTTTTTTTTTTTTTTTTCATCAATGACCATTTTCCTCCTGTAAATCAGTTCTGTAGTACTGTAGCTCTAGGGCAGAAGTCATAAAAATCAAATCCTCTGAAAGTATTATGAGCAAATTATTTGACTGGAATAGAACTGAATATAGCTGTTTCCACCTGAGAAACCTACTGCCTTCTCCAAGCATATAGGAAACTTTCTGCGAGAATAAAGTTCTTTTTAAATTCAGGTAGCTGACAATTAGGACATGTAAATTTCAGAGCTGCCCGAACATCTTAATTATGTAAATCACCATGCAAAGCCGTATTAAAATAGTGCCAAGGTGTATGAAAAATAACACCTTCATAACATCTATACACATAATTGGCATATAAAGTGAAGAATAAAGGTGAGTTATAGAATATATTTCTGAATGTTTTGATTATAACATATATAAATATACAATTTTCTTACATTGCCACTGCATATGTGTTTAGTACCTTCTTTGTGTCTAAGTATTTTCATATGAATTTAACTTTCTAATGTGTTCTAACAATTACAAATAAGTGTGTGATTAGGTGTGCATGTACTGAGGGCTGTATGATGAGGGATACTCTTGAGACTTTATTGACACTTTCACTGAGTAATGAAATGATTAATTGTGATGTCAACAAGGCCATCACTGAACATGGATGAAAAATGAGCAGAATGATGCTTGCTGCTTAGCCTGCTTTTCCAGTTGTTTCTCTAAGAAACCAGCATTCTCACTAATATGATTTACTTAGAACTTTATCTGAACTCTTAAGATACTAATAAAAAGGAATATACAAATAAATGCCAGTTGAAATTAAGGGACTAGAACTAATGAATTTAATAGTTCAGCCATCTATTTTTTTGTCCAGGAGAGGAAAAAAAAAAGTGAACATATATTCCGTGATTTCAGTCTATGAAGTATGAAGATGCAGGTTGTTAAAATCAGATACAACATGATCAATATTTGTCTGACAAAAGAAACACACTTGATACATTATTGACTGGGAAAATGATCTGATGTTGGAAAATCCTGACCACCTCATAAGGTTGTCATGCCAACTCACATGGACAGGTTGCTCATTCTGCATCCTATTCTCTGTCTTGTCTATAAAATTTTGTTAATTAGTAACATCTTGCTTATAATAAAAAATAAATGCAGAAAGAACAAAGTTCTAGCCATTATTTTTCCAGGTCAAACTAGAGAGTGATGAGTAAGTCTTTAACATAAGATAAATGCAATTAAACTGTTTAGTAAAACTCTTCAGTCAACCTTCTCACACACTAGTGACAATAAGTCTTTAGGAGGCATGAAATTATCCCACAGTCAGGGAGGAAAGAGAGGAAAGATAAAGACTGGTATAGCATTTTCCTCCAAAACACCAGTGCTCAGGTTGTCATGGACTCTTGTCCCTGTGTTATTATTTGCTGCCCTTCACAGGCCTTATTCCTTTCTTTTTGTGGTTCACCTCAGAGTTGTCTTATGCCTTGTTTGAGATACTACTAGAATCTTAATAAATATTGACCTCTTTTATCAATGGCTACATTTTCAAGTAATCAAGATGCAAAGGATTTCTTGCTTATTCTGTAAAGTTTTCTAGTCCTGATTTAAGGATTCAATGATAGATACATTACTATGTTTCTTGAGAAGTATCAATAAGTAAATTACTTTCCAATATTTTTTAAAGCATTGTGCCTTATACTAAGCTTTCCTCCCTCAAATTCTTGTCATTGTATTGAGTTTTCCTTCTATAGTTTGGAGTGTTGTTTTCTGCCTACATTCAGAGCTTTGTCATTGCTTCAGTTTCTTGTACAAAATGAATTTATTGAGCTCCTTAGATTGCTTATTCTCTGAATCTGCTTGCAGTTCTCAATATTCATTTTTACAGTAAATAAATAAAAACTAGACAGAGTGGAATCTGTCTGGCAATATTGGCTAGCTTTGGGTTGGAAGTTGTTGCAGTTGCTTGAAGTTCAACAAGGTTGTAAAATATTATTACTTTCCTTCCAAGAAGGTTGTGTGAATAACGTCTATCAAATACATCTTTTTGTAGAGAAGAACTAAAAAATCCTCAGCAAGGCAAAGCATATTTTCTCATTTAAACCCACAGCAAAATGTAAATCAGTTATCTTTCCTCATCCAATACTAACATTGTAGCCCAGGCATAAGGAACAATAAAAGATTTCTTTACTAGATTTTGTTAAGCATAGTGCACGGATGTGATTTCAGAAATGACTGTGACTTTGAACATAAGCTTTTGGGTTGCTTTCCTAAAATCTGGCAAGAACATAGAATATCTGATCTCTATACCGTTTTAATCAGCTGTAGAGTCTAAAGACAAAAACTGAATTTCTCAAATACGTATTGCTAACAGAAAAAAAACCAAATTGTCTAAGAGATATGATAATCTTTTAAGTATCCCAGGGCAATATATATGTGTTCACCATAATTAGAAACTTTTCTAAGCACCAATGTTTAATTGCTGTATTTACTTGAGTAACTCTGATCTGCCTATTATTTTGCAGCACTTCAGCACTTCAAAACACCTGAGAATATTTCATTTTCAATAGTCTTTGTTATTAAGATAATAAAATATGTGATAGTTACATTATGATTTTAAAAGATAATGCTAAATAACACACAAAAGCAATTTGTGAGAAAATGAACTGTATGTATAACAACAATGTATATTCTGAAAGTTGATAAACAATTAAGAAATTTAGATATCACAATAATTAATAATAATACATTTTACTGATGGCATATAGCCACTGAAAAGAAGACTAGTCAGAAAATTTTCAAGAAATATCCCCTTTAAATTATGCATTTTAGTTAAGTTTTGTACTATGCAAAACCAAATTACCTCGTGCATTTACCTTACATACTCACCAAATATCAATGTTGCTCATAAATGCCAGCCTTATTCATTGGTTTATTGCAAAATTAAATAAAAGACTACAAGTATTTGACTCCTTTAAATAAAAGACTATATAAGTAAAAATAATCTAATAACACATTTATAATTTAGTATTTTCGATTAGGAGATCCTTGGATACTAGTTGCGCGTAACTATTATGATCTTGCAACCAAGATTAAAGTTCTTAAAATATTATTTGGAGGTTTTGAGTTTGTCTTCTATGTAGCTAATGCAGAAACCTTTTTTTATGAATACTCCCTTGATCTGTATCCACTTGTTTGGTATCTTTCTGTGTTATGCTATACCACAAAATGATTTTCTTCACCTTTATCAATGAACATCTTTTAATTACTGGTGTTTTAATGAACGCTCCTGAAAAAAAATGCTTGTTTTCGCACATCCTTATTCAACCTTAAGAAAGGCCTGCTTCAACAAAGGCCAGGTTTGATTCTAATCACCTGACTAGTCTCGTGAAATGCACAACGAACCATGTGATTTCCTTAACTTTGAAGATTGTTTGCCTAGGCTTTTTTTTTGCTAGAGAATAGTCTAGTGACTAATTGAAAAAATAATGAGTTTAGCTGTTAAACAAAACAGTTGAATACCTATTGCTAAACTGTAGGACTGACATCCAGAATAACTTGTCCTTTTACATTCTGAACAATACAGAGAAAGTCAGTTTTACCTTCCAGAACCAGAGGACAGTGAAAGTTGATATTGATTCCAAAAGAAGAAGTATGGTCCTTTTGTCTCCTCTAGCTGGTTTCTTTTTAGTAAAAGTGCCAGGAAGCACAATCCAGTCGGTCACCTACTGAATTACCTCTAACATCAGCTTTCAATGTCTCTCATTTTCCAAGAAGATCTTGTTACAATGCTGTATAAAACCACATCACCTTAAGCATTTCAAAGAAGACCTCCATCACAGTAGGTGCTCTGACACCAAAGTAACAGCATTTCTGTGAGAACAGTGAAAGTTTATTCCTTAATATTCTCATCTACAGAGTCTTATCTGTATGTATGTTCCTGTATTTTTTTTCCTTCTCTCCCTTTTTGGTTTAACTACAAGTTCCAGTGCTCAGACATGAAAAGAGAAAGGTCAGGGAAATATCTTATGTAGGGTAATCTCTTTTACCATTTAGCAACTTTCTAGGGAATTAAAAATCTGAAGGAAAATTTTCATTACTTTTAGTAAAAGCCTCTAGTGCAAAACTCCGTACCTGCCTGGTTTAAATTTCTCTTCAGACACTTTTTCTTTCTTTAGTAAATTTTTTTTTTTAATGGCTCTATGGAGCTGCAATATAATACCTTCTTTTATTTAATCTCTTTGTTTGTTGTTTGTTTTTTTTTTTTTTTCATATTTTCTTTATAGACAATTTTACAGTGTCATTTGGTAGCTTCTCTTTCAACTGTACAATTAGCCTCAGTGCAGGTCAAGCTTGAAATAACAACATTTTCAGAGTATTTGGGAATAAGTTTTAGTCCAAAACATGATATTATGAATCAGTTGTGTGACAAAACGGGTTTTCTTCCTGTGTGAAAATATTGCAGAGAAAATTTTTACAGATATATATGTGTAGCAGTGGGCCTTTTTTCTGATCCCACAGCAAAGCTGCTCTATACAAGGTACTCTCCTACATGCATGAGGTGAAAGGACTTCACAGGGCCCTCACACCTCAGACACTCTATCTCAAAATAAAGGAACCAGCAGTCTGTATCTGGCAGATTTATTTCTCTCTTTTGGGTGGTTGAAGGTGGAAAAAATTGGTTGGACATCATAGGAAATGTTCCTTTTGAAAATAGAAAGCAAGTCAAACATCAAATTAGTGCTCATTTTACCACTGCTGTGCTGTTTTCTCATTGACTTGGGTCCTTGCACACATGGTTCCAAGTAAACTATAGAGAAGACACAGAGAAACATGTTGAACACAGAGTAAATGCCATCATAATGCTTTTTACTTATTTATGATGAATAGGTACATGATCTGAAGACTGAAACAAATATCACTGATTTTATACAACTGTAGAGTGGGGTAAGGTAGGTTGGGTTGTGTGGAACGTGTTAGATATTGGTGAAGGAAACAAGCTATGTGGAAATTCAGTGTGACCATACTGTATGTGCTAATGGCAGGATTGCTTTCCTGCAGGAGTCTTGCTCTATTTGACTTATATAGCCAAACCTAGGATTATTTTCTCCGTAGTAGCAATCTAATAATTTTGAATTACAGATTTATATGTGTGAATCTTCCTGTTTTACATATGGAACTCAGCCCTGTGTTTTCTGCCACTGAAGATAGGCCCTACAGGTCTTAATGGTTATTTTCTCTCATCTTTCAGACTTAGAAGAGATTATTGTCATGCACCAAAACAATAACAAAAAAGAAACTTGCCATTGCAGCATGAAATCACATTTTTGAAAAATAAATTATATATACATAGCTTGCAAAAAGAGACGAGAATGGGCACTGCCTGAAGTGTGAATAAAAAATCACTGTTTCACACTGAATAACAGGAAAACACTAATGGTTGAATCTCAAAAAGTCTACAATAGGAGACTGTTTGAAATCTAAACTTCTGAATTTTCATTCCAATCAGAGACACTGAAAAAAGATTGTCTCTCTTAATAATCTGAAGGAAAAAGTAGAGATAGGAGGTTTACAGAACAAAAATGACAGAGTACCTTTACAGTGATTGAAAATACTTTGCCTATTGTGGTTTTCCTGTTGGCAAAAGCACCAGGCCAGACTTTGAGTCATGTATATAATTAGGCAGAATTCATAAAAGAAGTAATTTAAGTGAATGCTGACAATAATGATGTTTGTTAGAGAGAAAAGAATAGTAAAAAGATCCACCATGACATCTGTTTTAAAGGGTATCATGATCTGAGGGATACACAGTCTCTAGAAGATACAAAACCAGAAAATAAAAAGAAAAAATATTATGGAATGAATTGTAATAATTTTTTTTTAAACTAGAACTGAAATTTAACCCACTCCTCAAAGCTAATTCGATGAAAAACTCTTTTGTTGTTATTTTAAAATTTTTTATACCACATTTATTAACATATGATGGGATAATGTCTTAGAATATTAGAACACTAACCTTACTTAAAATACTAATGTCTTCTTCCAGAATTTCAAGGATATGTTTTGTGTTTAACAATTTGCTGGATTTTGGAGGTATTGTACCTCTGTTGAAATTTGTTCTGTAAGAAGTTCCTCCTTTACTGGTTTACTACAATGTACATTGTTTATAACAATGAATGATCTTAACCAGATTTTCTAACACAATGTTGTTGTTTAGGACTTGTATCCCCTAATTTGGTGTTACCACTGAAACCCTCCTGACCATGTGCTACTCACTCACTCACTCACTCACTCACTCACTCACTCACTCACTCACTCGCTCACTCCCTCTTCCTCCTCCCTTGTGGTGGGCCGGAGAGGAGATTGGAGGAACAAAATGTAAAGATCACGAGTTGAGACAAGAGAAATGAAATAAGAAAACAAACAGTAACAGCATCAATATTAATAACAAAGTGTACAAGAGAGACAAACCATTCCATGATTCCTTTTCCAAGTCAATCCTTTGCAACCAAACCGGCATTTAAAAATCAAAATAAGCTAAATAGTAAAAAGCATGGTTCACCCACTGACTTCATTTAGGTAAGTGGCTCTGCTTCCAGGAGTCCTGCTTTTGTTTCCTGACACCAGTATTTTTCTCTTTTGAATGATAAAAAATATCAAGAACAGAAATTATGTTCAAAAGCTTGCAAGGACAATACAGTCTTACTGTATAGCAAATGTTCATATCTTGACTCAGATTAAGATCCATTTTTGCCTTCTGCCTAATACTGTTCTATAGCTCTTCGTCATTGTCCCAGGGTAGAACAACTTCTCAGGCAGTTGAAAGTACCCGTTGCATTGTTAATAGTATGCTTATCTATGGTTCTTGTAATGTGGGTAGTCACCTTCTAAAAGAAATGTGGACAGAGCTTTTCATTTGAAAGTACATTTAGAAATCTTTTCCATGGACACCCCCTTGTTGTGGGGGAGAAGCTTGTGTGCCCTTATGAGGTTGTGAGCTGTGCTGGCGGTGGTTTATGCCTCCGGTAGGGTCTCCCGTGTGGTCAGGTCTCAACTGAAGGGTCAGACAAAGTGTGTCCTCGGGCAGGATGGGCTCGTCAGCAGCCCAGCAACCATCCCAGGAGAAGGACAACTCTAACTCCAAACCCGGGCAGATGGAGCTCCCTTAGCCCTGTAAGGCCATCCATCTAAGAGAAGGATACTCTAACCAAACCTACATCCTGAGGACCTCGCTGTCATCATCCAAGCTTGCTAGGCCCTGGCAGATGAACCTCAGGAGTAAAGGGTGAGGCCAGTTCTGTGCGCGCTGTGCCTCACCTAAAAAATCCACTGCACAGACTTGAGGGATTCATCCACATTTGCAAACCCCTGCAGCGACAGGTGAGGGACCAAACAGCAGGTGTTACGGAGCACTGGAAGCCACAGACCCAACCCTGCATGCAGGCGGTTCAGGACATTGGTCGCTCACGACTGACCCCGGAGATGACAGTCTTGTTCGGTAGCATCCTGAATGACCAAGCAGCCTTTTTCAAGGAGAGCATTGCTTGCTCCACATGGAGAGGGGCCTAGAAAAGGTGGCCTAACCAAAGCTCATCTCCACCCTTCACCCAGCTGACGAACTGTAGCCAATGGGCATCTTCCGATGTGGTCAAACCACGACAAAGAGACAAAGGCAAACATCTGCCTCCAAAGGCGTATTCAGATTGACACTGGCACGTTGAAAGATCAGAACCATGCTTGATACTGTGGATAGTGGACATCCTGAGCGTCATTCTGGTGGTGTGAATTATATTGATTTTAGACTTATAATCTCTCTGAACCCCTCCTGAAAATCATCTGGTTATTTGTATGGAATATCTTAGAAACTTTAGAAGACTTAATCAGTCATTAAATCCTCACCATATGCACACATTTAATAGGAATTTTTTGTTGCTAATCTCAACTCAATGGACTTAGTCCTTCCCTTGTTGCCACTATAACTGATATGTAATCATAATTTGGCAACCTTAGTCTAAAGCTTCATTCTGTTCTCTGAGGAAATTTAATACCTTCTGCCATATACACTCATAGTATTTATCACTCGAACAATAGGTATCCACCCTGTTCATTTACCCTCCAGTGTGTACAAGGAGTTGCTCAGCACAACCAGGTTCTCAACATTATATTTCACTGCTTGTTTGTAGCTGTTGCCTTGCACATTGGTTGTTCTTGCCCTTTTCAAAAAGAGTAAAATTTTCAAAGAATTTATTATTTTCAGTTAGTTTTCTTACCTGTTTTCTGATGTTATGCTACCAATGAGTGAAAGATGAGCATATACCAATCGCCATGTTTTTCCAAGTGTACGAACCTGATATAAATGTTTTTTATCTCTCGGGAAGTGCAGATGAGATGTGTGCCAAGGCACACAGTTAGATATTTCTGACCACCAGGCAGGCATTTTGTATTCTTTGCCAATTCCCACCTCCTATGTTGTGTCAGGTTATTCCCTGACTATCAGCCAAATGCCCACCCAGATGCTCACTCATTCTTTCTCCTCTGTGGGTAAGGGGAAGGAAACAGGATAAAAAAGTCTCATGGGCTTTCCTTCCTCTCTGCCCTGCTGAACTCAGGCTTCTCCACTCCCGACTCAAGTGGTGCAGGGAGAATGGGAAGGGAATTAATCCACAGAAGGTTCTTGCTGCTGCTTCCTTCTCACAGTTACCACGCTTCAGCATGGACTTGCAGTGGGCTGCAGTGCGAATATCTTCTTCACCATCTGCTGTGCCTCCTCCTCCTCCTCTCTGACCTTGCAGTTATTTCTCACTGTTTTGGTTCCCTTTTCATTTCTCTGAGAGTTTGTTTTTTGGTTTTTTTTTTTTTTTTTTTTTTTTTTTTTTTTTTTTTTTTTGTTTGTTTGTTTTTAANATATGCTTTTCCAGAGGTGCCACCACCTCAGCTGCACCGCCAAGGTGTTCCCTGGCGGTTTCCCTGGAATGGGATGGAATGGGCTCTGTCCAGCACAAGGTAGTCCTGGCCTCTCCACACATAGGCTGCACTGCAGCCCCCACTGCCAGTGCCTGGGCACCTGCATCAAGTACATCTGTCACTGATAAATAGCAATGATCATAACAGCTTTGTAAAGGTTTAACTGTAAAAGGATTGGCAACACATGGGGTGTAAAGTAATTACTGTCTAAGTTTGGTCAGTGCTGCTCTATTAATCCAATGTAAGACTAGCTTTCATTTCTTGCTGCTTGTTAGAGCAGAATGTCTGGCTGTTCTTATTCTCAGGGTCTGTTTCCTACATCAGGAAACCCTACTGTCAGTCTCTTGTGCCCCACTGGTTCCAAATAACAGCAGCTTCTGCTCTAGTTGGACCAACTTCATGTGCCATTTTGGGAGACTGCTGTGTCATCTGCTTTGTTGGTAAAGTCTTGTAACCATCTAAAGTTTCTCGAAGGGGGGTATGATTGGGAAGTTTCCCTTTATTACCATGTTCCTGTGTCCTTACATAAGCAGCTGTTACTGATTAGCTTTGGAGACAAGATGCTGGGTCTGAACCAATATGGACAAATGTTCAAGTATACTTTGTGCAATTTAGTTGTTACCTGTCTTAATCTATTTATATGTATTTAAAGGGGAAAAAGGAATGCAGCTTTGTGATAAATGGCTTGGTAAATATCAGGAGACTTCTGGAGCATTCACATCTTTATGTAACTCTATGTTGAGTAAATATTTTCCTTCTTAGAAGATTGGATGTAAAGCCAATGGGCATTGCTAAGCCTGAGGGAGCTGTTAAAAAAATGCACAGCATAGAACTACTGGCAATATTGGAGTGATCAAGTAGCTTACACAGAGCATAACAATTTTTTCAACATTGCTAAATCATCTTCCATGTGTGACTAAGCCTGCACATGATATCTCAGGCAAATTGCTGGAGGGGTATGGTACTACTTCACAGGAACATCTGGGGAAATATGGTCCACCCTGGGATACAATATGCTTCTCCAATATTGAGCCAGACATCTTGCTTGTCTAAACCTGTAGTCTGCCTCTCTGGGGTCCATTTGCTATAGCCCAGAGCTGCAGGCAGTTTGTGCTTGGAAGGGGAATGAACAATGAGGTGCACCATGGAGTCGTCATGTAGAATAGCTTTTTTGAAAAGAGAAGGTAGTTAAAATGTATGCAGGTTTTTTTATTTTGTTTGAAGTTCTTCCATAAATATGTACATAGTAACAACAGAAGCAACCACTGGATATTTAAAAGCAGCGTAGCTGAATCTAGCATTCAGTCACGGAGTCAAGTAGCTCTCGTTCTGGCAGGATTCATGCAGTGCACTTTAATAAAGCCTCTCACATGGTTTTCCACAGTGTTCTCCTGGAGGAATTGGTTGCTCATGGGTTGGATGGGCACACTGTTCACTGGGTAAAATACTGTCTCGATGAGGGAATCCAGAGAGTTGTGGTGAATGGAACTAAGTCTAGCTGGTGGCTGGTCACTGGTGGTGTTCTCAGGACTTGCTGTTGGGACAAGTTCTGTTCAATTTAAGTAGTTTACTATGTGTCAAAAGATCTTACAGGCAGGTCATGTCATCTTAGCATTTTTTTAGGCTAAGCAGTAATCTGATGATCAGTCAAGAAATGTAAGGTGAATGGGGCAGAGAGGATTTGATTTGCCTATCAGCCAATAAACATACTTCACACCTTCTTTAGGTTTGACGTGTTTACATTATTTATATCAAGCCTGTGTGAAGGACTGGAAAAGGCTATTAAAAAATTATTACTGGCTTGAAACAACTCTGTATCAGGGTGGAGGGAGCAGATTGGGTTCTGCCAAGGTGTAATGGTGCTCTACTGTACCCACAGAACCATACAATGGTATGGGTGGGAAGGAACCTTAAAGGTCATCTAGTTTCAACCCCCCTGACAATACGAACTTTCATGTCTTTTGGGTGATCATCGTTTAATATAATGTAATTTTTGCCAATTTAAAATTTCTATATTTATTAAAAGTTAAACGTGGATCACTAAAGCATTGTTCAGTCTTTATGAAAGAAGGATATACTGAGCATGTAGAAGTGCTTTTCAGTTTGCTTATGATTTCAGAGAAATCATTTGAGCAGGAAGTTTTGATGATACAGTTTTTTGTAAATGCTCCTTGACCAATGTGTATCCTTCACAAAACTGGGAACCAGCTAGAGTTCTGCTTGAAACTTATCAAAGTGTGTTTCATCAATTATTTTTCTTGCTTGATATTTTTAAAACAAAAATGTAATTTGTCTTTGTGCCAAAGGAATTCATCTTCTTTCTGAGGTATCTAAAATAAGTCCTGGTTGTCCCAAGCTGGTGAGAGCTCTAGGGGAGTGAAGAAAGATAGACATCTGCTGTAGATGGTTTATGTTCCTTACACTTTTCCTTGCTTTTTGCTCAGTTCTGTGCCTACTTTAGCTGAAGTGAATATAAAGCATCTGCCAACCCAAGAAAGGAGGGAAGGAAGAGAACCTCAGGTCTCTCAGGTCTCTGCAGAGAGAGTAGTACATAGATTGTATCAGGAGCCAGTCACATCACTTTCATATTTCTAGAAGTTTCTTGGATCATGAGGATATTCTCCATTCCTGAATTCATCAGTCTCTGCTGCTTTGTAGTTTTGTGAAAGACTCAAGTACAGTGAGACCGCAGATACTTTGGTATTTTTGCACCATACTTAATAGCTCTACAGAGTTAGGGCCAAAAGTAAAACTAAAGAAATGGGATACCAAGAAACATCAAATCAGTAGCAGAATTAAATCTTTTACCTGCAAAAGTCCTTTCAGCTAGTTTCTGGCTTAAATCAACTCAGTGTGAACAAAATATTTCTCAAGTTCTATTTATTTTGTATTTCAACTAATGTTTAACTGTTGAATTAGTTTGTTCATTAATGCTAGTCTGAATGTGTGGTTGTCTGTCATTTCAGTGACATCTTGGAGCTTTGGATGGGCTACTGTAGAAGCTATTTTAAAGTAGAAGGCTGGACTTGAGACACTGAAGCTATTTTAAAGTAGAAGGCTGGACTTGAGGCACTGAAGTACATAGGTACTTGTATCTGCTGATAGCAAATCACCAGATCACAGGTACATTACCATCCAAAAGTACAGAAGCAGCATTCATCAGATGTTAACTTCTACTTATCTAAGTAAATTAGAATTCAAGCCTAAGTTGTGGCGCTAAAGAAAACTTTGCTAGTGAATTGTCTGACGAAGTTGGAAAACCTTTGTTTCTTCCCTTATATAAAAAAAATTGTATTAAATAGCTCATAGGACTGAAAAGAATTGAAACATGGTGCTGGAAGGCTCTTTTCTGATAACTTTGCAAAGTTTCAGTTTCTCTGAAAACTTTCATGTGCCATGTTATCTTTCTGTCTTCAGTTATATACAGGAAGTCTGAAATAAATTACATTGGTAATTTCCTGTCTCCTCAGGCAGGAAAACAAGAAGAGCTCAGAATCATATTCTGTTTTTCAAACTTTTCATTCTCTTTATAGCTTAAGGTAAGCAGGTACTTTATCTGCATATCATGTGAGTCATTAACCACAGCTGTAGTTGAATAAGCAATGACCAGTGTCTTTATTCAATCAA
Source organism: Formicarius rufipectus (assembly GCA_013399695.1). Taxonomy (NCBI): domain Eukaryota; kingdom Metazoa; phylum Chordata; class Aves; order Passeriformes; family Formicariidae; genus Formicarius; species Formicarius rufipectus. The sequence goes on from VXAU01002292.1 coordinate 2,208,895, forward strand.
GTGCAACATCCATCCAAAGAAATTCTTGATTCTGCCATCACTGATCGTACATAGTATCATGTCGTTTCCCTTCAAGAACACGACTAAGACCCCAGTGGCAGATTGCAAAAATAATATATCCACTTAGCACAATTGCTACTGGCTTTGCCAGGGTCTGATTGCAAGGACTGCTGAGTTTTGTTTTTAACAATGACTTCTGATTGCAGTATCTTGCCACAAGTTGCACCAAACAAACATGAAAAGTGTTGGCCAGCTTATCAGGTACTGAATAACTCTTGCTGATCTTAGTGTTTAAATCTCTGGGACAATGAGTGAAATTGAATTTTCTCCCATCCCATCTGGTAAACAGAAAAAAAAATCTGACTAGAAAATACCATTACTTTTATCGAGCAGTCAAGGGTGTCTGTTTGGCTTGGTATTAACTATAAATCCCTTTTGTGTGCCGTGGACCTTTCAAATTATGTTTGTGAGCACTTAATTGCTTTCTTCTCCATATTACTAGCAGTTGCACTTTGTAGCCTTTTATTTTAGCAAATTATGCCTCTTGTCAAGGAGGCAACTGTTTGCAGGAGATAATGTGCAGAGGCGCAAACGTTCAGGCTGTTGAATTTCTTGTGCCCAAAACACTTTTCTGTGCTATTTTTAGATGTTTTTAATATATTTTAAAGCAGGCAAGATATGCAAACAAAAATGGAAACAAGCAATAAAACAAGTAAACAAACAAACCCCTGAAACAGTTATGACGAGTACAGCTGAAAAGTCTAGTAAGTGAAAATGTGATTCCAAAGAAAAATTGAGCTCTGCAGTTTAAAAAGCTACTTCTCATAGAGTGAATGCAAGTTTTGTATTGCTACATTTACAGGAAGTGCTGTGGGCATATTTTAGTATATGAATGATCACTGTTTCTGAGAGTTTATTTTCTGGTACTATGACTTACAAGAAATGAATTTTGTGATTAGCTTATTACTGGTATACTTGTGCACTTCTTTGAAGTAGGGCATGGTCTTTCAGTTGCTCATAAAAATAAGCTTAGGGCTAAAGAAAGGAACATATATTTCTAGGCACAAACGTTTAGGTAGTGTGCAGGAATTTTTAGATTTAGCTGTGAAATAGGGGTGTGGGGGTGTTAACTCACATTTATTGGAGTGAACCAAATCATTAACTTTGTTTCCTTTAAAGCATTTGACTGTGTTTTGGTCTTTTGTTTAAGCATGGAAGCCAAGCTGTAATGTGCGCTTGGAACTTTTGGTATTGGGGAAAATCTGTCTATTACATCTTTCTCATTAATCAGAGCACTTATAAAATGATGAAATAAATCAGATCTTTAGAGACTTTAAATAAAATATGATATTGATCATTTGTTGCATAAAATAAATGCTCTGATACCCTGTCTTCTTCAGTGAGGGAGGTAGGGTGAAAGAAGGCTTGTAATAACTTCTTATTGTGTTTGTTTAACTTTATGATGGTTCCTCTCAGGAGACCACAATGAAAAGATAAGTGACTAATGATCCATAAATTTAACAGAATCCAGACTGAACAATCTTTCAGTCTGACAAAATTAGTTAACATTAAAATACATTTTCTTGAGATGAGTATGTATGCGTGTGTGAAATCAAGCCCTAGGAACACTCCTTAACTTTTCGAGAAGCTTGTTTTTAGACTAACTTTAACCTTCAAGATCTGACTCCTTTCTCCATCTAAATTTGATATTTTTATTTGTATTCATGCTTTCTGATTTTTATTTCCTCCCAAAAATACAACTGTTACTGGTCATACCTGATACTTGATGTTTCCCTTACATATATTGTGACAACTCAAGTGGCAAAACCAAGAATTTTCTTTAGTGATTCTTTTTATTGTGATTATATCTCTAGTAGCAACATAACCAAGGTATTGTATTTACTTGTAGTAAACATAAACTAATCTGTAACTTAAACATAGATTGTATATGAAGTTTCATCCTACTATTGACAAATTTAGTCTTGTATGGGGAAATTTTTGAGTGAAATTGCTTTGCCAGCTACTAGCTCAATGACTCTGTCATTTCATAGTGTGGACACACCCACTAGTGCATGTGAGAATATATGCAGAGGTAAGTCCACTAAAACCATTCCTAAAGAAGGTTGAATTTCTGTCCTTCCTCACAGTGAGCTGCAGACACAAACCAGAATGGGTAGACAAGTAGAAAGCATCAGAGTTGCACTATTACGACTGAGCTTCATAAGTACTTACATGCCCACCAATGCAGACTCACCCTGTCTCATTCTGATCCATGCATCTGCATAAAACCATTTAAACTGTTTGAAACTTTTGTTAAGATTATATCAATGCCTGTGTACAATAACACAGCTTGTGCTTCTACTGCAAGTAATCATACCCAGATTATCTTTTACTTAAGAACTTTCAATAGTAATAAATTGTTAGGAGACTGAGCTTTAGATTTGAGCATATACAAGCTGAACTCTCTTGATTCATTCACAGGTGGCTCGTTCATACTTGCCTAGCCTTATTCAAGCTCTTTTATATGCCTGTGCATGCTGAAGTCAGATTTCTGTTCTCTTTTCCTTGTTGGTGGCGTTCACTTACATCTGTTTCTCCATAGCAGAAAAAAAACCAACAAAGAATTGTAAAAAGAATATATTAGACAGATGACAGACACAAATTTCATAGGTAGGAATTGTATAGCAATAAGTAGCAACTTCGTCAATCAATAAGATAGTTATACACATGTGGTATGGTTCTCTGAATTTTTCTTTTGTTTTATTTGTTTCGTTTTTCTTCTACCTATTGTGCTACATGGCAGAAAACACATGAAATTCAGGTTGTGTCCTTGCTTTGATGCCTTCTTTCACTCAGTTTCTAAGGAGAAAATTCTTTCAGAAAGAAGCAGTTCATTTTTGCTATGTAAATTCATAGTATCTTATCAATACTTTGCTTATTCTCCCATTACTTTTTAATGTGACAGCATTTCATATACATGCTGGAAGCGGTGCGCTTCATAATCATTCCCTCTTCAGTAAGGTCATTAAGTCTACATTGTCAAATTTTACCTTGATTAGAAATGTACACATTTTCCATCCTGCTAATATAAAATAAATGTCATGTATGTTTATTTGCAGCTCTAACCAAAGTGGTTGATATTAAGGAACCATTAAGGAAACCTGAATCCCAGATCATTATTCATTCAACAGTCAAAAAAAGCATCTGTGCATTAGATGCTATTAGCACATGCAGAATGCCAGACATAATGATCTCATTAAGTCAGGCTTGATTAATAGTTTATAAGGACTGAATTTATGTTATTTTTGGAAATGCAGTGTATGTTATCCACTTGCATTATTTTTTGGAAATACTGCTTCAGTGAAGAACAGCCCAAAGGCCTTTCCTTTGCAAATATATAGTGTTCTGTCTATACTGACCTGCTTTCACCTAGACCAGGAAGGTAGAAGATCATTATACAGAGAAGATTGTATTTCTCCCAGCTTGCATGTAGTGAAATATGCTTTTATTACCTGCTCTCACATTAACTGTTCTATGTAAACAAAACTTCCTCAAGGATTTAGCAAAAGTTTCTCCTTTTTCTATCTGACTGTGGAAAAAGAATGTTATTATGTTTATAGTTGTATGTGTATTGTATTAATTAAATCAGGGTAAATACAAACTTGTTTCATTTGACTTCTAGGGCTGAAATTAAATAACTTTATTTCAAATGGACTTAATGCAGTGGGCATTTTCTTTTACTGCTTGGCCTGCAAAGCTGAGGCACGAACTGTGTCAGGATTTTTATTTTTTTTTTTTGTTCCCACAGAACTCCCAAACCTGGAGCTTTTTGTTTATGGTAAGTAGTTGCATTTCCAGTGCCACTGAGAGTCACTGATAATATCCTGATTGTTTTTCTGGGCTAAAGCTGTCTTTGTCTTTACTGGCCTGGTAATTTCTTCAGTGACTTTCCAATGCACCTTGGTGGAGCAGAATGCATAGAAAAGGTAAAGGCTTTGTACCCATTTTTCCTTTGCCACCGTTGGCCATTGCTACATTCTCCTTTCTCTCTTTGGAGAGAAAATTTTAAGTAAGAGCAATTCTGGGCCACATTTATAAGATTTACATTAAATGTTTCTTCCAGTTAGGGCTGACACTGCAAGACTTCAACTATAATTATTTTGGCAAATGGTGTAAAGAAAAAAAAATAAAAAAAGCAGAAATCTTACAAGCAGGTGAAAATAAGTTGCTTGTGAGTTGTTTGTAAAAGTTATTAGAAAGAATTATATATGTTTTTCTTAATACTTAAAATTATTTATTTCACGATGCTCCTAGCAAATATACTGGCTTGGGTTCTTGAGGAAAAGTTGGTGTTTTTGCTTGTGTTGCTGTTTTGATTGATTGATTTACTTTGTCCTGAAGGCTGTGATTACTGCTATATATTATTATACTTACAATGACAGTTGCATATAGTAAACCTTGCTGATTAATAATCTGGGATAATTAATGAGAGGCAGAAAAATTCTGTTTTGTGGTTCAAAGTTTGGTGTTACATGAGGAGTGTGAATAGCTGAAAGCTCTCTCTAAAGCAAGGATCATATAGTAGACTGGTAAAACCTTTATCAAGTAACACTTCATTTTACGGATTGATCTGAAGGATTAAGATGACCAAAAATCTCCCCTCTTCTAATCACAACTGGGAACAGGTTTTTTTCTTCTAACAGTAGAAGCAAATTCCTGTATTGAAGGAATTGCAGCTAATTTATATTCTGTTCCTTCAAAAGAAATCTTTATCTTCAAGATTAAACTACATACAAAAATGATCTCTTTTATCATTTTAGAAGAGCTGCAACCTCAGACATCTGAAGATATTTCTCAGTGTTTTTTGAATTCAAAATTCTTCTTCAAGTATTGAAAGCCCTTGTATTCCAGAGAATGTTACAATTTTTTATCATATCCTGAAAATGGTTTTCCTCATCTAGCTGTCTATTTCAGCTTGTTGTTTTCCTGAAAGGAGTTGCTGCTAAGAACCAATGCAAACTTAAACAAAGATGCAGTTCATAAAAACAGTGGATGGACACTCTCATGAAGGGGTTAGATTGACTGCTTCAGCAGGCAGAACACGCCCCTGACTGTTTTAAGCACAGGCCCTTCAGGAGAATGTTTAGTTTTGTTCACTGAACCACAAAATTGAAGTACCATGGAAGAAATCCAGACATGCAACAATGCCAAAATATGTATCACACTATACTGAAAGGCTTCAAAATTACTGTATTTACACAAGGGTATTACTGACAGAATAAAAAAAAATTTTATGGTCTAAGAAAAGAAACACAATTTTAGTTAACTAGCATTTTTAAACTGCTCTAAGGCTTTTATTGGGAGCAGAGGGAATTTGTACTCAGTGAAGTAGATCAGTGAAATGATAATTTGTCTTTGAATGGAGTACTTTTATCCCATTAATTTCTGCCATTATGGTGTGAGATAAGATGTAAACCAGTAACTAACTGAGAATTAAGGTCCCAAAAAAGAGGCAATGAAACAAAAGAATACCTTATGCAGTATTACATAAAGTGCATGCTAAAATTAATTTTTACTCAACCTTTTATTGTAACTACTTTTAACCTCAATGCTTTATCCACTTAATCATGCCTGGTTCTGCTATATTGAAATATATTCAGTTTACTCATCAGATCTGCTTTTAAGGATATTTGATTAAAATCCTTGTTGCAGTTAAGAGGAGAAAAAGGGCATTGTAGTGGAGATAGTCTGTAGGTGAAGGTATGGCATTGAAAACTTTACCCATATACTGCAAATGAAGGAATCATTTAGCATATTGCAGGAGAAGCATAAGAGAATATGCTATTTCCAAAATTAAGTTGGCATTGTATGCTATTACTGATAATAATACTTTTTCAAAGAAGTGTAATCACCCTGATGTTTTGAAACTACATTTCAGGATATCAGGAAAAGAGAAAAGGATCATAAGCCTATGTTGTCAGAAAGAATCTCCAGAACGGAAGGCATTTCATTGCATCTATTGCACTGAAGCTGGATCATTTAAAACTACCATATGCTTGTCTAATCCGTTCTTAAGAATGGTGAAGATTTGTTCATCCTGTCCTTGCATAGCCTGCTGAAGTGCCTCATTACTCTTCATTAGAACATTTTTACTGCTCTGAACCTAAAGTCTTTGCTGATTTCTAGTTGTCCTTGCCCCCTATGTGTGTGAAGAACAAATGCCCGTCTTCCTTTTTTATAACTTTAAGTAATGGAAGGCAGTTATATTTTCTACTAGCCACACCATTCTTCATTTGGACTAAACATATCATATATGTTTTCTTCTAAGTCATGCTTTCTAAAACCCTTTGCATTTCTACATTTAATCCATTTACTACATTTACTTATGAATTTATAGCATGAATTAATCTTTTTATACAATCACCACTGGGAATAATGTATTCTGTTGAGTTGTGGCTTTTATCCTCCTTGAGTATTTTTTGATAGTCTTTTTGAATTTGTTTTGTTGAACCATCTTGTTAAGATTGTCCAGCTAAAATTTCTCAGTAGCTATTCTTTGAAAAAGCAGGAGCTATGCTTTACTAATCATTTGGAGATTTCAAGTAGATCTTATCATATGAGAAGCTGAAAAAACTCAGTCTGTGTGTTTGGAGGTCCGTCTTGGGTTCATGCTACAATTCCACCTGTGATTGTCATTACTTGGGTTTTTTTTCCGTAGTCTGGAAGATCAAAACTCTCCATAAGGACAATGCTGCAATGGAAACACTGAGAAAAAGAAAGTACTGTAGAATAAAACAGGTTTCCCAGTTCTATGTTTTTCAGTTTCCATTGGGTATGTTCTCCACTGTCACCCAAAAAATTCACTGTTAGTGATCTTTATTCATGGATTCTCCGGGCAATTTGAAAATTTCCATCCGCTCACCAGATCTTCTCACTGATATTGTTAGTTAGATAAAATACATCATACATCATCTCCCTCCTCATGTTGCAAGAGAATCAGCTTTAATGTTCACTGGGTAGCTGTAATATTTACTGGCAGAAAAGGGGATGGTAGATAAATTCAAAGCAGAACTGAGTACTGGGAGCTGTAGGGCTGTGGAAGTGGATCACTTCTAATCAGGCAAATGCACCTCACTTGTGTTCTCTCAGAAGGCAAAAAAGTAAAAAGAAATTTTCCTGTTCTCTTCTCAGACATTCACTCCTTCTTCCTCTGAAACTGAAGTTGCCTGTTACTCCAGTTTTGCATACTGATGAGCTCCCTGCATGTGTCTCTGTCTTCTGAGAGAGAGGGTATAAGCTTCTTGTAGAGGTTGCAGCTTAAGCAGGAACTGGAAAGCTATTTTAAATTGATAATATAAAAGATAAATGTATGATCACTTGTTGAAATGATAATCAGGAAGTGTTATTAGCACTAATGTTTATTATCACAAAAGCCAAGTCTAATCAGCTTTTAAATGCATAATTAAATTCATATTTTGATAGTTTTCTGAATCTCGGCTATGTTTTAGTTGGGAATCCCAGAGAGATTGCCAAGATAAAAATATGTCTAAGGGACTCAGAGCTGGTGCGGTAACTTAATACTGCTGCCCTGAACATAGAACACTCTATAGAGTATTTTATAGAAAGCTATAGTTTGTAGAGGGAAATACAGGTTTTTCAGGAAAAACTGTGCACATGCAGCTGCAATCTGACTTGTATCACTGTATGCCAAGAGGCTGAAGCCATAATGTGTGTTTCATGAGTAAAGCCATTTTTGTGCAGTTAAGTGAATTATTTGTTTCTTCTGAGGTAGAAACAGAATGATTATGAAATCATTAATACAATCCTGGAAAAGGGTTTATTTTATTTTGCTCTTCCACAATAGTTAATAAATATGAAGGATAAATTCCAGAAAAACAATTGAAAGGAGCTAGGGAGGAAAAGAGAAACAATTTTGCTTTCTGCAACAGTAAAAACAATGTCATGATGTAACCATGACAAAGAGTAATTATATAAAGCCTAATTCAGAAATCTTTTATGAGAGGTTTTCAAACACTGAGGAACTCTGATGTCACTTGGACTAATAAGACATGCATTGCAACTGCTTGCCCTTAAAAATACCAGCTAGTTTTCTTTTTATTGTACACCTTAAAAAAATGTCATTAAATAGTGAACTGCTCATAGGCAAAGTAACTGAAGGAAACCGTACTTGTTTGTTTGTTTGTTTTTAATGAGAAAAGCTCATTAGTCTTATTAAATGCTTTACACTGAGTTTCAAAGCACTTAAAAATTTTCCTGCTATTAGGTTAATTCTTATATTCAATATTAATTGACCAGGAATCAGAACCCTCTGGAAAAAGCAGGGAAGAGAACAAAGACATTATACTGCAGAATCTTGTGTTGTAAGGCAGAAAGTGTGACTGATTTTTGGTAGTGGTAGCATACACTGTTTACCCAAACTGGAGCTTGTAGGCTGTTTGTTCTATCGCATGTAATTCAGTTTATTTTATTCAAGGTCTCTGATTAATTTTTCTAATTCTTCTTTTTGGTTCTAATCCTCACAAACAGGTGAGGAGAGGAGAGACACAAGGAGAGGAGCAAATAGATCTGTAGAGATATTAAGGTTCCTTTTTGTTTTTAGACACATCCACTAGGAGAATCTCAAGTCTTTCAATCCTAAGAGTAAGAATTTCTTAGTTGGGTTTTATATTTTGCACTATACACCAGCTGCAAATTATGGCAGTGCAGCAATTCTGTAAGTTCCCAGTTTGAATGTCTTGGTCCTCCTCTTGTATAACCTTACTGTGTCTCTGTGAGGTTGTGGAAGTGGCAAAACACAGTACTCATTCTCAGCCAGGTCAACTCAAAGAGGAAAAAAAAAAAAGTACAGAAAAAAGTGACTGCGTGGTTTTCAACATCTTCCCGGGAGCACCA
>VXAU01002292.1:2217829-2250118 GCA_013399695.1 Formicarius rufipectus
TGGCACTGTTGAGGAAAGCAGTCTAAGCAGTGGAAGAGATCATTTCAAATTCAGTTAGTGTGATTCCTTACATTATAATCCAGCTTCTATTTCCCAGATGCTGACAAGTCAGAAAGAGTTAATATGTGGGAGCTTCTTAGGTGTCACCTTGTGTAGCCTTCTTTCTTTTCAGAACATGTTCTTCATTTATTTTTACCTGATGAGACAGATGGGTAAAATTACACACAAACAACCCAAAATTTACGATGAAGAGCCAATAATGGAAAAAAGCTAAATAAACAGAACAATCAGAGGCAAAATTACCAAGCTCCAAATTCTATACTAAAAGAAATGTTCTTAATGTTTTAATGTAATAACTACAGTTTGTTGATCCCTTAGGATTAAGAATAAACATGTTTCATGTCCAAGAAAAAGTTTGTAATAAACGAAAAAGAGAGAAAGATTCTGCTTGATGGTGCCTAAGTGAGAAGACAAGAGGCAGATGGCACAAATTTAAATATAGCTAATTATGTTTAATAGTAGTAGCAGTTATCATAATGAGTGTTCATAATCTCAATCTAAAGAAACATGAGAGTGAACGAACACTGGAATGCATTTACTATACAGGCTGTGTAGTCTCCATCCATTGAGATATACAAATCCCAATTGAACAGGGTTCTTAGCAACTTGTTCTAGCTGACCCTGCTTTGGGCAGTGCATTGGACTTGTCAGTCTTGAGAGGCCCTTTCCAGCTTTAACTATTCTGTGATTGGTTCTGTGATTCCATACATAAATGATATTTCCACTGTAAAAACCTTTTCCTCTATCTCTGTTTTATAAGTTAGTATTACTTTAAAGAGAGGAAATTGATTAAAATCTTTTATTTCTGAAACAAATACAAATAAAATACTTGAATAAATTTACCTAAGAATTTCCAGCTAAAACCGTTATACTCTAGCTCAAAATAGTATTCATACAAATATTCTGTACAGCATCTTAGTATTCATGTGTTCTACTTCACTGTCTTTTATTTTTAAAACTGGACCTAAGTGGAATTGGTTTAAAATATATTTGGTGTGAAAGGCTTAGCAGTCACAGCAGTCCTCTTTTAATACTCAAGAAATGCAGGGCAAATTTTTCTATATTTTACATACTCCTCTGGCAGTAGCAAGATGAGCTGATTAATATTCCAGTCTTAAAACTAAGATAGTAGATTGTTTCTATGTTTTGATTTTTTCTTTGTTTATTTCTTCTTTGGTTTTGTCTTTATTTTTTTTTTAAATAATATTTTTAATCTCACTGGGAGAAGGGTTATTTGTTTATTTGCTTGTGTAGAATTTTTTTTTTTTTACTTTGTTCTTTCTAGCTGTTGCCTCTGGAATATGAATTTGGAACAGGCAAAGGAAGTAAGCTTCACTTAAATATAGCAAAGCTATTTAGATGTAGCTTTCTGATGTCCTTGTAAGAATGGTGTGGCATCTAGTTCTTGACCTAGCAAGGCTCAGAAATGTACTGAGTTCTGTGTCAGATCTATCAGCCCTAGGCAGATGACTCAATACAAATATTTCAGTAGAATAATGCAGAATGCAAATATTGATTATATTTTTAGTGTGTATTTATCTTTTGAACTTAGATTTTAAAAACATTTTTCTTTAAGCTGCTCTGTGTAATTTTTAATGTCAGTTTTATGTAGAATAAGGGTATAATGGCTTTCAAAATATATAGAAGTAAGGTATATACACTCAAGTAACAGGTTAGAAATTTCATATAGCAAAAGATTAAGTCTTTTATTTATGAAGTCTGTCACATCAAGCTGACATCAGACACCTTAGAACAGGACTTCATTTCATCATGCTGCACTATTCGTACTTATTTTTTTGCTTGAACTATTGGGCCCCTTAATGTAGCTGGCACAACACACAGAAATACTGAAGCATTAATCTTTTACCATATAAATAACTAGTATGAAACCTGTATAAATATAGGACTAAATCAGGGCCTGAGTAGCCTGACTTAATCTTCCCCCTCCCTAACTTTCGCACTGGTTAGAGATATGACAGGGAGTAGAGCTCTGATTCAGTCAGTTTTGTGGACTATACCTATGGCTCTGAACAGCAAATCATCTCTTTGCTGAGCTGGTGGGAAAACCACACCTGATCCCATAATAAGGGTGCTACAAAAGGTTCAGAGTTTTCATTAGACAGGAAATGAGCTCAGTGCTAATGAAAGGATAAAAAAGTCTGTAGAAAACCCTTTGGAAGAAGACATTTCAGTTTGGGTGTGGATGGTGTGATCTTGTGGAAAGCCTTTTTTGAAGGTTTTTGAAGCAACTTTCATGAAATTAATTTCAAGTGCCTATCAGGATCAGCCCCAAATCTCAAATGAAAGAAAATCAAAGGTAACATACTATGCACTCAGTCAGCTGTAGTAAAGTTATTTTTCTGTTGAGTTCTCAAAGTTACAGAGACTAAACAAAGTCAAAGACAGTTTGGACCAAAAAGGAAGAGAAATGAGATCTGTTACTGTTCCTAACAAGTGGGAATGCGAGGCAGCCCAACCCTTGTGAAAAATGAATACAGAGTTACTTCATCTTACACTGAATAGCATTACATTTGTTGGTGTTTGTTCTGCATATACTCATGTATTCAAAATGCTTCAGTATTTCACAAGAATTACTGACCTTTTTCAGAGAGTCAGACAATTATTAAAAAAATAATCAAGAAGATGGAAATAAGCATAGTAAATATTTATGATGTGTGAGTGTATGTGTGTGTGTAAAAAATAAGAGAGTTAAAATGCTAGATTTCACTTCATACTTGCTAGGGCAGCAGATCTGCCCCTGCTGTAAACTCCTGTGATGTGTGTGGTCTCAGAGTTTCAGTCTAGCTCGTGGTCACCCTCCTATGTTCTTAGAATGCCAAACCTCTTTGCAACATACCCTGGAGGACACTAGTTCCTTCTCATGGCAGGATTATCTCATTACTACTGTGTAGAGTCAAATAGGATTGCTTTTGAACATGATTTGTGTGAATAGAAATTACACTTAGGTGTGGAATAACTTTCTTTAGAATAAACTACAGACAGCTAAAATGGTAGATTGTTTTTTAAGTATTTATGTTTCTCAGTACCTGAACACTTGGACAGTTTATGCTCATGCTTTGTTACTTTTAATAAGATTTTCTGGTATCTCCAAAAGGAATAAATCAACTATGTTTTAGAGGAGACAGTAATGTTCCCCAGTGTCTCTTTTTATTTAGATTTCATGAAAATACTGTAGAAGTTACATGAAGACCAAAAAGGCCAGAATTTGCTTTAGAGTCTAGAAATATTAAGTATTTAATCAAGTTTGTTTTTATGAAGTAATAATGAAAAAATTTCTTGATTTTAAGTGTTGCATTGTGCTAGAGGCAGAGAAAGAGTAAGTCTACCTCAGCTCTTCTTTTATAGACAATAATACAAGACCAGCTCTCTGTAATGGGTATTTTCTTTGATTTGTAACAAACTAGTAGAAAGCTAAGAGGAATATAAGAACATGGCTGTGCAAATCTGGCCAGAATTTTTCCAAATATTTAAAATAGTAAAATAATGTCAGCAATTTGATAAGATGGAAATAAAGTTTAGGGTTTTTTGTAAAACTTAGCAGTGGATGCAATCTTTCATTCCAAGAAAACTATAAAAGCATGTCCCATCACAGGCTGCTGTACTAACAAAGTACACTTGTGACACAAGGTCATTATACAAAAGGTGTTTGCTAGCCATAGGAGTGACTTAAAAGAAAGTAAGTTTTTCTCTCTGTACTGAAAAACATGATTTTGATATCTAGGTCAATCCTTTTACTCCCATAGTGACACTGAGACATAGTGGGAAACAGATTTAGTAATGAACCCCTCGTTCCCAATATTCAATAGTTTGGTCACTCCAAGACCTAAATCAGGGCACCTGACAGATATGGTACTGTATGGGTACTGATTCTGTTCTCCCTTCAGGGTAGAAAAGTTCCTTCAGACCTGGCTGGCTAACTGCACCACTGAAATATCAATGGCCAAGTTTCTCCTTGGTGCTCACTCCTTGGTGCTCAAGCTTGACTTCTTTACTTATAACTATTTTTTTCAGTAAGGTTTTATCTACTCTTAACACTTCAGACTGAAATCAGGCCAAGTCTTAGCGTCACAGGAAAAGAGACAAGCTGTGGGTAATGTGGTATAATTCAAATATAACTGTATTAAAGAAATTGTCATGTCATGGGGAGTGGAGGACAGCAGCCTTGACACAATCAGTAATCTCTTTTTGAACAGATATCAAAGGAAGCACTAAAGGGGAACATTTTCTCTTTGCTGATATGATGTGATCATGAATCCTTAAGAGAGTTCTGCTAAATTTGTATTCACCTATGACTCACTAAAGGACCAGATTTCTCCTCTAAAAAAGTATTAGCATTGGATTTCAAGGGAAAAAAATACTGAAATTACTCAAACAAACTATCTGTCAATCAGCAATTCTCTCCAGTGTATGTCCTATTTCTTCTTGATAGGGCAGAAATTGTGGAGCTTTTCTATCATGGTCCTTACTGCATGCAGTTCAGGTTAATCCAAGTATTTCAATATGTGGTTTTCTATTAATAACCCCTACTTTATAGCTGGATGCATGCAGAGATTTTTTTTGACTGCTTAATTGCCATTTTTCACCCCCTAATTTAGAAAAATATATGATTATGCATAAACTCTAACTGAAGCCAGCTGATTACTAAACTCAGGAAAATCAAAAAAAGATCATATTATTTAATTCTGTACTTCACAATCAGCAAATATATATAAATATATATACTTTTTTTTTTGGTTTGTGTTTATAACTCTTCACAAGTTTTTTTATAGAGTGGTAAATACCTGCCTCCAAGGAGACTTCAGGTTGGGTTATATTTCTTGAAGACAGCATTCACTTTCAAGTCAATAGAAGTCGTAATTATTAGACACATTAAAATGTCATAATGATACTTCATTACCAGGTTCTATCACCATGTCTTAGTTACAGGAGTTGGGACCAGTTTATCACTATGTGGGTATAACCAAAACTGTGTATTCTACACCCTCTGTGTCATTTCTTATGAACTGTTTATAATGACTCATCTGCAACAGCTGCCCAAGGCACACCTGACTCTTCAGGCTACAAGCTGCATGATAGAGAACCCTGGGAGACAGGGAAGTGTTTCTGTCTTCACGTCAATGACTTAGCTCAATAACTTCCCTCTGGGGAAGCATTAACACCTTCACCTCAGCCTGATGGGTCGTCCCTGATAATGAACAATGAGGGGCTGGTATAATAGGCAGCTGCAATGACCTAAACCATAAAAGATTCCAAAAATATCCCATGACTTACCGAATTAAATCACACAATTTGAAATTCTCCCCCCTGGGGGAGGTACTGGGTGTTCCTACCTGGACCTGAGCATATATGATCTTCAGGTTTTGGGTCTTCTGGTGCCACTTGTCAGATCCAGAGAAGGAACAGAACTTAAACAGGACTGTGATTGCTACTCTTGATAAGACTGCAGTGAGGCACAGAACTGTGACCATCACCGTCACCAACAGGATTTCCTTTCTTTTACTTTGTACTTAGGGGGACTGCATGGTGTTCAGCAGAGAGGCTAATGAACACTGTTCTGTTCTCAAACTGCTGAGTTATGCATCATGTTTTTGTGTGTTACAACTAGTTTTTCTCTGTATCATTGTATTTCTTATAGTCTTTTTAGCAAATTGTAGCTCTAACTTGTAATCTTTCTTCAATTTATTTTTCTTCTTTTGTGTGTTTTAAGCATGTAGAATTTCTTACATTATATGCCTAAAAATTAGCAGGAAAAACTTTGTAGATATAAATGTGTTTTCCTGAATCATCTAAGTTTGTTAGAGCCAAACACTCTTAAAAACCTTTTTGACTCTTTTCTTTCAATTGCATTGATTTGGGATTTCTTTAAAAATATTCAACAAACAAGTACTCTTAATCAGAGGAACAATGAAGCAATATATGACATTACATTAGGCAATCATGCTTCATCGTCAACAATCAATCCAGAATGTTTTGCTTACCAGGTATCGACGATATATATATATATATATATATATATAAATAACAGATGGGATGATGAATTATATGTAAGAAAGCTACTGTTTTGTTTCTAATAGGGAACATTCTCTGAAGCATTCTAATTCTCTATGAGCCTCTTCAACTCCCATGCCATCTTCATCTTCAGAATTAGTATCCTTGCCATGCTGTCAAATATTGCATACATTCAGAAGGATGTTCCTCTAGAATTGTTTTATCACAGACTGCCTTTTCCAGTCCTCTGAATTGTGAAATGCCATAAACCTCATACAGTTCTCCCCCCACATTGTACTGCTTGAGAAGGTTTTATTGTCAATCAGATCTCTTTCTCTCTAGTTTCTATGGCCAAATAGTAATGCTGAGAATTGCATTTCAAATGTCCACCTCCTTTTTTTTTTTTTTTTTTCCCCCTCCTCCTTTCTGGCAGAGCAGTAAAATATGATATTAAAATCTATGAATGTCAGAAACTTTTATTTTTCTAATTTTTTTTAAAAAATTTTTTAGTACTCCATCTTCTGTTCCTATTCATGTCTCCTGTGTAACCCAAATATATATATGAGAATTTTTCATTTCCAGACATGTTAAATGATAGTAAAAATTGAACTGGAAAAGCATTTGGTCTCTAGTTTGCTAAATCTTGTTTTAAGCTTGGAAATTTGAATAATTTTTTCTTTCAGGTGTTCCCATGTTAATATGAAGGTATGACAAGAGAGTCATGTCTTGTATTTGCCTTTGAAAGTAATGTGAGCTGTAGAAGTATTTTGCTCTTATATTGACTACATTTGACATTAACCACTCTTCAAGTCTTATAGCTATTTCTTTGCTTCTCTTCTTTTTGAAACTCTAATATTCATTGTTGCAATTAGAAATTCCCATGTCTTTAAAATCCAGAATTGTAGAGGGAAGTGAAAGTGATTGAATGCCAAAGTCAGGGAAAATCTCCTGTGCTGAACCTAGAGGTTCTACAGTTACACTCCCAAAAATAGTCTTTCTGAAGCTCTCTGAGGAATCAATCATAGAAAGTCTGCACCAGATTTTTACAGAAGGTAAGGTAACATTTTCGGAGCAAAGAGGTACTGTGAGAAGTATGACATGAGACACAATTTATAGTATGGTTGTGGTGAAATAAACTAGGTAGTTTTAATCTAAAGCAGAATTATTTGCGGGGAGCGGGGGGGAAGAGAACAAAATATATTAGTATTTAGAGTGGTTAAGATTTTTTAGAGTTTTTTTTTTTTTTTTTAGTGTAATATTGGAGAGCTATGCAAATGTAAAGGACTTATTACAGTAGTATTCTATCATATGCTAGTAAACTTCCAAAATAAAGATTTCCATTGCAGTTGTTTACACTATTACTTTAAGTGGTTTATAATTCATTGGTACAAATTCAATGCAGGCTAAATCAAAGCATAGAACTTTCTAATCCACAGAATGAATTTCTTCTAGTAGACTGATTTTATCAAGTTATAGGATCCATACCAAAAAATTGTGATATGTTTGCTGCTTGTTTTTGTTCCTTCTTTGGAACATGATCCCTTTCTATTTAAAAAAACAGAAAAGGACATAGAGGCTTTCTTCTAAAAACAGCACCTCTATTTTCTATATTAGCCATAGTAGCTAATGTAGCATTAGAATAGCTGGCCCTTAAATATTTTAAAGACACTCTAAATTCCTCTAAAAATGAAATTTGAAATGTATTACTTCAGGCAAACTGGAATAGTAACTAACTAGAAAAGATTAAAAGAAAAAAAACCAAAACAACAACCAACCAACCAAAAGACAGCCAACCAAACAAAAAAACCCCACCAAAACACACTCAGCCTACCAAACCGAAGAACAGAAGCAAACTTGGTAAGTGGTAATTCCTTCAATTTCTTTTTTAAGTTATCAGATTCCTTGCATAAATCCACTCTGCTTGTTGCAGTACTCATGCAGGCAGGTGCAAGAAACACAATTTTCCCATTACCCTCATGTAGTACTTCGCTGAAGGGCTCTGCTGCTCCTATCTAGCCAGCATGATTGTATTTAATTTGCATGGAAACCAGGAGCTGCAGAGATGGAATGAAAGTCTGAACTACCACCAGTCCCTCCAGAGTGGATTGCAAGTGCATTGTCATGAGTGCCTGGCCCTGGCAATGCAGAGGTGCTCCTGGATACAATATTATAGATGTCACTTACAATGTGGATATTTCACTCGATACGTAGGAAAAAAAATCAACTGCTTTGAATAATTAGGGTTAAATTGTTCAATTATTGTGACTAATACATATGTGCACATTGATGCCATTCACCCTCTTAAAGAAGAAATCACTTGTATGACATTAGGAAGAGCTATTTGGTTCATTCTGCATGTCTATTACTAGAATGTCATTCAAAGCAGATGCATTTTGCATTGTAATCTGAGAGTAATTAGGCTCAGTAATGAATACAGAATAGTATAACAGCCTTCCCTCATGGGGTCCATCAGCCATGGTGTTTCCTCTCAGCACAGCTGCTGTGATCATGAACAGAAAGGAGTGATTCTTGTGATGTATCAGCCAAGCATTCTCATTGCTATGAAGTCTGAAAGTCAATAACAGAAGGTCTGAATTGGATTTAAACTCCAAAATTTGATTTATACTAACGAATTTTAAAATACAAAACTTTGAAAATCATGCTGCTGTTTATCACTTCTTGTTGCAATGAGGTACATGCTTATGTTTCTCAGGAACAGGAGCTCACAGAAGCAATGGAATTTAAAATAGCAATTTTAAATGGCTTTGTGGAGAGAAAAATATTTTTTTTTGAGAGGTGAAAATGATGAATGTGCATACTCTTAGTAGTGTAAAACTGCTAAGCTGACAGTAAACTTGTTATCACATCTTTGGTTTAAGACAATACAACTGATGCAGCAAGAATAATAGTTCTGGTCTTTGTTCAGTTTTCAGAGATTGTGGCATTAGTGGTTATCACAACACAATTTTCTTCTTCAATACTATAGCTTAAAAAGTGTCATGAAAGACACGCAAAGAACACAGATGTCTATATTATGATGCGAATACCATATGTGCTGTTTCATAATTATTTAGGAATAATTCAAGAAGGAAAAGCTGCATGCAAGTAGAAATGAAGAAGGTGATCTGGTTACAAGATCTGAGTACCTGAGAGAGTTCATAGTGTCAGTCATTTGTGGATGTGATAGCAAATGATGGTAAAATCATGGCATAACTACAAGTGTTTTGCCTTCAAATAAATGTAGGCTCAAAATAATTACAGAGCAATGAATGTGTTTGAAGAATATACACATTTTTTTACATTGAGAATAAACCTGTAATGCTCTAATGATCTTTATGGTTTCAGAAGCATGCCAGCTGAAGTCTCCTAGAAATAGAACTTCTACAGAAGTCACCAGCATAGAAAAAATTGTCTGTCCTGTTGTAATGATTGCAATTCCTTGAGCTGTTGTTAGAACAAAAAAACCCCACTTGACTGTGCACTTTCTTAAATAAGAAGCTTCCAAAAATTTCCCTTTTGTTCTGACATTCTACTTGTGTGTGTGACCTTATGACTCTACAGAATATAATTTCAGGAAATAAAGACATAATCTTTTTTGCACAAAAGATTATACAGTGATATCAAGTAATGCACTGGAATCTTCCTTGTGGCATCCATTTCTCCTTCGTTCTTAGCCTGATTCCTTTAATTTCTGCTATCTGTTTAAATTCAACAGGGCTTGTGCTATAGTAGATCTCACTGAAGTGATTACCTGCATAATTTTGACTAAGTGGCAGTGACAAGAATTACCTAGTAACAATAACTTTTATTCTTATTTACCTTATCACAGTTTATCCAGCCAAGCAGCAAGAAGGAGGATTCATACAATAGAGAAATGATGCCCGGTGAGTTTTAAAACTGAATTCCAAGACATTTCAGTGCACTTGGTAAATCTGCTGTCAGTGCTTGTCGTTTAACACACATTCTTTCACTTTTCAGTGCCTGTTATAGTTATTTTTAATTAAAGGTTGCACTTTGAATAATATTTCAAATGTTTTATTTGTGGACCAAGGGACCCTGCAAAGCTGAATTAAACATGCCCCAGTCTGAAACTGTTCCAGTCTGAAAGCTGTCCTGTTACAGTAGTGAAGCATAAATGCAGTTTTTACTAGTCCTAACTTTAACTAGTTCATTACTTTTTAGTGTTGAAAGAAGTTTGAAGCAACTGCTTGATTTTTCAGTTGCTTTAATAGTATATTTTTAAAAATTTAAAAGTCAAGGCTGCTATTGTTAATCTAATTAGACTTTCCTGTTTGTCTGCATTGGTGTCTAGTGAGTCATGTATGATTGTAAAGGTCTTGTTACATAGCAAATCTGAAGGGATTGGATGGATACTCATTGAAGTATTTTAAAACACATATGAATTCCATCCTGTTGGTGTACACAATGCAAGGATTATTGGGACTTAGGAGGATTTTATTCCTGATTTGCTAGTGGTTTATTGAAAGGCTTAGGGACAGCTATTTCACCACTCAAAAGCAGAGCTAGTGTTATTTATCTCCTTCCTAGAGCACACTGATATCTGCAAGGAAAAGTATTATATAAATGTAGGCTATTACTAATAATTATGTAAAATGTACAAAGTAAAAATAACCAAAAAAACCCCACCTTCAGTTTTTACTGGACCTGCCTGACAGGATAGAAAACTTAAGGAGGCTGTCATAAGGAAAGGTGAGCCTTATAGAAAATTGAAAGCTTGTCTAAATGATGAGAAAAAGAAGGAGAAGGAAAAAAAAAGAGGACACTTANCTAACAAATCGCTCCAAATAAATTTGATTTTTCTCCATGGTTCAGGGCATCTGTAGGATGCTGGTAGAGCTCCTTTTTCTTTGGCTTCAGGGAGTGAGTGACTTTGAATCTGAACCTCCTGATGTTTTGCAGTCCTCTCTAACTGCCTTGCAGACGGCCATAGCTAGACAGGAGATGCTTTGCAGGTGCATTAGTGTTTCAAAAGGTTTTGGCAAACTGCCATGGCTGCCTGACACAAAGCATCTTACTCATGTGCTTAGTTAAATGTATACTCCGGTTTGTCAAGAAGGAATTAAGTCTTTGAATTGGACAGATTTTTTTTTTCCTGCCTTCCTCTATGGCCTGGGTTGTAGTTTATTTTGTAGGCTACTTTGAGTAAATTCCCTGTTCTGTGAGCCTACAGCACAAATACACTCTTAGACACACACACACATTAAAAGTGTGTGTCTCTCATCTCCTTGTAACCTGTTTGTCCTGTTTGTCAGGACAAAAGGACCTTGAGAAAATCGGGCATTGAGAGCATGGGAATGGGAGCAGAGGAGACTGAAGCAGTTGGGGAAAGCAGACAGTCCATTTACTGCTCAGATAATCTCCCCATGAGATAATTCCCATTCACATTTTCCCCCTCTGTAGACTGTGTTAGTTTCTAGGCAGTTTTTAAACTTTTGTCCTCCACCCTCTATTCTTCAAACTACATACTCTGCAGTGCTGCTAAGTGATACTTAACCACATGATGTCAGGTGTGTTTACCTGCAAAACCAGATGAGTTGTTTTTTTTTTTTTGCTTGGCTACTTCTTCTTTGTCATGCACATAACAGTCTTTCCTCAAGGCTGCAATTCTTCCGTGACCAGTAATTGTCATCAGTGAGTTGTTAACAGTCATGGATATTCAATCGTGCTTCAAGTCCTTTGCTGTAGATGAACTTGAACTCCTCAAAGGACAGGGGGTACCAATGTCTGGGTCACAGAGCAAGTTCTCACAACAGGTTGATAGCAGGCCTAACAGGCCAGGTTTGGGGCCATTAAGGTTAACACTAGGCAAAATGAAACTAAGTGCTTTTGCATGTAGCTGTCAATAGCAATATGGTTATTACAGTATAACTTATAATTGCATCAGACTTAGGTTTTGCAGCTTTTAGCATTTTGCATTAAAGGACCTAGGTTAACTATTAGAGTTTTGCAAGTTGTAGATGGGTCTACATCAGGCATGTATTTCACACTTGACATAGTTGTGACTGACTGCGACCATTTGAAAATTAGGCATTCATGTAACTACTCTATAAATTGGCCTCAAAAAACATTCTTATGAGGCACTAGAGAACGCACCAGTGTCTCTAGGTTTCCAGGAGGCCTATTTGAAAAGAAAAAAAAAGTGCTTGTAAATACTGTGGGTGAGGAACACTTTGAAAGTTGTTGACTAAAAAGCTTTCACCAGAAGAGGAATCTTGTGAACACATCTGAAAGAATCTTTCCACAGCCTAAGTTTTTATGTTTATTTATCTTTTCAGGCTATGTCTGCATTAATGAACGTAGCACACACGGACATGAGAATGGAAGAAGTCATGACCCCACTATCTGCATTTATGTGTTATGGAGGTTGCTTTGGGTTATCTATAATATCTGAATGCCCAGAAATCAGAGAACCAAAAATCTCCAGTAATATATATGAAGTTTGTTTAGATTTACCTGAAAGGAATTCAGGCACTATGAGACCCTTTCACTTCATCCTATGATAATCTGAAACTTAGTAAATGGGAGACAGAGGAAAACATCCTTAAAAAGAGCACCCGACATCTAAAAATAAAGTGTAATGATAAAACTGGTAGTTGAAGAATGTACATACTACTGTTATGTATAGGAGAAAATATATGCTGAAAAGGTTGATGAAAATCAAGTATAAATGACAGATTTGACATTTCTTGGTTAACCACCCTTCCCTACCCTCTAAAAATGCAAAAATTAGCAACTTTTCAGAAAACAGATTATTCTGGAAATGTTAGCTTTTCCTAACCATTTGCTACCAGAAGTCCAGTCTAGTGATTGATCATAAAGGTCACTTTAGTTTTGTTTAGCACGTAAGCTTTTATCCCAGAGGAAAATTTAGTTGATTTGCATAAAACATTACTTTTGAATATGATTTATGTCCTAGATAATACACATTAGTATAAATGCTGTTCCCTGCTTAGCATAATTCTCCTCATTGTTATTTTGTTTTAATCTACTCTTGCTTCAGTTATGCAGTGATAGGGCAAGGGGTAATGATTTTATACAAAAAGAAGGCAGATGTAGATTAGATAGAAGGAAAAAGTTCTTTACTGTTAAGGCGGTCAGGCAAGGGAACAGGTTGCCCAGGGAAGCTGAGAATGCCTCATCCCTGTCAGTGTTCAAGACCAGGTTGGATGGAACTTTGAGTACCCTGATGAAAGACGCCTCTGCCCATGATAGGGGTTTGGAACTAGATGAAACATGCTATGTAGAGTGGATTACTTTTTTGTATAACCTTACCTCTGGAGTTAGCAGGTAGGAAATTATGGAGGGTATGTGGCAGTAGCTCAACTGGGAAATAGACTGTCTTTCGCCATTCTCTTGTGTTGTTCTGACTCAAATCATTTGAAAATGTTTCTGGTCTTAGAAAATCAATTGTTTTGATTAAATGGTTTTCTGCAATATGAAACATTATTCATTTAGATCACCCTCAACATAAAGAAATGGAAGAGGGTAAATGAGAAAATGCATGGGGTTCTCAGTGCTTCAGTATGAAGCACTTTTCATATGAGTGTGGAGTTAACCTCAGCCAGCAGGTAAGCCTTTAACCTGTTTCTTGCTTGCTCCACTCCAATGGAATAGGGTGGAGAATTGGAAGGGCAAATAAGGAAACTCATAGATTGAGGTAAATACCTTTCAATGTGTAGAGGGGAAGAAAAAAAGAAAATAAAAAACAAGTGTTGAAAACATGATAACTTACCACCAGTCAACAGATGCCCAACCAGTCTCTGAGCAGTGATTACTTGGGGAAATTATCCTCTGGTTTTATTGTTGAACATTATGTTATTCAGTGTGGAATGTCTGTTGTTAATTTGTGTCAGTTGTTCTGCCCACAGTCTCTCCCCCAGTCTCTTGTCCATCCCCAGTCTACTTCTGAGGGCAGAGCGAGAAATGGAAAGTCTTGGCACCATGCAAACAATGTTCAGCAATGGATAAAACACTGTTGTGCTATCAGTGTTGTTATAAGAATAGAATATTTCAGTGGGAAGGGATCTAAAATGATCATATAGTGCAGCTGTCAATTGTTTGGCCACCAATCTGAAACACCCTAACATATACACTGCGATGAAGAAAATTAACTGTCCCAGGAAGACCCAATACAATATGAATAGTGTTTCAAGAGATGAGGACTCCTCAGTTTGTAAAACAGCTGAGGGATGGTATCATAGGGTAGCATGGAGAATGTAAAACGGTACAATTATTCCCTTTTTCTCACAACAGTCCAGCGGAGTATCAGATGAAATGGTCAGGCTGCAGGTATAAATCAAAGAAAAGGAAGTGCTCTTACACACAGCATGAAGGAAAAGTCTGGAACTCATCACCAGAGTCTCCTGTGGAGGTTCTCTCTGCAAATGGGTTTGAAAAACTCTTAGGCAAATTTATGGAAGAAGAATCAATCAAGGATTACAAAACAGGATGCAGATACGCTTTTAACTGAAAAGAATCCCCAAATGGCACACCGCTGGAAACCAGAAAAGTAGGGAGAGAAAGTATCAATCTCTGGTTTTGCTATTCATAAGCTCTCTCACCATACATTTTGTACAGACCCCTTTCATGAATGGCATATGATCAACGTGGACCTTTGCCCAGATGCATTATTTCCTTCTCTGCTTTGTTTGTATTACTGGACTGCAGTTCACCTCAGGTTATACTTTTCCAGTGACACACTTGGAGTAGAGAGGCCATGGAAGTTAGAAACCAGGATTTCCTGACACAGATAAATGTCTTAAATATTCTCTATCTACTCCATTGATTTATGCTAAGTGTTAAAAACTAATTTCTTCCCCAGAGAGTGTTCATAGTTTCTTCAAAACCTTAATTCCTTATCTGGATTCTGTGATGGTCCTCGATGACATTCACCTCTCCTGGCTGGCAGGTCACTCTGGTTAAGCAAAGAAGTGGTGACGATGGTTAAAGATGCAATGAACTAGCTGATTTTAATCA
Source organism: Formicarius rufipectus (assembly GCA_013399695.1). Classification (NCBI taxonomy): domain Eukaryota; kingdom Metazoa; phylum Chordata; class Aves; order Passeriformes; family Formicariidae; genus Formicarius; species Formicarius rufipectus. Next base: position 2,232,896 of record VXAU01002292.1, read on the forward strand.
GAGGAGATTAAAAAACACTCAATTTCAATCTGCTACTTTCATTTTAGACAGTTTATTCAACATCTAAACTAGAAGCTACAGGTATCTGATCTTAAAATAAATTGTTTTTTCTTAAAGCACTAAGGTTTGGACTTTACTTTCCCCGATGCTTCAATCTGAGTTAGTGGGAACAACAACATCACATTCTGTTTTGGAAATTGTAAAAACTTGCACTGTGCTGTTCTGAGGACGGTGTGGGAGCATCAGTAAGGGCTTTTAGACAATTGTTTCTAATATCCAGTTAAAACATCTGTTACTTGGAAGCTTGTTTTCATTGCTATGTTGAAAACAGAGTTAGTCTGAAATGGGGCTCATCTTAAGAATTTGACTGTAATGATGCAGGATTATATGCAAAGTATTTGGAATGCACGTGTTACCAGATCAGTAATTATTGGGTTGAAACCACCTTGTGAGTTGTGTGTATGGGTGTGCAGGGAGACGGGATGAGTCAAACCTCATGGAGGTGGGATGGCGTTGTGTCCCTTATGGTAGCCCCTGGAGCCCACACAGGGAAGTGCTGGAGCAGCTGCCAGTCACAAACAGCCTGGGAAAACTATAACACATCTCCTGGAGCTCCTGACCCAGCTTGGGTTGGCAGGGACAGTGAGAACATGGCCCCTCACCCTGGTCTGGGACCCTGGAGTGGCCAGAGGGTCAGGTGTTCAGCCTGGGAGAGTGGCCACAGGGAGAAGAGCAAAGTCCTGTGTTTGCCACATGTCACAGCCCTGCCACCTGGAAGTGTGAGTGCTGGTCTTCCATAAGGTTCCAGTGGCAGTCATAAGATTTGTCTTTCCCTTTTTCTCCTTTTCCTTTCTTGCTCCCTCTGCTTTTCTTTCTTTACAGCTTTCTTGATACTTTGGACGGCTTGAAAGGGTTGGATTTTGACTTAAGCGCTGTGGATTAGTATGTGCTAGGTAAGTATTTTGGTGGAACACTTTGTCTTGCTTGTGCGATGCCCTTTTGAACTTTTGCCGAGTTCCCTTATTTTGTCCCCTAAATTACAAATAAAAATATCTCTTGTAAACAAGTCTGTTCTCTTGACAGTGTCTGAAGGTATTAAAGAACCCTATATTTATATATATTTTAAAGTAAAAATCCTGGCTGAGCCCAAGAGCTTGCACTCCAGAGCTGGAGTGGTACAGTATGTCATCTGCTATTGCATTTTCTAATTTATATGTTCAATAATATCATATTGAATTAAATTAAAAAGTAACTTAGCTTACCTGATTTTAGAAGAAAAACCAAGCTGTTTCTGCACATGCCACTGTGTGATCTGTGGAAATGCCTGGGGAAAGTGAGGTAGTGAGGTCCAGAGCAGCGAACAGCCCTTCTACAGACTGTCTGCAAGAAATGATGAAAACAAGGACATATGGAATCTTGTGCAGTAAGTCTTAGGAAAAGGTTCATCCTTATTTCTTAGATAATGTTGCTGAACCACCGTGCAACAGAGAATTGAATGCAAGAAAACGGAAAGGGGGGAAAGGCAGCACAGTTGTGTCAAATAGTTTGGGGCTCACAGTCAAGCTTGTAAATCTTTGATATTTTTTTTTTTCCTGAATATGTAAATTGAAACTGGACAAGATATCTCAGTCTAGTTGGGGAAGTGGAACCTGGACCCTCATCTCTCTCATTTCTGCCAGGTGTCAGGTACTCTTTGGGGACCTGTTGTGGTGGGATTTTCCCTTGGGGTTCAACAGAGCACAGCATGGCAGCGAGGAGCTGGGAAGCTGAAGTGTAGTCCTGGGCTTTAGGCTCCTAGGGGAGCCCTGGAGGTTTTGGATAGGGACAGTAAGGCCCACTGATACTCCCAGGGCCAGCCTGTTTCTCTGGAAAGCACTCACTTATGTTGTTTGGCTCTATTTCTCTCTGTTCCCTCAATGAATATTTCTTTCCTGGTAATCCTCTGACAATATGAAAGATGAGAAGTGATCCAATTCAAACTGGGTAAAACCTATAGTAAAAAGAGACATCACACCCCAGGAAAATTAACAAGATTTGTCAGGTGTGAATCTATTTTTATTTGCTAAGGTGACAGCAAATACTCGAGCATGATTCACATGCTTTCTTCTTGTTGTTGAACCAACAATATCCCGCAGGCGGTGACATCACTTGCAGGTTTTGGTGTCGAAGGCATCGCAGGTGGTGGGTATAGTGGGGCTTAAGTTTGTAGTGTGATGGGTTAGCAAAGGGTTAACCACACTGCAGATAATTTATGCTTTTTTGTTATGTACTATGACATTTTCTGGATATGACAAATTTTTGAACTTTTGCTTTTCTGGAAGGTGATTACTAAAAAGTTTCTTGTGACACTTTATAAGAAGTATCTGATGATTACTAAATAATTTGACACTACTCTGTAATAATGTAAATCATTATGCTCTTCAGTGGCATTAGTGGATGTAATCTCTTTCAAAAGTACCACAAAATCCTCTATCTCTTGTCTCACTATAGTCAAGTGTATCTGCTTTAGTGTATATAGATTTGGCAGTGCTCCAGGTTCTTTGATGTATTTAGTTAGAAAGAGACTTACTAAGTAGGTACCAGTGTTTAGGGTTGTGCAAAGCCAGTTTAATATTGATATTTTGATTTGCGATTCAAGGGTTTGGTTTTTTTCATAGTGTCCCTTCCTTCTTCTGCTTACCCTTAAATGTAATTAGATTGAGATTTATTTAGCTTGAAAATAAAATCTTCATATCTAACTTAAAAAGGGAACATGGCAACACTTTGCTGATTTTGTTAGGAAAAACAAACAAACAAAACCAATGAAAAAACCCTCAAACCCGAGGTTTTCCACGCTTCTCTCACAGTTACAGATTTTACTTTTAAAAGTTTTTGTCAACTGTGAGACTCTTACTCAGCAACACAGAACAGTGACTGAGTAGTTGTAAAGATGTTTTCAAAGACACACTTGTTAAATATTGTCATTTCATAATTTTTAACTTCTCCTATGAATTTCTTCATATACAGAAGCCTCCTTGCATTATACAGTAGCATATCTTTTTATACTAAGGTATTTAGTTATTAGAGTCACAAAACTGAACAGTTAGCACTTGACCTTTGTCCTTGCTCACACATCATGACAAGGCTGATGGATCATAAAAAACTGAAGACAGGTAACAAAAGTAGAACTCCATTTTACTCTTCCTTTCTCTGCTGAGGACAATGAGAAGGGAATTGTAACTAAACATATAATGCAGCTAGACTGCTGGACTCCTTATCATGATACAGCACTAAATATGCTTACACTTTTCTGGAAAGGATGCATTTACTATACAGTATGTCTTAGTGAATCAGAGTGGAGAGAACCTTGAAACAGACTAGCTTTCTGATGACAGGCTCAACTGTTCCTGTATAATTACATTTAGATGTCTGTTCTATATATCTTGAAGTCCTCAAATGATGGAGAGCACTCAAACTACTAAATTATCTACTTCAGTGCTTTGTTATGAAGAGAGATACCTGGTTTGAATCACAATTTTGTTCTAATTTTTTTTCTGTATTATGATACAATTAGCTAAGTAGCCATGCCCAAATATCCTGTTTTCGTTTTCTTTTTTTTCTTTTTCTTTTTTTTTTTTTTAATAATTCAACTTTCAGTTTTACAATTCTCATTGAAATGCAGATGGAAATGCAGGGGCCATACATTTATCCAGACTTATGTCCTTCTTCCATCTTTTTGAAATTACTTCCTTTTCCTTCCTTTTATCAGTCATGATTAGGGACTTAGAACTGGGTAAATTGAATTCTGAAACCATATCACCTCTACTAATACTTCTTATCAGGTCTCCCCCAGTCGTCTTTTGAAGAGTATCATGCAGTTTATGCTTTACAGAAACAGTAGAAAAATATCCTCTTTCTCAGGGAAATGTCTTTTCAGCTTTAGAAATATGATTTTTTGCATACATACTGGAGTTCTCACAGTTGAATCTTAAATCTGGAAATTTCTGCTGAGGAAAGGTGGTTAATCACCCTCACTTGATACTTTTCTCTACCTTAAGTTCCTTGTCCTGTTTTTTACCCCATACCAAATTCTCTGGCCTCTTTAAAGGGAATACCTTCATATGCCAAGACTGATTTTTAAGGCTGTTTTTTCATTGTTTGTGTGTTGTTAAAAATCAGCATCTGAAATGGCTTTGCAGCCTAAGGCCAGAGAGAAGCAGCAGGAAACAGAGATGCAATAGTTCAGCTTTGTTTTTCTCTCCTACATGCCTGTTAGCAGTCCCTCCGTATGTTAGGATTCAGTCTCCCCCAAACCAGTGCCTAAAGCCTTCACAGTGTGTTGCTGCAGTAGAGCAGTGAGCATTCAAGGATTTATCTTTATTAGATTTGATCACTCACTGTTTATGAGGCAGCACAGCTTGTGCTGATAATGAAAGACCTCCTCTTCCTTCCCCCTCCCAATTAGTAGGTCTTGTCTGCCTCATATTCTGTATGTAAAAGTTTTATGTCAATACTGACAAGATGAGAAAAGAAAATGAATTGATTTTGCACAGCTTGAATCTCATTCTCTGAAAAATTCTGTGGGAACCATTCTATCTTATTCTATGACGCTATCCTAAAAGTGTTTAATATCTTAGATGATGAAGATGATGCTCATGACACCAACTTTAAAATTTATTTCATAGTACTCTAAAATGTGTTCAGGGTGTTATGACTCACTTCTCACTTAACACAACAGTAAAGACCCCAAACACCCCAGAAAGAATCACATCAGAAAGAATGAAAAATTCACTAAAGTTTCCTTTACAAATGAGGAATTTGTTTATGGGAGTTGACATTGGATAGAACGAGCAAATGATACAAATCCCAGAATTTCAAAGAATCTTTGTTTTGTGATGAAGGAATTGAATCCCATGAGTCAGAGGTGTGACACTGCACACAAAGTAGTTAATCTTTCTGGGTTTCCTATATGAAAAATGAGATAGTAATACTTGCCTTTCCTTGCCAGCATGAATTCCAGACATTTCAAGAGGTACTTCTGTTAGGCAGTGTGTGTGTGCATGAGGCCCAACCAAAATCAAAGTGATAAAAAATGAGAACTTTTAATCCCAGTCTAAACTGGGTATTTGTTTTTTATCAATCATATTTAATGTGGAAATAAATGGCAAGAAAATGGATGCCTACCTTATCTTTAATAGGTAAAAATTGTAGACATAGAACAGATCAGTTAAGAATGAAAAGAAGGATCAGTGCAATACAATAATAATTTATAAAAGTAACAGAAAAACAATGTATTGCTTAGTAGACATTCAAGTAATTGATTAGAGAGTAATTCTGAGTTCACCTAGTACAGGCTATGGTGAGTCACTTTGTGAATCATTTGCAGATGGTATTTATTACAGGTGCCAGTAAACAAAGTTTTAGGCATCAAGTGAAAAGACTGCAAAACATTTTTTCTATAACAATGCAATTTTACAATCTACTGTCAGTGACACCATAAGGCACCTAATATTTCGAAGACTCACATTTGGTAGACAAACTGTTGAGGTTTAGCCTTGATCTAGTGTGCTTCACCTGTGAGTGACAAACCAACCTATTCTTCCTAATTTTTTATTTTATTCCTTCTCTTCTTCCAGTTATGAGTCATATATTCCTAGTACTGAAAGAAAAAATAACCTATTAAGAAATAATCAAAATAAAATAGTTAAAGGATGTGGTCAGAACTTATTTTTGTTCTTTTTCTCCATTAATTCTCAAGTGTCTCTAGTGGTCTTCATTGCTTACAGTTTGCCCATTTGTGAGAACATCATCTAGATGTGTAATCCCAGTTTGGTATTTTTAGCACAACAATGAAACTGAAATAAAGATCCAAATCTGATTATTGCATTAAACTCAAACAAAATGGGCCCTACATGTTAGTTCCTATGAATTTTGTGGGAGGTTAGGGTTTTACTTTCAGAAAATTGATCCTTTTAAGGAGCAGTTTCTTAGGAGAAGCTTGCGTAGAGCAGTACTCATAAGCAAAGATAAACAGGGCTCTTCACTTGAGTGTCCTGTCTAGAGTCTTATGGACAGTGGAATGCATTTAGATATACTTTCTCTGTGAACTTCAAAAGCCTTCCAGTAGGCTTTGTGATACGGCACCTGTTTTTTGAAAATGACCAATATGTGCCAACTTGCTCAAAGACCTCTCCTGCCAGAACAGAAATCAGACCAACGTGTATTTCAGTTGTTCAGTGAGAAGATGCATCAAAAAGACAATTAGAACAACAGGTGCTTGAACAGTTCAAGGCAGTGAGGTTCTGAAGCAGCTTTCACTAGAGTGAATGTCAAAACAAACAAGGAAATAGAAAGCCGGCTAGTTTTGAGAGATTGCCTAATAAATATATTGTTACCTTAAATACTCAAGGACTTATAAAAAATGGTTTCCCATTATGGTTTCATGAACTTTTTTTGACAGTAAGTACACTTTTGGTCTGACTTTTGTCTTCTGAAGAGCTCATGCCTAATTCTTGGATGTTTGAGTAAAAATATGTTTTCAAAAGCCTTCCACATGTACCTCAATCCTGTAGAACATATCTGAGAGTAATGCACTTACATAGGTATCTGAAAACACTTGTCCTGCTAATTAGATTAGCTGAAATAAGATTATTTCTTAAGGATATCAGAGTTTTTCCTCGTGCATTATTACTGCACCCTTTTTTCAGAAAAATTCATTTAATGTAGCAAATATATTTTGAAGGACTTGTGTGTGTCTCATCTATAACCTTGAATTATTTAATTAGGTTGCTGTTCACTGCCTTCGAACAAGAAAGCATCATATCCATTTCATTACTGATAAATACAAATTCTTATTTTTACAAGATCAGCTTTTTCAACTCCCAGCATTGCTGAAATTAATATATGTCTCAATCTGAAGTGCAGAACTTCTGTCAAAGGTAACCAACATTTTGAAGCTGATTATTTTTTAAATTCTGTATATTGGGAAAACATTAGTATTACTTTTCATTAGGGAACACATAAGTTAACAATTTTGAAATAAAGCATTTTGACACATAAATTATTATACAGATGCTTGTTGAAAGTTGCTAAAAGTAACTGTACTCCTTTAGCATAATCAGAACTTGTGATTGTATTACATCCTTGATTGTGTGTTTCATGAAATGCACAATTTTGGTATTTTATAAGGAGAAAACACTTTAAAAGCTCATATTTATGCATGTGTGTGTGAATAGAAGGAAAGAGAAGAAAATTCCCTTCCAACAATGATAATATGTCTCTAAATGAGGAGGATTCAATACATAACATTCATCAGTGTAATTACAACCAGAACAAAATTTGCTCAGATATATACATAGATTGGTTTCTGATTTTGTGAGAATTTTGAGCTACTTGGTTTTGTTCTATTTTTATTGCACACATTTAATATTTACTTGTATTAAATATTGATATTACTTGAACCTTACTAGTGCTAAAAAGGAATACTAATTAGTAATTCTATTAAATAACAATCTGTAAAGCTATGGATTCCGTGTATCTGCATCTAGGTGTCTTTTTCCACTTTGAAGTTCCTGTATTTTGGAGTAAAATTGTACCATCTCTTATGAAGGTTCTGTTATCATTGCTTGTAAGAATTGCACTTGGAGGTAAACATAATTTACTTAACCTACATCTACGTGGACATTGCCAGACATCTCTTTTTCATATATGTTCTCGTTAAGTAATAACAAATAACAAACCGAGCGAGTATGGCTAGATTTTTATTTTTTTTTTTGAATTAGAAATTACATAGGACAGTATTGATATCAGCTGATTTAACTGGTCTCACCTAACTCTAAATCAGACTTTTTAGTCTTTTGTTTAAATCTGGAAGGGAAAAAATAGTGATGTGGCTTTTCATTTAACCTATTTTGAACATATATTCTATCCTATTTTAGGATAGATTCAATGTGCCTATTTCAATGTGGTCACAGCACCATACCTGTCAGAGTTCAAGGAGCTTTTGGACAATGCTCTCAGTCACATGACATGATTCTTGGGGCTGTCCTGTGCAGAGTCAGGAGCCAAACTTTGATGATCATTGTGGGTCCCTTCCAACCAACAGGATACTCTATGATATTGAAAATGGATTTGAGATGTCTATCTCTCAAGTGAATGATCAACAATAATGTGTCTAATTTGATGTAGATAAAATTCCTTTATAATATATAACATGTCTGGATTTTCAAAAGTAAAGTGGGATTACCTTTGACATATATCTTATATGCCATGTGTTTTTACAGAGTGGAAGTGAATTGCTTTGTAACTCCCTTCTGATTTTGTTTTCTACATTTAAACGTAGGAAAACAATTCTCATCAAAAATTCAATAATTTAGATCACTTGTGTTTGCATGAGGAAGAATATTGGGGTTTATTTCCTGGTAATTTTTGTAAGTTTTGCTCTGACTTAGAATGGTCTAACCCCACTATAGACCCAGTGACTTCACTAATTCTGAGAAAATATTTTTTTTTATTTTTATAAGATAAGCCATAAATAGTGGAAAATGGAAGTAAACCCTCTCTCTTTGCTAGTGATTTTTTTTAAAACCAGTCTATTCATAATAAGTAACATGGTCCTTTTTATGTAAATAGTCTATATTGGGACTGAAAATAGAAGTTATTATTATCTCACTCCTCAGATTGAAACATTAACCATAAAACTGGTTTAATACATTAACATTCTTTCTGACAAGGTGGACTGAAGATTAAAAAACTCCTATAACAAAATTCTTTTAATTTTATATTATTCAAGCATTATCTGAGATGGAGAACTATAGTGATTTATTGTGGAAAAATTAAGAGACCTATTACTTGCCATAAGTACAGGCATACTGTTAGTTTGACATAAACCACATAAAGATATAAAATGTGACTCTAATTAGTTTCATTCACCACTGGAGTCTCTGCAGTTAGATTCCTTTGGTGACAACCTGCTTCTATCTAACATGAGTAATGGGAATGGTTAGTGAACAATATTTCATACTGCCACATTCCAGTAGAAGTGGTTTCCACTTGTATGCAGTGTTCCAGTGGATGCACTTTGATAAAATGGTAAAAATGAGAAGCTCATAACTATTTCATTACTTGAAACACAAAATCCTGAAGATTGGTGTTACATCATCATGTGCAAAATTACCCTTTGCTAATATGACGAAGTTGTTTACTAAAACACACTATGCTTACTTAATCATTGTTGTACAATAAATCATATTTGTACTTATATAATGCTACTCAGCAAAAACGGAACATTGTATAATAGTCAAATATTAGTCAAAACCAACTTGCTAAAAAAAAAAGTTGGTAACAACAAGAAGAGAACCCAGAAACAAAGAGAAAGACTCTGCAGACTCTAGAGGTTCTGTCCTGTAAAGCAGAAGCTATCTGTTGATCTGGGAAAAATCTACAAACTTGCTCCTAATCTTAGAATTTCATCTTTGTTAAGTTCCCTGGACCAAGGACGTACAAAAGCATGCAGTGGGTTGACCTTGGTTGGGATCTGACTGGCTGCCAGATATCCACCCAGCTGCTCTCTCACTTCCCCTCCTAAACAGGACAAGGGGCAAAAATAAAATGGAACAGCCCATGGCTGAGATAAAGAGTTCACTCACCAATTCCTTTCACAGGCAAAACAGGCTTGGCTTGAGGAAAATTAATTTATTGCCAATTTATTGAAAAGTGAGAAACAACGACTAATTCAAACAATGTCTTCCTCACAACCTGCCTTCTTCCCAGGATCAATTTCACTCCTCTGATTTTGACTCCTCTAATTCCTCCACTCCCACCAAGCAGGAGGATAAGAATGAGAAGTTGAGCTTGTCTCTGCCACTCTCTCATCCTTGGAGTTCTTCCTAACTATATGGCCTATAGTCCTTCTGGATAAACCTGCTCCAGCTTCGGCTCATCTCCACAGACTGCAGTTCCTACAGGAAATCTCCACCTTGTGAATTCCAAAGCTTCCATATGCTACAGGGAAATACCTGCTCCAGGTCCTGGAGCATCTCTTCCTTTCCATCTTCTCTGAAATTGGTGTTTACAGTATTGCTATTTTCCTTACTACTGTGCATCTTTTCCCCTTTCTTAAATAGATTTTCCCCAAGGTACCTCCAGACTGAAGTGTTCACCAGTGTTCTGTGGTGGGTCTGTGGGAGGTGGCAGTGTCTGCTGTAGGACAGCAACCCACCTGCTGCCAGCATCTGAACATGGACACCCCAAAAAATCATATTAGATTAAGAGACCTCCTAATTAGCCTGATGTTAACACTTCTGAATGAGGAATTAAGTGAATAAAAATAAAATTATTAAAGTAGTGGCTTATGACAAACAATCTGCTTTGTCAGCAAAAAGAGAAAAATACAATGTGTAACCAAGAACAACTCTGCGGTGATTATAATTATATTAAAAATAGTAAATGATACTTTCACTGGGAGATTTTCCAGTGTATAACTGCACTGAAATATTCTTTCATACAATCATAGGATGGATTGGGTTGAAGATCATCTAGTTCCAACCTACCTGCTGGGACAATGACACCTTTCACTAAACCACGTTTCTCAGAGTGCCATCCAGCCTGGCCTTGAACTCCTCCAGGGATAGGGCATCCACAACTTCCTTGGGCACCCTCTTCCAATGCCTCATCATACAGCAAAGAAATTCCTCCTAATATCTAATCTAAACCTACTTTCTTTTAGTTTAAATTCATACTTTCTTGTCCTATCGCTACATGCCCTTGCAAAAAGTTACTCTCTTTCTTGTAGGTACTGGAAGGCCAAAATTAGGCCACCCCAAATCCTTCTCCTTTCAATATGAACAGTTCCAATTCTCCCAGCCTTTACTCAAGTGAGAAGTGCTCCATCCCTCTAATCATCTTGGTGACCTTCTGAACTCTCTCCAACAAATCCTTGTCTTTCTTGTGTTGACGAACCCAGAGCTGGATGCAGCACTCCAGGTGGGATGTCTCCAGAAAGGAGTAGATGGTCAGAATCACCTCCCTTGACCAGCTGACCATGCTTCTTTGGATGCATATAAGAATATGATTTGATTTCTGGGCTGAGAGTGCACAGTGCTGGCTCGTGTCAATACTCTCATTTACCAGCATCCCCAAATTCTTCTCAACTGCACTCCTTTTGATCTATTCATTCCCCAGCCTGTATTGATACTGGGTAGTGCTCTGACCCAGGTGCAGCACCTTCCACTTGGCCTCGTTAAACCGCATGACATTCCCATGAGACCACTTCCCAAGCCTGTCCAGGTCTTTCTGGAAGGCGCCCCATCCTTCAGGTGTGTCAAAAGTACCATTCAGCTTCTTGTCATCAGCAGTTAAGAAATTTCTAGAAGTAAGATTCAACTAAGTGGTTTTCCAGATGAAAAGAAAAATCTAAATAAAATAGTATTTGTTATTACATTTGTAGTTTTCAGTACTGAAATGCACTTATTGTGTTTTAGAAGCAGTCAAGAATATAAGAAGGAAAGGGGAGCTGCAATGGAGAATAACAATGATGTGAGCAGGACTCAGTTTATACTGATTAGATAATAGATTCCAGTTTAGGCTGCAGCTTAGAAAAGGCACAAAAGTATGAGAGAATTGCTCCTAAAGAGACAGCAAGGTGAACACAATACTCTATGTCATGAAAGAATATTCTGTTATGACCTTAGTGCCTTTCTCCTTCACTTTTTTTTTTTTTTTTTTTTTTTTTTTTTTTTTTTTTTTTGTTAAATTCTCCACGTAATTTTAAAGATTNCTGGCAAGCTGAGAAAGGGCTGAAATGAGTTCTTAATTAAAATGAAGTGAGATGAGGAAACACTGATTATTCCCTCATCTTCCAAATTATCTTTTACTTTAGAAAGAAAAACAAAGAAATGAGAGGTCTGTCCAGTTTAAGAAATACTAAGATAAATTTTAATTAATTACTACTTTTATCTAATTTTAGACTTGCAATATGATAATAACTGGTTTGAGAAAAGTCAAATTTAACAAAAGACTGCAATAGTCACCAGGTTTTGATACCACAATGTTTTAGCCTGTAAGGTAAAGAAATATTTAGGAAGTAAGTAGATAAAGTCTATGAAATACATATCACAAACAGTTTTGAAAGTGTTTCTTTGTGTTCGGGTTGATATAGTTCCTCCTACATCTTTTCCCTGTTGAGGCAAACAACATAAAGACATCAGTCTGGACTGAAGATTTCTTTACGTCAAGAAATAAGAAAATATTAACTTTGCCATGTGATTTCCACTGAAGCAGATTTTGGAGTTCTTGCAATAATTTCAGTATGACTGCAAGTAAATGAACTTGTGAAAAATTGAATATATAGATTACAATATAGTATTGAATACAATATAGTCAAATATAATGTCAGTGTTTCTGTCTGTAAAGAGGAAGTAAAACATTCAGAAACCACAAGAAGATCATGGCACAAAAACATGCCTACTTAAGATTTAAATGGGTAGTCCTGCCTATATTTCGTAAAGGAAGAAAAATTAAACAAAACATTCATTCAGGGTTGAAGAATGAGCCATAATGTGTTAGATTAGAATAGGGTGAAAAATAATGACTGAGATTTTCACTGGCTTTCCATTAGAACTCTCTGTCTAATTGAACATTGATGGGATTTGAGTATCTAGTTCCTATGTGACTGAAAATTCAGTAGTACTTAGAAAATAGTCACTAATGAGAGAAATAAAGGGCAGAACACAAGATGGAGAATTGTCGCAGTCAGAGTTGGTCACACGACAAAGTTTCTTCCAAAACAGAATCCTTTATTGAACAGAAGACTGCGATTTATATACATTTTATCGCTTACACATATCAGTGACCCATTGGCCTTTAGTAACATAAATAATTCTCAATTGGACATTGTTAGTGCGCATGTTAAACAACCATGACTCAGCACTTTATACAGGAAATCCATTCTGTGTCACCGTCTTCCTGTTCCGTGCTCGACACCTGACTGCAGTAATATAGTTCCTTCTTCAATTCCAACTGTTTTACAAAGACCCCAGTCCAGCTGGGGCTCCCCACAGAGAATCATACATAAAAGTCAGAAATGAAATTTTTAACAAGCTGAAATAAAGGAAAGTATAAGCAATACCTGCTCTTGAGCAGAGGTGTTAGAGGAGAATCAGAAATTCATTTTTTCCAGAGTTCATATGAGAAAAGAGTCCATACCTGCTGATAGCAGTAGTGTGGAGCTTACACTGACACTGCAATGTTTGGGAATATACTTGTCAGTGACCCAGACTCATGCCTCACTGAGTCACATTTTGCCATTATATCTTTGAAGCAAAGATGTAATTTTCTCAGCAACTAGAAAATTTACCAGAAGAAAAGCCAGTTGCCCACAGAAAGACTAAAACACAGGTGGTCTCTCATAAAAGCACTTTTTCTATTTTTCAGTAGATATTGGGTCAGTTTAGTTCATCCAATCATGAAGGAAGTCATGTCCACTGGGAAAACATAAAATGCATCAAGCTAAAGAATAGAAATATAGAGAATGTTTCATTAATACAACAGTCCACTGGAGAGAAAGTGAGAAGCAGGGACAACCAAGCTCCAGAGGGGTTTTCCAAAGAAAAGCAATGGTTTCTCTTGGTGTAGGATTTGTGAAGCAGAATATCTTAAGTTTGCTGATGGGAATGAGGACCTGCTTTGGAAGATAGTTAATTGTATGGCCTATCTGTAGTTGGGCAGACCTTCTCTGGAGCAATTCTTGGGAATAACAGAACTTTCCACTGTAGTGCATAACTCTGGTCTGCAAGCAGACTCTAGACGAGTAGAGACTGAATCGTTACTTCTGCGCTTTGCTTGCTAAACATCTTTTTAATATATCTGGTTTTAGGTCCAGGGAATGGTTTTTGTAGTTGGCAGGGCTGCCACTGTTAAAACACAGTTCAGGATCTCTTCTTATTCTTTAAACTGGTTCCTACCAGTCTCACTATGAGACTTTTCTCATGAGAGGTGACAACAGAAACACTTACTTTACTTTTCCCCTTGTGTTAGCCCATACCAGCTATATTTGCAAGCAACATAAGTGTTTACTCATCCCACGTTTGCAGGATGTTTGTAAAAAAAACCTGTTTAACCTCAATGTTTTAAAGAAAATCCATTCTGTCATTAACTTAGAAATATTTTGAAGTACATTAAAGCACCAACAGAATGTGAGGCATCAGAACAGAGGAGGGGTTTTGACTATAAAAAAAGGTACTCTTTGGTTTGTCTCTTCACCTGAGGGGAGTCAGAGACAGGTAAACCCCTCAATGCCAGGGCCATTGCTTAGACTCTCCTGGGATAAATAAGACTCTCCCACTGTTGTTTGAATTAGGTAATGTTTCTGAATGGTGCAAAACTCACAAAGTCCTAACAAAATCTTCTGCTTAACCAAATATGCTTACCTGATGACATTGCAGAAGAACAGATTTACCATCTGTTTCCAGTCCTCTGTTTTTTTTTTGTTTTGTTTGTTTGTTGGGTTGGTTGGGTTTTTTTATTTGTTTGTTTTTTGTTTGGTTGGTTGGATTTTTTTTTTTTTTCCCCTAGAGGAATTCCATCATAAAAATGCTGGTATTAACTACAAGAAATACCAAAGTCAAAATAGAAGATTTTTGAGAGATTCTGTGTGGTGCTGGAAAATTTAGTATGAGAAATGACCTTCTAAAGTACTTTAAAATTATGGCCTTTGTGACTTCTTGATCAGCAAATATTTTCCTATAATTCAGCTGGCGATAATAAATAGTTGACAATATTAAAACTTTTTCTTGTCCCCTGAAAATGGATTCTGAGGCTCTTCCACATTGAGGATGGTGAGATTTAAATGATAATATGTATCTTCATATTTTGGGACCATCCATAACATCGTTATGAATTTTATAAAGTGCATTCATCTTCTTTGGATTTTTTAACATCTAGTGCCACAGCTGTTTGGAAAGACACACCAGTAATACATTTAAAAAAAGTTGGCATGCAAAAAGAAGCTTCTCTTAAGCTAAATGTATATTTATTCATCAGCATTTTAAACTTGGGAAATATCTAGTACTTTTGTACATAAACTTTGCCACTAGGTAGATAAGCTGCTTTTTGTAATGTATGTGTTATAAGAAAGCTCTGAATACATGCACTGTGCAGTCTCTTACAATGAGTGCATTAATAATAGGGGAAGTAAACAAGTGTTTTCGTGTTTCCCTGGTGTGGGGACAGAAAAAGAAGCTGAAATCAGGACACTGACATCAAGAGTCAGAAGCTGTACACTTGTTAATTTTGAAAGGATAATATATATTTGAACTTGATCCACCAATAATTCCACCCTTCCCCTTCCCCCCCAAAAAGAAAATCAGATCAAAAAGATCCACAGGGTTATAGTGAGATCTATGTGAGGATGTAAACTCCTAAGAGGAAATGTGACAGTTATTATCACTGCAGAAAGCATGAAGATGCAGACAGAAAAAATAATGACCTGGGTATTTTAACAGTTGACTTAGCCTGATAAATGAAAAGAGATGTGGTGCTTCTTTGCCTGTAATATTGATCTTTCCAATGAGTGAGATGAATGGAAGCCATATGGTAAGGTACTCATTATGATCTTTTCAGAGATTAGCCAGCTCTTCAATCAGCAGCACATCCTACTCTTTAAACATTAATTTGTCCAGTGATAGGATGTTTAGACAGCACCATTCGGTAGCAACAGGCCTTTCAGCCAAATTATTGAATGTTTTAGTTATGTATGCACAGATGAATTTCAATTTACTCCCTAAAATATCTGTCCCTGAGCATGATTCAGTTGCCCACAATTATGTGTTCAGTTGCTACCAGCTCAACATTCCTGACTTAGCATTTTAGATATATTGTGATATGATCATTGGTTCTGTCTTGCAGGCTTAGATTTTAAACTTATCAAGAGAATATAAATATCCCAAAATAACAAAGTATGTGATCTTTATATTTTGGCATCTTTAATCAGTATTAACCAGAGTCTTTTCTTTATTCCTAATATTGGCCCTTGAACTGTGATGCAGTAAAAACAGAAGTACTTAATTTTCAGTAACTACAGCAGCCAACTTGTCAAAGGAATTTGAGAATTCCTCATTATAAAAGAAGAAAACACAGTTATGCCATTACAGAAATTAATGGTGAACTAAATTCTGAATGCTTCATGTGATCTTGTTTCCACTAGGGAAAAAAAAAAAACAAAAAACAAAACCAAAAAACAAACCAACAGAAAATTAAAAGAAGGAGGTGCTAGAACAAAAAGAGGTAAAGATAATGGCAGCAGATGCAATCAAAGTATGGAATGATTTCTGTACAAACATTAAACAGATGATATTATGGCAGATTCTACTATGTCTTATGGTCGGTTCTATAAAATTATACATCTAGAAGAGAAATTTATTCTGTTTAATCTGTAGCGACAGACAGCTTCCCGTGATATTGAGGTGTCAGGCAAAAGATATGTGGGAAAGAAATGGTTACTATTTCTTACATCAGAAAGTTCAAAAGGAATTTAGGGAATGAAAAGGAATTCCTTCTTTCCATAACACAGACTTAAGACTGGAAATCTATCTGGACTGTAGAAGCTAGAAGTGAGAAAGTGAAAAGCAGTAAGATGAATTAAAAGAGGAGAATTTTTAAAAGGGTTATTTAATATGGATGTACAGGTGTGACTTTTCACTCAGCATATTCTTCAGTCACAGACTGATGCTAGCTGAGAAGAAATACCATGTGGGGTATAATAGCACATTCAGTTTTTCAGTCTTTCTCTAACCTCTGTCAGAAATTAGTTGTGGATAGCTCAAGGGAGGTCATATTCCTGTGGGGGCATCTGGAAACTTGAAATGAAACATATTAATTGGTTCTTCTTGATTTAAGAAAATGCTGATTCCAGAAGCCAAGCCAGCTTCTTATAGTCTAGATGGAATTAATTTCTGCTGTGCTTGTATTCTTCATAAACATGAAATGTAAGCTCATAAGATGCTATTTTTTTACAATATATCAGTGTGTAATTATTCATCTGGGAGAAGTTTAAAAAGTCCATAAATAAAGTTCCTCAAGGGAAAAAAAACAAAAACAAAAACACCCACAACAGATAGAAACACAAAACTTCATGAACATAACTCACTTCAAAATTTTGGACATAAAAAATTGAAATTAAGCAAATGTAAATAATCAATTAATATCAATGTGTTGATGCAGTTTCTGTGTTTTTTGTCTTTCTGAGAT
>VXAU01002292.1:2250125-2270234 GCA_013399695.1 Formicarius rufipectus
TCTTTCTGAAATTTTTAAAGGCTTATATTCAAAATCAAATGTAACATCCAGAAAAATACCCAAAATATACAACAACTAACCAGGGTCTGTTTCTTTCCAGTAAATTTGTTTCTGAGTCTGATGTCTAGAATGATATATAGATTTTGAGCACATACAACTTTCACATTTCAACGCTAATTCTAGTACCTAATTTGTATCCCAAGTGTTACTTATCATTGTTTTAGTGAAAGATGAAAAATAAAGTAATAAAAAAAGGAAAGAGAATAATAAAAAGAGTCAAAGGGGAGTAAAGGAAAATTAAATCAGTATGAAAATTTGTGTAAAACAAAACCAAAACAAAACAAAACAAAACAAAAAAAAACAAAAAAAAACAAAAAAACAAAACAAAAAAAAACCCACCAAAAAAAAAAAACAAACCACAAACCACAAAACAAAACAAAAAAATAAAAATCTAGACGCTATCAGTAGAAGTGCTGTGCATGAGGACTGATAATAACTTATGTCTAACTTGAATGTTTGTAAAGGTCTTTGAAATTCTCTAATGGGATAGATTATTAAATGCACAATATGTTACTACCTAAGCATTGCGAAAGGCCAAGCAAGATTTTATTATTTTCCCCTGTTAATTTCTGAACCACTTTGTTGTTCTGACAATATACTGCTGGTAATATGATGTTCACCTGCCATTTCATATAGAGGAAAGCACCCTCAGGCAGACAGCTGACTCCAAATTACTGCTGATCAATTTTAGAAAAGAGGTATAGTTCCTAATTAGAACAGGCATTTATATATTTCTCATACAAATTATTACTTCTAACTAGTACTCCCCAAATCATTTCAGTCCAATATTAGATTTTCTGTAACAAAATATAGTTGCTAGGCAACTTAAATGGTCAGCCTTGTTCTAGTGAGAGCTGACTTTTAAAAGTGCTTTATGTATTCTATTTTAAAATTCAAATTATTTTCATTTAAATATGATTGTATATGTGTTAAAATAAGGTTTTATATCAACCAAAGAAAGTAAGAGATGTCACTTGAATTTTGCTTTTGAATTACAAACTTTTTCATTTTGGGACACATTTTCCATGACTGTTTTGCATGCAGAACCATCAGAGAACATTAATTAGAATGTTGTTAGGATGTAACGAATTTTAATGGCACAACTGGAAGGTTGTCCACATGTCCCTAGAATAATTATAAGCAGAGATTTTCCAGCTAAAACAGGAAAGCAGATGGATAAGTATGAAACTAATTTTATTTCTTCTGGGGCCAGAATGTCAAAGTGAATATCTAATGAAGTTTCTTTTCTTTTTCCTTGAGCAAAAACCATAGAAAACAGAAATAAATCAAGTATCATTTTAAGACTGGAACACAAAGAGAACTTGAAGTCATTTAAATGTATATTAGGAAAGAGTGAAGAGCTGAAGCTTTACTTAGAGATAAGAGTAAATAAAGTCCTTTACTCATTTTATGCATGCTGGGTTACAGCATAGTCTGATTTATATTAGAAATCAGTCTTCAGTCATAGAATTCAGATCAGGATGCAGCTCTCTGGAGACTGGATCCTGAGTCATCTATACATTTCAAGGGCAGATGATTCAGGGGGTCTGCCTGTGATTTCACACCATTTCACAAAACAGGAGATAAATTATTATTTTCCCTAAATTATGTGAAAGTTGTTTCTGGAACCTGGACCAGGAAACCTCATTGGACAGAGTGGAAACAAAAGTTCCTCTAAATTAAAAGGTTTGTCTCTGCAAAGTCAATTTCATGTGTTTAGTACTGATAATGTTTAAAGAAATGAGTTTATAGATTATGCAATGACAGGGTAGTCTACTGCAATATATGTGATTTTCAACAGTGACTCAAGCTTACAGGACCCAGGGTCAAGGACTTCTTTGACTTTTGAGTAAAAGAGTGTTGGCAAGGACACCAGGATAAGCATGAATATAGTACTTCTGGGGGTCTTTTGACTTCCATCTGTCAAGAGAGGTAAGCAGATGTGGTTTCTCTGTAACACCTCATTGAAAGGATAACAACTTTTAACAGTGCAGTACTTTTCCAGAGACCATGGTTAGTGATTTGCTTATTTGGTTTCAAAGAAGTAATTTTGTACCTTTAGCAACAAGTTAGTGAACTTTATCAGCCATATAATATCTACAAAATTGGTGTCCTTAGAGAAGAGATTATCTCTGTTCATTTAAATGAGTGGTTTCAGAGAACACAGTAAAATTAAGTCAGTAATTACTTGCCCCATGCCCAGGCTATGAACCAGAAAAGGTTGCTGAAGGGATTTCTAATTATACCTCATTTAAATGAATTTGAGAAGGCTAAATGCTAGCAATGTCAATGTCTTGATCCATCACAGACATGACCTGTGCCTATATCTCTAATATAGATGCAGTAGTGGGGCAGTAAATATTTGTGATAAAAATATTACAACATTTTTCCTGGATTCTTGGAATGTCAGAATTTGAGATGACACTACGGAAAGCATGTGTTAGCAATACTGGTTTTCATTATTAAATATCTTTGACTGGATTTATGGTAAATTAGTCTTTCCCTTGCCTTATACTACACATTGAAATTCCTAGGAATAAATTTTGATCTCCCTGTTCCAAAAATGTCCAGATTTAGTTCTCCAGCATATTCTACCTCCTGCCACATAACACAGACTATAGAGAATACTAGACAGGTTAGAAGATTAGACTAGGAAATTAGACTAGAAAACAGTACTGGAAAACAGTAGTAGATGTTGAGGTGAATATCGTGGGATGTGTGTCCCTTCTCTTCAACCTCTACTCATTAGACATCCAAGAGATATGACTTGGTTCCTGTGGGAGAACATCCAAGCTATGAGGATTGGAAGAAACAAATGAAGAAGCAACCAGGACAACAGATGCCAGGAGTTTGCTAAATTAGAGACATTTTAGAAAATGTGTGCATTGTACGGGCCCCCCTCTAAAATATGCATCCATCAAACAAAACTGTTACAAGTTACCTAAGCTGGACTGCCCAGCCAGCCCCACCTCTGTCCTAACCTAAAGTAAAAATGAATGAATTATATATATGTTTATAAGTTCTCAAGAGAGCTCGTGAGATCAGAACCACGTTAAGGCTACAAGGGCCCCTTTAGGGCTCACAAACTCACATACACACTTCATGCAGTGAATCAATCAAAAAGCCTTTATTTACAGACCAAGCCTTGTATTTATACAATCTGTGCCTTTCAGTTACATCATTATATAAAATGATTGGATAGCTTAAAACTGTCCATGTTCAGGCCATCTAGGTTTCAGATACCATTAGTTTTAATGTTAATTAGCTCTGCCCGAGGTCCAGCTCCTGGATATCATCCAGAGGAATTCAGGGAGTACATGCAAGTGTTTTTCTTAGAGATAAGTTCTTACTCCAAAGCTGCGAACTGCTCTCTTGAAATATGTAAGCAAAAGGCCTGCTTTTCATGGGAACCACAAAACTTGGATTGTTCAGAGAATCTTCACAGAATATCCAATTTTCTGCATTCTGCAACACTAACCACGTCTGCTGCATCCCCTGTCCATCCCCACTTCCTGGAATTCTGTCAGTCTGCATCCTTCCCTTCCCCCATTGGCTAACTGGGTTCCCTAGCCACCCCTACCCCCTGAAGTCTACATAACACCCTTGTTACTTTAATAAAAGGCTTTTCACCACCCCGACCTCAGAGGACCCATGAGTATCTGTACTGTCTTCAGCACAGGGGTTTCTGCCACTGGCCCCAGTCTAAAGAGGCAGTGAGGAGCCTGTCTCCATGGTCAAACCCTCGTCAGGTTTCCTCCATAGTCAATATAGAAAGTCACGAAACTCTTGCCTCTTTTAGACATATGTTTGGGCATTGATGAAACTACATATGGAGCATCAACCTCATACTGCAATATTTCTGCAAAAACCCACATTGTTTTATGCTGTAGTCAACATAACACCATAATGTTAAGGTAGAACTAAGTTTAAATTAGCCAACTTCAAGAGTGGAAGACCCAACTAGCCCAGCTATATATGGCATAATTGAGTAATAACTAAGATAAATTAACCTATGTAAAGTTTCCTGCATAGGTTAAATTACTTTTGATAGTTGAATTAGCTTATTGATAGGTCATATGTTATCTCTAAAGATTATTGGAGCCTTCTGTATAGTCCTAAGTTAGAAACCATATTTATCGCAAAAAAAGATCTCATCTTTAAATCAGGAACTAAACTAAAAATAGCTGAACATAGGGGAAAGCATTAGACACGCTTAACCCATTTTCACTCTTAGAAACATAGAATTATTAAGAAGAAATACAGTAATTGGAAAACACCTTCAAGTCCAACCAACCATCAATGTAGCATCATCACCATGTTCACCATGAAAATATGACCCCAAGTGACACATTCACACATTTTTTGAACACTTCAAAAAATGGGTAGTAACTCCATTACTTTCTTTGGCAGCCTGTTCCAATGGTTTACAACTCTTTCTGTAAGGAAATTTTTTTTCCTAATGTCTCATCTAAACCTCTCCTGGTGCAACTTGAGGACATTTCTTCTTGTCCTTTCACTTCTTACTTTGAACAAGAGGCTGATCCCCAACTCACTACAATTTCCTTTCAGGTATCTGTGGAGAACCTTAAGGTCCTCTTTGAACCTTCTTTTCTCCAGGATAAAAAACTCCACCTAACTCACTCGCTCCTCATCAAAGTTGTGCTCCAAGTCTTTCACTAGCTTTATTCCCTTCTCTGGACTTGCTCCAGGGCCAAAATGTCTTTCTGCTACTTAGGGGCCCAGAACTGGACACAGTGCTTGAGGTGCAACCTCTCCAGTGCCAAGCACAGGGGACTGATCACTTTCCGGATCCCACTGGCTACACATTATTATTATTATTACACTCAGAGACATATACTGACCAAGATGGACCTTGAGACCTCTTGTTCCCTTCAATAGTTGGCTTTCACATAAATACTGCTTGAAAGAAGCCTGTCTATGGTGATATATTGTTGTGATATTCAGGCTTTAAATATTACCTATTTCTTTTCTGTTTCCAGTTAAAACACACAATCAGGTAACCGTTACTTTAAATATTTCATATTATCTCTTCTAAATTTTAATTTTGAATATTGAAAGTTCAGAGCTGTTGTATCTGGAGTGTGTCAAAATAGAAGTGAAGGATGGGATCTGATTCATCAGGCTGTTAAATAATGGTGATTAATGGTAATTGATATGGTGAAGCATTGCCCTCTTCATTCAAATTAGCAGTAATTCCATTTATAGTAAGGAGATGAGAATAACATGCACAGTAGGATCCTTGGGATTAGCAAACTGATTTCATTTGATCCAAGCACTCCCCACTAATTCTAAGAGATGGAGTTCTGTATTAAATAATAAAATAGGAAAGACGTCCTGATGAACTAGGGGAAAACAACCTCATAAACTGAAAGAAGCATAGTTTGCTTATAAGAGCAGTTGATCAACAGTAGGGAGAAATTGGAATTATTCAACAATTAAGACAGTAATTCACACCTTTTTTAAATACTTGTAGTTTTTGCAGGTTGGCTGGAGCAACTGATTGTTTCCTTCTAACAAAACACTTGAATTCTGATTACTTTAAAGGAAATTTATGTTATCTCTAGTCTTACCATGCTTTCTCTTTTTCTCTTTTATACATATATATATATATATATGTCTTATTAAGTATCACCACTTAAAGTTTCTGTGTTGAAGGCAACTTCTTTTTTTTCTAATTTTCATGGTTCATTTTGCAATGCTTAACTCACATTACTGTTAGTGGAAATTTAATGCAAGCTAAGACTATGACAGAGACAGGCAATGTCACCACTGAGAGTTATCAGAAAAGGCATATAATAGTAAACAAAAAGTAAACACATAGGCTCTTAGTTCTGTGTTTATGTGTTAAGATTACTAAGGAAAGACGAGAATTTAAACTCCTACCATAAACAACAAACCACAAACATCTAGACTGATGTAAGTTGTCATGGTGATCTGTCACTCTTTGCAAATAAGACCTCGACTGCTACGCAGATCAGAATACAGGCAGTAGTAATTCACATTGCTGTGTATAAAAGGGTGTCTCAAACCATAGGGAGATGTCTTCGCTAGGTTTCAATAGAAGTTCCCTCTCTTTTGTCAATGAACTCTCCTCTTGAGTGTGCCATCTTCCCTTCTGTATAATATATGGCTCTTTGATTATGAATGACTAGGCTATGTGAGACATTAATGTTAACCTCCTTTTATGACTCTTACAGACATAGTCAGTGTTAGAATGGAATACCCTCTGTTTCTTGGGGAAGAGACGTTGTTATTTCTGACAATGTTTGAACAAACCACTGCAGAATGCCTAGCTTTGTTTCTGGTGGCCTTTTTGCCCTACTGATGACAGGCACTAATAGAACTTCTAACCAGATGGAAAGGAAAATTACAGGTTTCTAACTTTTTCAGAATATATAGGACATGATAAATTTACACTGTGTGTAAATGCTGCTTCCAGATCTTAGATAAAGTATTCCTGTGCCAAAACATTATTCAAATATGAGGAAAATTGTCTCCAAAGATGCAGGTGGTAGAGAGACTGATAGCCTTATTCACAACACTTCAAACTCCCTACCAAATACAGTTTAAAAAAAACTATGACACTGGTTTGACACAAATTTCTGCAAACTATACATTTGTAATTCCCATTAGTGAACAGAAACCAGGAATTATGGGCTGATATGCTTTTCATTCAAGTATGTCTGAGAGACTTAGATGGGAAAATAAATGAAACAGCGAATACTATAGGGTCTGGTTTAGGATGACTTTACAAGTGTGCAAGAAAATGCTTGTTGGACTTCAGAGTATTGTCATTGTGCAACAATTAAGAGATTATGACTGTGAAAAGCACTTTCAATGTCAGTGAATCTAACTGTAAGGAAGCATATTTGAGAAACATTTGTGTTTACAGTGGAAGTGACTGTGCTCTTTTATTTTGGTGATTTGATATTTATGAAGAAGGGCTCAAGCTAGCTTTGTAGCAGTTCCTGATGCTAAAAATATGTTCCTGTTGTATTAACTTCAACCACGTTCTGAAAGCAACTTAAACTAAATTCTAAGTATGTATTCAAGTATAGCTATGTAAAAAACAGTCATGGATGACCACTGTTAACACTTAAACGATTTTCATAGGTTCTTTATATCAGATAACTTGTAGAGTGTGAGCAAATTGACTTGCAAAATGTGGAGGAATAATATTGGGAGCAACAAACATTATGTAAATTCTGCACAATACTGTGGAACAACACATTGTGAAAAAGTTCTTATGGCTCTCAATGCTAGTAGATTTTTTTCATAACTTAATCCTTTGATGACAGTTATAAATTCCCAGGACATTATAATTCCTCTTCCTACTGAAAGATAAATCAGTAACAAAAAGTTTAAATTTAATTTGTTTCATTTGCATCTATATACACATACTGGAATGTAGTTCTACCATCGGGAAAAATACTGCTACCTTGAATAAGCAAAACTGGCAAGGTGGAAGATGTTTTTTCCCAACAGAATCTTTGATAAAAATCCTAGAATAAGAAAAATCAGCAAGGTAAATATAGCAGTGACTGAGGGTGATATCCAAGATAATAACTGCAAATATGTACAACTCACTAGAGAAGTTGGCTTTGATCTCTAGACTTATATGTATAATTTGAAAGCATGAAAACTCAGTCAGAAAACAGGAATGTTGGGATTTTTGCTACTTAATGTTTGATTAGATATCTTCATCTGATTTTCTCACTAGGATCTTTCTTTGTAACCAGAGGATGGATTAGACATCCATGATGTAAAATCAGTTAATTTAAAAAAACGTCTGCTGTTATAGCGAAAGTTTGGGATGAAATAAATTGACACTCAATTACTTCCTGCATTTTCTTGTTTTTATATGTTCATGATTCTCTTTGTTCTAGAAATATACTGCCTCACAGGGTAACAGGACTTTTTACCCAGTGAATAGAGATGCACACCTCATTCTTATTGCCTACAAAATGTACATTTGCCCAGATGAAAATGATTCAAACTAGGATTTTATAGAATCCAGAACTTCTAGTTGAATTTCTTCTCCAGATCTTAAAACCAGACTGGGAGTAAACATTTTTAGGATAAGTTTGTAACAGGTCTCAAATTTGGTGCCAGCTTGCTGTGGTGAATGGACCACTGGTACGCTTTACAGTGAGACCTCATATAGGACAATGCACAACAGTCTTACACCAGCAGCTTGGAAAGGGGAATATGTTTTTCCTGTGTCTTGGCTTTCCCAGTAATACAGACTACCAAGTGAGGCAGAGTAGGACAGCTCTCTATCACAACACAAAACATTTCTGGAGGAAGGAAAAAGTTAGAGCTCTCTCATCAAAATGGAAAGGGCTTGAAATGGTAGATCATATCTGATAGACATTATTGAAGCAAAAGAATCACCAAAAATGTAGCCAGGAGTCAGACATTACCTGTTCAGTTACCCAGATTAGGAGCTTTGACCCAGACTTTTTTTCTAGAATATTTCAGCTGATGAGACCAGATGAAATCCTGATGCTGCAGGATTTCTGTCTCAACCGATCTGAAGAGCAAAATCTTGTTAGCATTTATGCCAGAGAGCTACAACTCTTAAAGTCATGCCTTAAACAACAGTATTATGAATACTGAGAACTATAGCAGAAAAAAAGACTGTATTTGTCTGAGTAAATTATAGACATCTGCAATGTGTGTGCTTATTGTCAAGGTATGTGTCACAGTTCTCTTCAGAGAATGAAGTTTTCCAGAGTACTTTGCACAGAAAGCATCAAAAATAGGCCACTGATCATCAGAGGTGCACCTCTTTCTCTCCATCACCCAGGAGGGGAACGAGGCATTCCTGTTCATACACAGATGCTTGTATTGTCAGTGACTGCAGTCAGATGAGAGGAATCTAAGCCTGTTGATCAAGATGGAGCTGAGAACTCCTTACTCCCTCTCTGCTGTGGGCAAAACCAAACTGTAGCCTAAGTTTGTTGTAGCTCCTTGAAGCTGCTCAGATTTAACCTTCCCCACTCTGGCCATTCCTTGAAATTCACCTACCTAATTTTTGACTAATTATAATCTGTAGACATATACCTTCACATTCCCTGGTTCACTGCTTACTTCCAAGAAGAAAAAGTACCAGAATGGGCAATTTTGTTCTTCCAGGTCTCTGGAGCTGTTCTAGAGGAGCAATTTATGCACCATTGAGTAAGGGAAAATTTCTTTACCCTGAAATCATGAGATGTTACTTAAAAAGAAGACTACTGACCTAAGAAAGTTTCTTGATTCTTATTATGCACATTTAAGAGCTCATTAAGTAAATGTTCTCCTCTAATTCAAGCATGCTTCTCAGTACTGTACCAAAAATAATCAGCATTATAAAGCTAATACAAATCTTGAAGTCTCTCTTTTTCATACTCTTATTCCTTTATCTTTATCTTTCTCATAGCACAAAATATTCTCACGAGGATGTAAAAATCACAAGCAGATCAGTTTTTTAAAACAGACTTGCTTTTATATTTATTTCTTGTTATGCATTTGTACGTATATGATATGTATATACTATCTATATATAACAAGAGAAAACAAAAATTGAAAAGAACAAAGTGATTAATAAATGAAAATAAACAAGACTGCTAAAAGCCAGGAGCATCAGATGTTCAAAGTGAAGTGTTGAGTTTGATCATAGCTGAGATGGACAGAGTTTGCTTAAGACTCACCTGTATATGACTCTATACAGGTACCTATTGAACATGCATGGGTCCTGGTGGCATCTAATGTCTAAAGTTCTATCTTTCTTCTCTTTGAAGAGTTATCTCTTTTCTTGTTCCTTTTTATTTTTTTTATTTTTTTTTTGTCAGAAAGATGACAGCATCTTGTGAATGAAAAGGACAGCTCTACCAGAGTAGCTGTTTGATGAATTTAGAATTCTATTTCAATTTGTATAGTAGTGCTTGCGGGGGTGAGAGTAGGGATTCTCAAAAGCATAAATGAGAAATAATCACAAATTTCTATTGACTTTCATTGGGTTCTTAATTACCTTTTTTATTAAATTGAGGTAAACATATATGTTAATAAATCATCTCTAAAAAGGATACAAACAATGAGATGTTTTGTAAAAGGAAGGGTATAAAAGAGCAGTGCTATAATATCTGAGTTGAGAAGAAATAAATAAATCTCAGCTTGGAAATCCTGCAGTAGGGACTTGTTTGCTAGCTTCTCATCCCTTATATTTCAAAAACAAAAGGGATCAGAAAAGTATATTAGGGCTAATCAGCATGAGGACTGAGTGCAATTCCTATTATAAAACACTTTTTTAATGCAGATGATCAGTGCAAAATACTACTCACTGTGTACCTGAGACGATACTAATTATTGTTTACATAACATCTAGGTAATTTAAAAATGTATAGGCATCAGCTTGCTGAATGTAGCAGTTTTTCGAATGTAGCAGCAGATTTAGATATATTTTGATATGTAAATTTCAAAACCGAAGAATTTATAAAGAGAAACAAACAAACAAACAAACAAACAAATAAATAAATAAATAAATAAATAAAAGAAAACATGCCAGGCTGTAAAAATATATCTCTGTTTTAATGTGATTTTTGAAAAAAGCCCTGTCATTTGCTTCACAAGATCTTGGAATTTCCTCAAATGAAAAATCTTATGTTCTAATATTACACAGACCAAATATACCAAAATTTTCTGGGAGTTGTAGTGTGTAGACTGAGGGGAATTCCTTTTAAATAAAAAAATTAAAAAAAAAAAAAAAAAGTTTAAAAAGTCCCTCCCATTGCTGTTCTGAAAGAAACCACAGCTTCTTCTAAAGATAAAAACTAAAACCAGGAATCAAACAATTCACTCCCCACCTCCTCTCCAAATGAATATATATATATAAGAAGAAAATATAAATTTACATTAGAGCAACCTGTAAAACAAAAGAAACAAAGGACTTTATACAAAACACAAGTTATTATCTTTGGAACTAATTTTGCATACAACTTGTTTCCATCAAGTGTAGCCCTTCATTGTTTCATGAGGGGAAAAAAGGAAGTTCATTAACATTAGGGGACCATTTACATTCTTCAAGGTGTTTAGTTTAAAGCTGTCTAGTCTTAGAGAGATTTTTATTTGTGATGAATATTTATATTATTCTGTACCAAGATAGTCATATTTTACCGCAATTCTTGCTTCAAACACTAGGGTAGTTATAAGATTTCTTCACAAACATTTTCAGTAATTATTTTCCAAACAACTCTTATTACAAAACATTTCCTTTATGTGGCAGATCAGCTGTAATATTTACTACATACCCACATTTGTACTAAATATTCTTTATGTAGCACCTAGATGGTTAAAAAAAATATAGAAACATCATCTTGCAGTTCCATGAAGCAGTCAAATTCACCACTCATGTATATTTTGACTCAATCTGTAACTGCTGACCTTCATATTAGCAGCTTTTCCCTCTTTCTTCAAGCCTTACTTAATTTTTATTGGTAACTTTTCCTCCTTTCTTTTAGCATGATTTATTTTGCCTTTTTTTTTTNTTTTTTTTTTTTGTGTGTCCAATTTTGCATTATGGAAAAAGAAGTCTGGAAGTTTTTGCTGACATACAGTGTGTAACAAAACTGGATGACAGAGGCAGTTGACCTGGTAGTGGTAATCATGCACAGAAATAGAAGAAATGTAAGGTGAAGTTTTTGATCCATAGCGTGGAGTCGCACAATGATCAATTGCCTGTCCAAATCTGCTCGGTACTTATTATTTTCATGGAAATGTATCATCCCAATTCTGTTAGGTATACTAAGCTTTGATCTGTCTCCACCCCTTGATGTTTCAATTACTTCCATAATATTTAATAAAATACCCCAAAACCACAAATACGCGACCTTTTGAGAGACTAGATTTCATTCGGATTGGATCTGGAAAGTCAAAGCTCCAACTCCGTTTCCTGAGAACCACTATTAGAAAATGCAGATTGTGGATAGCTTAATGGAACTGGCCTACTTTCTGGAGTAATTTGTTTTGATGAGAGCCTGAGTGTAAATTCTGTGCAGAACACAGACAGCTATTATGCAGTTAATTATGCACAAAGTAAACATGTACAATTGCAAACAGCAGAATGCCACCTAATAATGGATAACCTGAGATTTATGGTATGCATGCCCAATCTGTAAAGGCTTCTACTCATGAATCTAAAATGAACGGAACATTACCTAAATGATCCAGAATGAAGGATTTAACATATTGCTCTACCCTTATTGCTACTTATTTCCTGTCAGCAGATTTTTCATTTGGTTTTTATTTATTGCACATAAACACTACACAAATGATTTAGTCATATTTAAAAACATATGGTCTGTGCTTCTGATTACCTGTTATGCATTTTGTTACCAATTACTTCTTAAAGTAATCACTTCTTTAATTATACTGGTCAGTAGATAATGATTTTGCCTTCATTTACTTGAAGACTAACTGCAGCAAAATAAGTTGTAATGTGAATGTCCCTAGAAGAACAGGGCACATCCAATTTACACATATATATTGGCTTTCTTTGGAGGTAGGTGTTTTTACAAATGTGATCGTACTCTACATTTATTCTTATTTCAGGTTTTCTGTGCCAGAAACTGATTAGTGTTCAGATGCATTTAACAAAGTTGTGGCTGCATCAGAGCCTGCTAATGGGAGTGCTGGCTCACATACTGCGATTAGTGCTCGTCATTTCCACTGTGTCTTCTCCATGAGGAGAAAAGGGCTTCAAAAATTCATAACTAATTGCAAAGCAGCAAAGAACTCAACTGAACTGCTAGAGCAACTTCTCAGTCAAAGGATGTTGTTATTGTCTCTTTCTGCAGTTGGATTTCTAGCTTGCTCCTTTTTCTCATTTTTTCTATTTTTGAGGGGAATAAAACCAAACAAGCCCCCAGACCCTGAGACAACTTTTGTAACTGTGCTGTAACAGTGATCTATGTCACCAAGGACAGAAAAATTTGCTTGTTTGAGAAGGCCACCACATAAATGGAAACATTTCTGACATGACTATCCAAGGTTTATTTTTTTTTCTTTTTATTATTAATTGTGCTTAGTGTCTTAATGTGATCAGGTTTTTGTTCCTTTGTACTTGCTTTCTGACTTTATTCTTTTCTTTGCTGGTTTCTAGGTCCTGTTAAAAGATTCCACTGACTCAGTTGCACTGTACAATCCTTTTGCAAGGGATATTCTAACAAAAGAACAAGACAAAAGGGGTGGAAAATTTAGTCAGGAATGTACGTATTGTAGACTTTATCTACATTGCTAAATAAACCAGATCCTGGGAGTAGACTTGAGGATGTGGCTTGTCATCATGCATGTTATTGAAAATCTCTCATGCTCCCAGTCATGCTTTTGACACCAGAATTTTCTGAAACAATGTCTGCGTAAAATTTGGGGCATAGCATGTGTCAGGGAGCTCTCATATCCACACCCCTGAGGGATGTGTAGTGTAACAATTCTGCTCTGTACGGTCCTCCAAGAGTATTTCAGCAAGACTGGCTTCCTCAAGTAGTCCCATGTGTCCACACTTGGGCTATATCCCAAAGCCTCCCAAACACCCCTGGTTTCAGGCAGTGAAACACTGCTGGACTGCAACACAGATTTCTTGGTAGTCTAGACACGTTCAGCTGAAAATAAAACATATAGAGATGATAAGCATGACTTAAGGTGACTGAGTCTCAGGGAAAGATGAATACTAAGTGCTGTGTACTGTGGATATAGCTAAGCCAAACCATTTGCCCAGAGACTGGACCCTGTCTCTGTTTTATTTAACAGTAAATATTGGGATTCCATAGAGAGAGATGGAAATGCATCATACTGTGAGATATTCCTGTCTGCTGGGGGATGGATGGATAGAGTACTTATAAAATGTAATGAATAGATTTTTCTGATGTTTAGAGAAGGAAAAATAATGTTCCCCCATGAAAAACCATGAGGATTAATTAACAAAAAAAATATTTTTTTTTTAATGTGGCATATTCGTCTGTAATTCTAGTATGAAAGGGATGCTGTTATAACTAATGTTGCCCAGACTGAAGTGACAGGTGTGCTGAACTCTATAATTTACTTCATATAGATTGCATGAAGAAATTCATTTGAAATAGTGAAGGAAGAACTATGGTCATTCTGAGATGCATTGCTTTTGGCACACAAGCTATCTAGTTCAAAGCTTGCTTGTACAGTTCTGCCTTTGCAAATCAGACATGCCTGGATATATAGCACTGCTAATGTTTGAACTGCTTAGGCACTATTATGATAGTGACTACCCCTGTAGCTGAAGGGGAAGATGCTGTATACCCACAATTTCTTTCAAGCTATGTATCCACAAGATGCTACATCTGACAAAAAAAACCAAACCAAACCAAACCAACCAACCAAACAAACAAAAAACCAAAACAAACAAAAACAACAAAACAAACAAACAAACAAACCAAACCAAACCAAAACACCACCACCACCAAAAAACCCCCAAACAAAAACAAAAGAAAAAACAACCAAACAAAAAAAACCCAAACAAACCCCAAAAAACCAAAACCCTAACCCTTCCCCCAACTCTCCCCTCAGTAAACTAAACCAATCCAAACACAAAACCACTCAGTTATAAAATTAGTAGTAAAAATATATTGTGTGAAATTACAGGGAGAAGAAATGAAAGAAACTGGAGAACTAGTAATCACAGAAAAAAAAAAAAAAAAGAAACAAATCCAGAAGTAAGGAAATAGGTATGTCTCTCTTCTGGGTCATTAAAGGTTACAAGTCACAAATATGTACTGTATTGCATCATTCCTTTTTACTACTTTGATGGTCCTGTCTCCTTTTCTTGCAGTTTTGCTGAATCAATCCTGCCTTATACATTAAGGACTTATTTCCTTACAATTTTAAAGAGATGGGGGAAGTGCCACTTTCATCTTTGGGTGACAGGAGTCTTTTTTTTGTTTCCTTTCCCCCCTTACCCCACCCCTTTGTTCTTCTGTACTTAAAGCTAACAATTCAATTTTTCTTTACCAGCATTTTCTTGCTTGCATAACTCCTTAATTTTTTTCCCCTTCCATTAAAATTTTGTCTTAAATTACTATTCCTTTCCTCTGGATCAGTCTGCTTCCACGTCATTGCAGCCTGCTGTGTGAATCAGGTAAGGCTGGTAAGATATCTTTACAGTGGCAGCCTTGATTGTGTTTGCTGAGCTATGAGAAAAACAAGAAACCTGTAAAAAGCCAAAACCAAACCAACTCAGAGGCTTGCTTGTGAAAGAATTGACCCCTGCTGAATCTACAGTACAGAAAAAGGCAGAGAATTTTATGCTTAAATTGAAAGAGACTTATTGAAGTCTCTTGCTGAGAGGAAACCATCTCATGTTGTTAGCTTGATCTCAGTAGTTTTCATCTGTCTGATGTTCTGCTCCAGCAGCATGTTGTACCCAGTTTGCATAGAAGCAAATGACAGCATGTTGCCAAGGCCCTGGGGAGTCTAGCCCTTACTCTTTTTAAAAGAGCAGTGGAAGCAGAGCAGTCACCCCAGCAAGGCTGAGACTCCCTTGCAACAGCTAGGCTGACAAGAGGATGCACAGCTGCAGGAAGCCTCTGGGGAGAGAGGGATCTCTGACCTTAATGGCAGCTTTGTAGCTGGAGCAATTATTGCCACACATCCAAGTGGATGCGAGGGTGTCGATTTCCAGCCTGAAGCATACAAACAGGCATTCTCTGCTAATTTGAAGCAGAGGAAATCAGAGAAGTTAATAAGTGTGAAGTCAGTACTGTGGCCAGTTAATAGCAATACTTTCTTATTATGCCCATGAATGTGCTACAGAAGTATTGGCAAATCTTATCCTGCCTGTAGGGAAGTGGGTGGCTGACATTGAATAAGAAAAAATCTTTTCTTTTAGATGCTAGTTTGAAGCCTGCTCAGACTAGAAATGGCAAAACTGCACCAGATGATGCTCTGTGACGGTAATCAATAGTCTTGAAGTATTTATTTGTTGGCAGGAATCTGTATCATAAGAAATACCCTTTAGCGATAGAATTACTTGTGTTTTAACAAATCAGGCCTAAGGCGTGTGTAATCTCGGTGAGTTGCAAGAATGAATGTTTCTGGTGGGTTTGCTGTTCATCCCACTTCTCCTTTCTTGTCCCCTGAGGACTTAGCAGCAGTTTGCAACGACTCTTGGATTAGGACTGGACAAGGAATGCTTCCTCGCTATGAAAAGGAGTTGTCAAACAGTGGTGAAGAGAGGAGAAACGCATCTTTTGACTGGGAGGATGTAGCAATTGTACTGAGGTCCTAGTACTGAAGTAGACTTTCTGTTGGGCCAAAATATGGTCAACTAATAAATGGGGAAGGAGACAGGTGACTGCTTAGGCATGTGGAGCTTTTTGTACTGTAGCTGATGTCAAGTTGTGCTTTGGGGCAAAGACGTTTTCTTCTATCTGACATCCCCCTTGTGAATTCTGGGAGGTCAGGTTTGGACTTGAATGAACAATATAATTTATTTGTTTGCAACTTCTGTTAGTTTCACCATCTGGCATGAATTATAGTGCATTGAACATGTCCTGTCTTATCAAATTCTATTATCACTTGGTGCTTATCCTGTAGTTTATCACTTTGCAACTGCTTGTGTAAAAATAAGTAAAGCAAGGAAATAAAACCATTAGTGGTTTGAAAACCCTTTAAAATCTTGTTGCAGCCATTCCTGCAAACACCTGAGTCCTGAATCCTTGTCTCTAATACAGATAGCTTTAATGCTCTTTTTGTTGTCTATATAGCTTTATTGCTTTGTACTGTTATTTTGAAACAAATTGAATACCTTCGGTTTAACCAAGCATTATGTCCCTCTTATTTTGCTTCCACTTATTTGTCTAGTTCATTATTTATTTTGTGCATATTCTTTCTGTTCTTTTTCTAATTTAATTTAATTAGTATCAAGTTCAAAATTTTTTTGCCTCAGTTCCTTCGTACTTTTGGGGTAATGTATTTAATTTTTTAAGCCCAGGTCAGTGTTGCACCTTAAGTGGCTTTTCATTTGTGTTTTACTTCAAAATCATACCTATGTTTTTTACTCTTCTCTCCCTCTCTGTTAGCTTTTCATTTATGCTCTTAAATGTTCTCTGTTTGTAGCGTAGAACTTAAGTGCCGACTGGTTTTTGCTTCTGTTAGCTAACCCTGATCACAGTAGGTTGATTTATTTATCTTTGCAGGGTTTATTCAGGATCAAATCCTTCACATGGTATCAGATAAGAGTCTGAACATGATGAAAATAATAAACAGAAGAGATTTCACTAATAGACCAAAAGTGTTAGGGAAGGCTACTTTCAAAAGACACTTGCAAACTGTTACATATAGTGAGTTGAAATCTTTGAAGCATCTTAAATCTGGCAGCTTTAAATTTCAACTCTCACTTCTATTTTCACCTTTTGAAGCTTTTTTTTTTTTTGACTTTCACATATGTGTNAATTAAGTCTGACTCCTCATGTAAAAAAAAAAAAAAAAAAGACTCTTTGGCAAAATCTATGAATGAAAAGTACTTGATCTCTCTTGATGATTGAAGTTCAAATTAGAACAATAGACCAAGGCAACAAACCTTGTCCGTGATGCCAAGGCATACACAATAACTGAATATTTATTTTTTCTATCATTAAATGGTGAATCATGGAATTATTTTGCCAAGAATGCTTCTGTTTAAAGTGTTTGACCCACAACACCACATACTCTTGTTCTACTCTGATGAACTTAGAACGGGAGAGGTTTTGAAGATTCCCACATGGTCAGAGCACAGCAGAGTTAAACATTTATTCCTCAAGAGAAAGCTGATGTTAGATACAGACATAAAGACACGGTCTCAGTATTACCTCACTTTTTGCTGCAACACTGCAGAATACAAATCAGACTACCTAAATAGAAATTGGGTAAATCTTCAGCCAGATCCATTCAGTTACTGTGGCCAAAACAAAAAAATCCTTGGACTTATACTGATGGCACAGTGACTATGAGCAGAATGCAGCCATCCACCAAAGTAAATACAAAACTGCCTATTTACATATAAATCGTGAAGTAAGGTATAAAACCACTGAACTTGCTTCTAAACCAAAAATATACAGTGCAGAAAAGGCTGAGTATAATAAAGACTCTGAGTCTTTATTAATTATCAGTGCATGTTGTTATTAGTTCCTTCCAACTAAATGGACTTTTAAAGGATTCATGGGTTCTACTACTGTTTAGTTGAAGTGAAACATCTAATACATAGAAAAGACAATCAGAACTATTAGATATCTTGCAATTCCCAAGGTAAAGTTATTTATGAACCAAAATGTGACTTCAATAGTTTTGAATCAGGAGAAACAAATTGATTTACTCTCATGGGGAAAGAAGGGGAACCTCTTGCTATTTCATAAATAAGCTTTTTGTTTGCTTGAAGGTTTTTCAGTTCACGTTTTTTAATAACTTTAAGAATTCGAATTTCTTTGATCAGACTGTGTTTCCAAAACCAGTATAAGAGGGATCTAAGTATTGTGAAAGCATCTTTTACTAGAGATCTTGATATGAACAAGACTAAATCCAGGTATTGAGTTTGTAATCTATGAAACATGGATAAAATGACAAATCACTGGAAGTATAAAAACATTTGCAATAATAATAAAACCAAAATGAGATGGAAAGAATTGTCTTGTAGACATTTGTGCTTGTGCCAGATAAAATATTCTTAGAATGAGCATTTCTACACTGTAAGAACACATCAATTTTGTTTTCATAGCAAGACATGAAGAGTTAGTAAATAACAAGATTTATACACAGATCGTGAGTACTGAGTTGAACAATCACATTATTGATTGGCCACCATGATGGCACTAAACCTGAACTTCCTTAATGTCATCATCTGTAATCATTTCTTGATTAGACTTTCTAAAGCACCATAGACATGATCAGGTACCAAGAGAGAACTCTGATTGAGCAAATCAGTCTGAAAAGGGTGCCTAGAGAAGAATTTAATTTTCCAGGCCAGAATTACCATCTTTGTGCCTTTGAATCTATACTAATAACATAATGAGGGAGAAAAAAATTGTTTCTCCTGTTGAAATAAAACATCTGTTGCCTCCCTTTCCTCGGGGTTGGGTTTATCAAATTATGAGCTGAGTATTATACAGCTCTTTTTCAGTGAGCAAAATGAACTGATAGAAGACAGACATTTTAAATTCTTTTGTTATCTGCTGTAAGACTGTTGACATATGTAATTATTTAGCATCATATTTGAAAATACTTTTAAAACTCTTGATAACAAGAGATAATTAGTGCTGCTTTACAGAAAAGTAAATTGCATGCCAATTTCACACAACTGAAACTAATAATATTATAGCAACTCTGATCTTAACAGATTCTGTTTTTGGCTAGAGCTGCAAATCAATGATATCCCAGTCTGTGATGATACTCTGGAGAAACAAAAAAACCAACAACAAAACAAACACAAAACTAAGAACACAACAACAACAAAAAAAGAAGCATCAAAACAAATTCCCTCTAACATTTGCTTCAGCAGATTAAATTCTGTATTAAGTGAAGAGCTGATAATTTCATTTTATTTGAGCGGTATTGTACCACTGTTATGCTGTAATACTTGAAAGATGATAAACCCAGAGAACTGAGATGAAACTACTGAGAGTCCTTGCAGGCTGAGGCTGGTATCACAGATCCAGTAGCACAGGTTTCATCACATCAGTACAATGCTGCACATAATGTCTCTTTGAAAGAATATCAGACTGGTAGCCTCTGGAGTCTTCCTGTTTAATAGGCTAAACTGGGACACTCTGGACCCTTTCTTCAGATTCCATTGGTAAAAAATTTTATAACAGTCTTAAAAAAGGTAGATACTTTATAAAGAATCTAAGTATTTACAACCATATGTGTGGTTTTTTTCCCTATGGTTACTGGGATATTTTGCATAGTACTTGGCATTGTATTCCTATATCTTTCCGGAACTGTCTCTATATGTGTGTAGTCCATGGTGTCCTTTTCAGAGTTGTTGTCGTCCCC
>VXAU01002292.1:2270267-2281225 GCA_013399695.1 Formicarius rufipectus
CCCCCCCACCTTGAGTGTTTGTTTGTTTGTTTGTTTGTTTTGCATTAAGTGATCTCTTCCATAACTCTTACAGATTATGTTTTGAGCCTATTTGTTGGGTAGCAAGAGGCTGTATAATGCTGTATAGACATTTCTATGGAGAAATGGAATAACTTCTAGCATATACTGTTAGCAGTGGGCTTGGCAGATTTACAAAGAATGCAATCATGGTAACTAAGCAAACAGATCAAGTCTCAATATGAGGCCAGCACCAATGCAACTAGGCAACACTGATATGAGATGCCTGAGGTCCCAGTTTCTTCATTTCCTGAACATGGAGTATGTATGGAATGGAATACTTGGGAATGTCATTCAAAGGCTGATCTGCACTGACCGTTATGAGAAATCCATCCAAAAAAGCTAGAAATGGAGATAGTTTATGGTTGCTAAATTTTCCACTACAGGAAAATTCAGTGAGCTCAGAACAGTTTCTGGTAGGCGCTTACACCCAATACTCTCTGTTCCTTAATCAACATGATACTTCATTTTTGATCCATACTGAGTAAAGTCTTACTTCCTCTCACCTTGCAATGTGTAGGCATTGCTAATTTAGGTTTCAATAGTGCCTGAGGAAAGGAAGGACATAGTCTGATTTTCATCTGCTGGGAATTCTGGTATAGAAACCTTCTGTGAAACAGTGTGAGTCATTACCATGCTCGTCCATTCATTTCTGCTTATTGTTCCTGTGCCAAAGCAATTTGAACTGTGTTTGTGTTTGCAAAGGCAGTATTTAAAAACAGGTGCGAACATTGTCTGTAGCCAGTTAGTATGTGAATCGTGTATGGCCAAGGAATTCTATACTGTAGAATTATATAAAAATATTAAATTATATTTAAAAAAAATCTGTAAGAAATTGTGGAATACTGAACTCTGCTTTTGTTGTATGCACTGCCTTGTATCAGCAGAGTTCCATGGCTAAGTGTGCAAATTTTTTTCCCTGTGTATTTCAGGCTCTCTTGACAGAAATGCAGACACATTGATTCCCTAGGAGGATTTGAAAACCCCCAAACATATTGTAGACAGGAGAAGTTTGTGATCTCTAAGGTGCTCTTGGAGGCTTCATAAGCGGAAAATACAATTATAGACCCTGAGTCTAACCTCTTCACAATGTAGCATTAACTCATAAAGTCAAAATTATTGTCTGAAGATTACACTTAATCTCTCCATCCAGGCTATTGTTGCTGTCAGGAGAAATGATGGACCAGACAACCTCACAGACACTCTGTCTGAGGAAAATCCTGCAAAATATTGCTGGTGCCCCACTAATCCCGCAAGTGAAAGGGACCGAATGGATACCTGCTATCTCTTTATTATTCACATGTAGGAGAACCAAAAAGTTGCTAATTTAGTGCCACTATATCAAGCAATGTAACCTCTATGAGAGCAGCTCTTGGTCCATGTAGGGAATGTATCTGGTTTCCTGGAGGCCATCAGGCAAGCTGTAAGCTTGGTTACAGCAGGTGTTTCATGGTCTGTGGCAAAGACCATGCAGTGTCTGTAGAATTTCTCTGGAGGGTGACTTCAATAAACAGGAAGTGTTTACAGACAGTGAGAAGGGAGATGGACAATTTTCTTAGAAGTCTCTGGCAGGAGAACATACCTTCATTTACTCCTACTGTGTGTGGGCTGTGCTGGGGTGAAGTCAAACACTGCATTTGCTCTTTTTGTTTTGGTTGTGAGAAGAACATTTGGGAGGAGGGAGGAGAAGTAGCTATTGAAAAGTGTACAAGATTTAAAATGTAAAAGACACTGAAAAGTCTTTTACTTCACTTTGGTTTAGTGAAGAAAAAGACTTAACCTATGGTTAGAATGAATTACCTGACAAATCTCACACTTATTTCTACAGATATTTAATCCTCAGATTGCCTAAAAAACTTTCAAAACTATTCAGTCTTATTCAAATTTAATGCTAGCTTTGGATAAGAGCGGTTGGCAGAGTTTTGGAAGAAAAATAGCAACACTAATATAACCATTTACTTAATATTATGTAATGATAAGTATTGAAATATCAAAATAATATGCTGCAGTGGGAATTTGTTAAAGAATTTCAGGACTGGATTTTGTATCATATAAAAATGTAGAAAGAGCTACTACAAAATTAAATAATATAGTATGGGATCACTAGCACATTTATGGTGCTCCATATAAGACTTTCCAGGTGGTGATATAAAACCAGCATTAATTTATCACTGGATGCTAGATTTGTTCTGGCATCATATATGTAGAAAGCAGACGTCTGTTTAACTTGTTTCCTGTATATAAACAACAAGCTATTAAGCTACCCACAGGTAGTGGCCCCAATTTATACTGCATACAGGAATCTCCAATGTTGTTAATTTATTTTGCATTATTTTTGACCTCCAAACTTTTTTTTTCGTAATGGTGAATAATTTATTCTTAATGAAATAGCAATAAGTTTACTCCTTATGATTACATAAGAAAGAAACAAATTTCTTAAATGCTCCAATTTTCAGCAAAACATACCAGACTTGTATCAAAGCCATTTCCAAGATGTTTCCAAGATTTGCTGCCGTGGGTAAGGAATACTCAAGTTTCACACAAACTTCTTGTGGGTGTCTAAGAGATTTCCAGAAGTTGTGGTCCTTCAATTCCCTGATTAAGAAGCTTGAGGCATATTTATATTTTGCCCCAAATATGACCAACAGTATACGGCACAACAGAAAATGGGACAGTATAAGTTGGTTGAACAGAGCTCATGTTTATTTTTTTTTTGGATGAGGGAAAACCAAACAAACTTCAGATTCTTGAAAAGTGCTTGTGGAAAAGTTAGACATTTCCATTTTGCAATCATATGATTCCAAATTTGGTTTTAATTTTTCTCTGACTTCTTTCTCCTTCTCTAACACATTATTTTGTTTTATTATTTTGCTCCATTTTACTATTGTGGGAGACAAAAGACAATAAATCAGGAACAATTCAAGGAGATTTAAAGTGAAAAGAGAATAAAAGAGCAAATAAAGATTTAACAAAACGTTTCCCAGGATAAAACANGTCAAACTGCTGAAACACCAAGCCATCAAAGTTGTTCTCAATCCTAGAGCGAACTCCATCACTGGAAAGAAGGAAGACTATACTACAGATGACATCTTAAAAGTGAAAACCCTGATTCTAGATACAGTACGTAATATACCATTTTTCTTCTAGTCTCTTGGAACTGTCCCACTCCAATTTATACATTTGCTTGAAAGCACTAAAATAAATAAATATTCATACTTGTACTTTAAAGCCACTGAGAATAAAGAGAGATGCAGATTGGAATTAAACATCTAGAAAGAACCATAAAATCCAAGAACTATGCGGCCAGGATGACTCTATTACATCATAATCTCATAGTTGCCATGCTCTGCAGAGCAGACTGTGATGTGCAAGTGGGACTGTAATGTAAATCACCACCCATGCTGTAGAAAGCACTGAAGTTTCATCCTTTCTTTGCTACACAAATATAGTACAGGGTAACTATACAGCAGAAATCAAACATGTTAATATGTGCAGTTAGTATAAATCCATGTTTCTGCCCTGTAGTATGAAAAACAGAAGTGTGCTTCCTAAATCCTTGCACTTTTGCTGGCTGGGAATTTAATGGAGATTACTTAGTTGTGTGTATGTTTGAGACTGTCACTTAATAATTAAGAGTATTTACTGCAGCTCATGGGACATGGTGTGTTTTAAAACGTTCATAAATTTTATCTTTGCTATCACTTGTTTTCAAATGACCCTGAAAGCAAAATAGTCTTTATTGTCAATATACGTATAAAACATGAAGTTTAAATATATTCTTTTATAACTATAGTGAAATCAATTTGCTGTTTGGCATGGGGGAAAAAGCAGATTTTTTAAAATTCTTTCTTTGTCTGAAAGATTTTACCCAAAAAACCCCAGATAATAGTACACAAAAGGGGAAATGTTGCAAATGAAAATTAAACATTGTATTTTCATGTTAAAAGGAAATTTCAAGTAATAACCAATTTTTTTCAGAAATTAATAAAATCTTCGGGTCCTGATTTTTATTCATAAATATTCAGGGCAGAAACTGACTACTTGTCACTTTTTACTTATTTATCTTTTCTGCAGTGTTATCTTGACAAGCTAAGGGTATTATGATACTGCAGATTTGAGTAATTTTCCTCACAATAATCTAGGGGTATATTGTATGTCTAACTGGTGCTGACCAGCACTCCTATCAAAAATGCAGCCTCAGTCACAATATGGATTTTTCCCTAATCCCGGGCTGCCAATAGAGCAAAAGCCACTGAGGCGATCCCTCTGGGACTAAAACTCTGGGGAGAACAAGGGAAAGGAAAGCTTTACCCTGATTCCTCTCATGTCATGTGGTGCTCCTTCGGGAGCATGTATGAAACAGTGGGTGGGAGGGCAGAGTCAGGAAAGCCACTGAAAGAGATTGGGAAACCCCTGTTCTCGCTGGCACAGGGTAGTGCAGGTGAAAGTGAAATTATGAGACATAATTCCATAATGAGTATCAAATTATTGTATGTTATGAGTAAGGAAATTCTTTGTGGTATTTTAATAAATGTCATAGATCTAACTAATTACCTATGTAAAAATAACCTATTAGAAATACACAGTTAAAACAATTCTAAGAGGACAGTAGGAACAGTTAAAGATGGAATTACTTGGGAAGTATCTAAAACAAAGTGGAGGAGCTATTATAGGAGTACTTCCTACTTGACAGCTCTACAGGTGGTCTTTTAGTTCATAGTCTTTCCATGCTAAATATGCAGAATTACAGACAATATTAAATTACTCAGACCAGACTAATTAATAGGACTAAATTACAGAAGATAAGCCTGAAACTCAGATGGATTATTTTGCAGTACAATAACTACCATAACTAGATCAACCTGCTACTTTTAGCCCAGGTTTGATGAGAGAACCTCACATTTATTCCAAGGAAAGATTATTGTGTTCTTAGAAGAAATGTACATTTTAACACTTGGTTGCTTCAACACTCTGTGGTAAGTGTTATACGCTCCAGGTGAACAGATAACATTCTGTCCTGGAGAATCCATTTTCTGAGTCTTTAATCAGCCTGTCTCAGCTCTGCTGGTTGTCTTGTCTTCCACAGAGCTGGAAAACAGATGGAGCTCTAGTCAGTGAGTATGGGCAGGCGAGGATCTCACCCTTGAGAGAGGTGAAGAATCCTCAACCTGCCATTTGAAAACAGAAAAAAAAGGAGTGCAAACATAAATCCCACCTGTTAGTGCAAAAAAGAAAAATAATCTGACATGCTGTACAAGTCACATTTTCTTTACTTAAGGGAGGAAAACTTGGACAATTTGAGAAACTACACTAATACACATGCATACTAATACACCATGCACAACAGCTCAAGAGCATAAGAATATTGTCAAAAATGTGAAGAAACACTCTGAATACTGGAAGAAACTTGCCTCTCCGGAATGCAGACCACCACATCGGCCATTGCAGCTGCCAGGCAAAGGACAGCATTGGAGCCTACAGCCAGTATGCAGTGAAAGGAAGCAGAATATTATATATTTCTGTTATCTTGCATGCTGTATTACGTACAGGCTGTTCACTGGCCTTCCTCCACCCTGGATGTACTCTAATGGCAGCGAGTGTTTTGGCAGGGAATGCGCTGACTGGTGTCTATCACACGCTATCCAGTGA
The DNA here is from genome assembly GCA_013399695.1 of Formicarius rufipectus. NCBI lineage: Eukaryota > Metazoa > Chordata > Aves > Passeriformes > Formicariidae > Formicarius > Formicarius rufipectus. Next base: position 2,275,974 of record VXAU01002292.1, read on the forward strand.
GAGCTATTTTTGTTAACTGATAAAACTACAGCTTGGAATGTGCTGTTGAGACATTTTGCTGTTTGAAAATGCTCCAGGAACTAGTTCCATGGCTGTAAATCATGAATTATAATGTTATCATGATACCAAAAAACTTTCTTTCAGTCCCAAATGTGAAAACCTGATGTTCAGCTGACAGGAAATAAACCAGAGTGGGACATGAGTTGTTTGATAGTTTTCCCATGTATCATTTCACCACTGAGATTTGGTTTTTGAATTTTTGTTTTGCTCACATTGACATAAAAATTCTCACCTGTTCACAGTACTTGAAATGGTTGTTTTCCTAGGGAAGATGGAAACAGGATATGAATTCCTGATTCTCTTTCAGCTTAAAATTTGTTATACATTGACTCATTAAAAAAAAATAAATTGGCATTTTAGGTTTTTTTATGCCTATGGAACGCTAATTTGTTATATCTGAAAGTGAGAAACTTTACCTTTTGCTTTTAATTAGTTTGCTTGACTCTGAAAGTTGTTAAGTAAGGAGAGAAAGCTCATTACTCTGAGCTCTCATATGCCCAGGTTCTTGGGATTTGAGTGGCAAGTTTCTGACCTGAGACTTGAAGGACATGTATTCTTGTTCCATCACATAAATCCCATCTGGATTTATGACCAGGTTTCCAACGAGACTCTCTAGTGCAAGTCAGAAATGTAAATTGTCAGAATGTAAAAATAACTTGGCTACTGCAGTATTGAATGTTGCCATTAACTTTCAGGTGTATGACATTTAGCTGAAGTCCACAGTCTAGAAATTAATACTATATCCCAGAGATGAATATTGACTCCTAAACAGTGTATTGAATAAGGAGAGGCACAGCAGATTAAAGCACATGGTGGTGCATATGTACAAGTCTGCACCATTTTGCATGCTGGGTGTGAGTTTTTAGAGATGTATGTTGAAATACATCCTCCTCCAGGACGGAGGTGTCTTATTGAGTCCTGCCAGAAAGCTGTGCTAGGATCTAACCTCACTTCAGCCCTTTCACAGCCTTAACTGCCAGACTGTAAAATGGTCTTTCTGGCATCATGCTTTTAGTTTTTTCCCTTTTATGAAAGCACAGAAGTTGCTTTGAGCCAGATGGTGATGGAGGAGAAGGATAAGGAGGTACCAACAACTCATTTTCAGGAGATCACTTGTTGTAGGTTTGCTTCAGGATAGTTTACATATTTAAAGCAGCATGTCCAGGGGGATGGGAATCCTAGGCTTTCCTTTTCAATTGAGTGCTTCCACCTGTCCTGATCTGCTGAGTACACATCCTTTGCTCTGCAGATGATTTGGCAGGGATGTGTGAAACCCTCTAGAAATGTAGGTGTGCAGGTTCTACAAGTGTTTGAAAGCTGGTATCCTGAGTCTAAAGGGATCATTCATTATCTTTTTCTCCCACTACACACACACATGCACGCACGCACGCACGCACATCCATGCTCCCTATCAGAGCAGTCCTTCTATCCTCAGCCTGCCTGACAAATGATTTCAAATGAAGCAACACTTACCACAAGTCATGAATTGTTATTTTAGAAACCTCACAGAACTGAACTTTTCATATACAGATGGCAAAGTCATGGTTTATGGAACTCAGTTGTGCTGATGTGTGAAGCAGGTCTCAAGTGGTTCAGCTGGCAGGAATGGGTGTTTCAGCCGTTCACAGAAGTAGCAACCAAAGCACTTAAACTTTGTAGCCAAGCTTAAATTACTGATATGAACAGATCCAGAGCAGAAGACTGGCAATTATTTACCCTTGCTGGGCATGGTATTAGTTCAATTGATTAGAGCCTGATGCTAATGCCAAGGTTGTGAGTTCAATTTCTCGAGGAGTCATTTGCTGAAAAGTCGGACTTGAAGATCCTCTTCCAACACAGAATATTCTGTGATTCTGTAAAGAATTCCTGCTACAGCTCTGTCCTGGGAATTTGTCACTGTGCCACTAATTTCCAAGTGCTGCCTGGAACCTCAGCACAATAAGGGGAACATTTGCATGGATGTTTTGAGTGTGGCCACCCTGCCTCGGAGGTTCAGGGAGCTTCAGATCATGGATACTGCTCTTTTGGGACAGTCAGCCTCAGGGTCCTGAGCACATTTTGTTTCAAAGTCTGGTTTACTCATCTGCATTGTCCTAAACCAGGCAACAACAAGGAAATAGGAGAGTTTTTGCCCCCAATTCTAAGCCCTTCTGCTCTACTGAAGACTTACTTTTGATGTCTCCAAATTTTTTTTTTTTTGTAAACTGAAATTTCTTTGCTAGGTTCACATAAATTCAATGAACCTAGATACCTACTTTTCCAATATACAGGACAAATCTCGTCTTTTTGGGACTATTGTTTGACTCTAAATAAGTGTTAATCTTTAAACCTATTTTTTTTCCGGTCTGCACAAAATGAATTGCAAGATTGAGGCCCTAATATCCCCTATGTCCCTACCCTGTAACACAGTTCCAGATGAATTCACCTGTTGAATATTTGTTAGAAGAATTGGTCAAAGAAAAAAGTGGTGCAGGCAGAAATGAGGAGGTAAATTGAACTAGAACATAGGTTAAAATATGTCTAATCATGGCAGTAAGTTGTATTAACTGTAGGAGGACCTTCTCCTGGCAGAGCAAATAATTCTATTTATTTACGATCACATGTATCAAATTCTCAACAAAATTAATTAACATGTTCAATTCAAAAGGAAAGCATGAGAGAAAGAATGAGAGGCTTGAATCTAGTCTTTATACAAAGATACATTTTTGTTTCTTTCATGTTTAATCTATCACACATGCACGAGTGCTTGATTTGCCCTTCAGCTTCAGGGTCACTCTTCATTCATATTAGCAAGGAGTCACCCCGTGTCAAATCTATTTTTTTTCCCTGTTTTAATTCATGTGAAATTTATTGTAGTTTAATTTGGATGTGATCTCTAGCTACACATATTTACCAGAACAGTACAGATTCTTTTCATTATTTACAAGACATTTTATATGTTATATGAAGACCTAAGTGTCTGTGCATTTTTCTGCCCCGAGGACTTCAGAGTAAGAATTGGAGAACAGTTTCACTGGAACCCAAAGTACATTTGCTCAAAGCCTAATGCTCACTGTCAGAGACAATAGTTCCCATGAGGAGGGGCAGCAATCCCTTATAAACAACAGCCTTGTGCTCACAGTAAAAATTAATTTCAGCTCTCAGAAGAAACACATTTCAGGAAAGGCAAAGGATGTGAATTTCAATTTTGGCTAGTGAATTTGTATTGAGAAGTGTACTCCACATTCCACTCAAAAATCCACTAGGAAAAGGTAAATGACTGTAACAAAAAGAAGAAAAAAGTAGTAAACATAAAAAAGAGAGATGTACAGCCAAGAAACACACATGAAAAAACATGTATTATGGAGTGCAGAATGAAAAAAATATGCTCAATGAGTTCAGAATAATAAAGTAATGCCTGTTAGTCTTTAGTTATTTGCAGTGATACAAAAAGTGATAAAACTTTTGAGTAAGAATAAGCACTTTACACCAGCTTTATGATAAGAGCATGAGACTACTACTTCAGATTTACTGTTGATCTGCAGCTTTCCTATTTAATCTATGGAATTTAAGAGATGTTTATAGCAGCTATTGATGTGCTTCCATCTCCTATAATTTGTAATTTATAGACCCTGGCAAAACAAAAGTGGGCAGAATTATGGAATGCTTTATTATGACATAATATAATACCTTTACTATGTAGTAAATGTTTGTTTAATAGAGAATGCACTTTATATTTCACCTGTAAAAGCAAGACATCTACATTTTGAGGTTGGCTTTTATGTCAGCACAGAGTTCCCTTAGTCTCTGCTACTCACAGAAATATGATGTGGAATCATAATTTTTGCATGCTGTAGGACAACAGAATACTTTTAGTCCTTTACATTTTATTGAAGGTTATGAATCTTTAGAAAGTGGCAGAAAATTCCATCAGAGGCAGTGTCCACCTTTACTTTGATGGAGGTGTAAAATGGTAATTGAAATTTATATACTATGTTTTACATGACTTATCTTTTGAGATGCCTACAGAGACAAGAAAAGCTGATAAAGGGTTTTCTCTCTTTCAGTCAACAGCTTGGAAAAATGGTGAAAAGGGATAGAGGGATAAAATGATACCAGGAAATGTTGTGGAGAGTTAATCTCCTTTTAAAATCTGTGGGTATAGCTGTGAAAATTTTGCTGTCAGGTGCAGCCAGATAAAAATCATCCAGGAGGGAATTTATCATTTATTTTGGCTTGGCTGAATGATGATTTCTTAGTACCACAGTTACTTTTTTTTATAATGCATCTCTTCGCTGTGAGAAGCAGATATTCTCCCTCTGGTATAAAACTGATAGGCAATAAATCTATTTAATATCTTGTAGTTCTGTGGGACTCCAACTGAGATTTTGCCAATACAAATGATGCTCCAGATCACATTCTATGTTTGCTCATACTCACTGGAACATCAAATTTCAGTGGCAACTATCTTTTAGTATACACATCATTGGATGAAAGTAGAAATGGAAAATAGGTTTCAGTGCAAATATAGTCAGTCTTCTGCACAGTGTTATCTCCCTACTTATCCCATATTTTATATTTCTCTTCTTGCTACAAACAATGGTTACTACCCACTAGGATATTTCCTTCTAACATTACTTTAATTTCAGTTTTGCGGTGTCTGCATTTACAAATGTCCATTAATTCATACCAAGCTGGCCCTTAATTATTCTTTTTTCTGCTGAAAAACCCCTTTTCCCTGAAAAACCCTTTTTCCCTCTGATGTAAAATGTTTTTTCAATCCAGTTGTGCAAGTGGGCTAGAGATCTCTAATACTATACATCTATAAATCAGTCTTGTTTTGTAGAAGGCAACTTGAAGGTACAGAGCTAGAAGGCTCTCCAGTAAAAAAACCCCCAACAAATAAACAAACAAACAAAAAGAGAAAAATCAGTCTTTTAAATTATTCTAGCAGGTTATCAGGTTAGGGAGAAATTGAAATTCTCATAATTTATTTGACCGTGATATTCCTTCCATTTAGAATTAGCATTAGGGAAACAAGGAGCTATCTTGCACTGTGTCTCTGATATGAAAAAACTGATGAAAACACTTGTACTCTGTTCTCCTTAATGCAGTAAAGCAAAATCAAATTAGGAAGAGATTGTGCAGTGGTAGACTACTGTTTTGGAAAAGAATGCCTTCTTTTTTTTTTTTTTTTTCTTTTTTTCTTTTTT
>VXAU01002292.1:2283138-2310050 GCA_013399695.1 Formicarius rufipectus
TTTTTTTTTTTTTTTGGGTGTGTTTTGGTTTCTTTTTAAATTTTTTAAAATTTTTTTTATTTTTTTATTTTTTTTTAGAAATAAACATTGTGATTATTTGGCTAGATCATATCAGCTCTGCCAGAGAAGTTTTAATCTCAGGTCAAGAACAGCACTTAAGGAAAACAAAAAGAAAGACAAGATTTAGGAACAATCCAGCCTCCTCTACATATGGCAGTTTCAGCTATTTTTTACTTTTTGTTGTTGTTGTTAATTCATCTAAAAGCTGCAGGGGACAATTATGATCATCCTGGCTGAACTGCTTCATAACCCAAACTACACCATATTACCCAGGGACTCTTGCACATAATGTAACAATTTGTGATTGAATTACTAGAGCATGTTGAATTGCTCACAGTCCTTACATGGAAACAAGTTGTTCGTTAGAAGTTTGCTCTTTGTTGCTTTACCAGTGTCAGGTCTGTGGAATCATAAAAGTCTTTAGCAGCAGTTTGTTGTGATCATGCCATAAAATGATTATAATTCTAGATAAGCTGCTAAAAAGCAAAGAGATATTGACTTAAACCCCAGTCAGTCATAGATGAACTTTTTTAAAAAACTCAAAAAATCTCTTGGATTCTATTACTTTCAAACAAAAATAGTGTATAGGGTTGAATAAAGCTCTAGTATTTTCTTTTGGAGGGGTGGGGTGTGAAGAAAGCTCATCTGTGAGGATGGTTTGTTAAGCAGGGTGCTCAAAGGGCACTGCAGAATGCTCTCTTCTTTTCAGACAAGAACTGTCTCAGGTGAGCACCTTACAGATATTGTCTACAGAGTGTAGTCTATCTCTCCAGAGCACATATTAGGTGTTCTCATAGAGTGAAGAGTAGGAAAAATATTTTGCAGAGAATGCAGCTGTTTACGCAATTAGTGTTTTATTTTTTTCTCCTTCAGACAGGCCCATTTTCTGTAATTGCTTTTGGAGTAAACTACTGTTTGAATAGAAAAAATAGAATGCTATTATTATTCATTGGTACTGGCAATTTTTGCTAAACTTTTTACACTACGAAAACGTAACAGTAAAAGACAATTTTATAACTAATTTGCAGGAATCATCTCTGTCCAGTAATCAGAGACCATCTGTGGCTAAACCCTGGCATATATAACTTAAAATGAGGACTGGTCTAACATAGTGACATCATAATCCATGATAACGTTAATCAGAACAGTGTATCTGAGCAGTGTATTGGAACAAATATTTAATAATAAGATTAAAACTGAATTAGCCAAATAAATAGATGAGCTCAGTTTGAGACTGGGCTCTAAGCATCAAATCCTGTGAAGTGCTGAAGTTTGTTGATGTACTGCATTTCTGAAAATGAAAAGGCTAGAACTTCAGGAAAACTACATAGAAGACAACAATAGACATTCTGGACAACATTGTTGCTGACATTCTCTATTCATAGCTGCAACTTTTCTTTGACTATTTAAGCAGTGCTTATTTCTGTTGTCAAAATTAAACAGATATCCAAGGACTTTTCATTATTTAAGTTGAACTGTTTAGTGGAGTCAGTTAATTATTTCTTTCCCAGTTGTTTCATTAAGCCTCTATATTTATTCTGTGAAATACTTGTTCAAGTAGACTTGTTGCAGGCTATTCTCTTATCTGCAAAACCAAGATATCAACAGAAAAGTATTCCAAAAGTCTGTTGGAAGCCAGGCATGTATCTGAATGCATATTGAGGATGAACATTCTTGCTTGCAAACCAATATATAGATGGAATGTGACAAATAAGCAAATATTGATGTATTCTATTTTTGAAAAACATTGATTAAATCTCTCAGGAATGTATTCCAAGGATTTCATCTTTAGGATTTTAAAGTGGTGCTTATTTCACCAATCTGAAGTCACTGATGGTTAAGTCAATTATCTTAGCATCTTCCAATGTCATTGAAGAGTGAGAGGGATAGTGGTCTAACAAAGGGTAGGGAACTACAATACCTTTCAGGTGGTCAAAAGTAGGTAAACCAGACTTTATCATTTCAATGTAAATAGTCATTAAAACACTGCCAATTTGTATTCAATACACTCCATATTAGCTATAAAGTGTACCAGAGATAGCATTTCAAACATCAGTCTGTAAAATGGATATGACATTAGTTAGGATAAGATGCTTATTTTGCTGACATGTGGGACATGCAATTGTGGCTTTAAATTACTTACTTGCATATCTGATATCTAGGGTTTTTTTGGTTTTGTTATTTTTTTTTTTTTTGGACATTCGTTTCCAGTTTCTCCGTTTAGAAATGATATTTCATTTTGAACCAGTGTAAATGGAGAGTAGCACTGATATTTGCTGAATAGAAGGTATAAAAATACAGAATCTTTTTTTAATTCAAAATGAGCTAATTATGCTGGATTGGGGCCTGTTCATTTTGAAAGTACTGCTAACGACTTTAAAAAGAGTTCTGTGAAGAATGTGTGTTATGAGTTTTTTTGTTTGTTTGTTTGTTTTTCCCTCCCCGAGTTCTATTTTGTTGAATCTGGTTAATTTGTCAAGAGAATTCATAGATTTCCATAAGAAGATACTGCAATAAGCAAGTTCCAGCATGTAAGACATGTATAATATGTAAAGACATTGTAATTCTATTTCTGCTATTGCTTCATTTTTAGTTTTGTATTTGAGATATCATTTTACAGCAGATTTTATAGACCATGAGGTGAATGGATATAATTAGTTTGGTTTCCTGCCATCTTTCCCATAGGTCAAACCAATTAAAAGACAACTGAGGGAGACTACTCCAAACTGTAGCATATGGCACCATGGCATAAAACACACAGTAGACACAATTCAGTTGTGACTCTAGCTTTGAAATTTAATTGAATATAAACAGTGTTTGTCTCTGAATCTCCTTAAAATTCCCTTCTTGGCTTCTTATTTTTATCAAAAATAATAATGCTATTCTCTTCTTGGGTCATATAACAGAATCTTTTTTGCCTTTGAATGAGTTCTCTGCTGCAGTTGTTTCATTTCTCAACATTTAACTTTTTAAGTTGAGTCAGTTGAAAACCAGAATATCTGATTTGAAAATTCTAAATTTAGATTTACTGCAGAAAGCAGTCCTCCTCTCACTCCACTAAGGAAGCAAAAGAAATATGCTATTTTCAATTTTTGTTGCTATGTGAAAAACAGTAAAGTTAACAAGAAATGAAAGTGGTTGTTTTGTTCTTTGTTTTGTTGTTTTGTTTTAGGTTTGGTTTTTGGTGTTTGTTTCTTTTTTTTTTTTTTTTTTTTTTTTTTTTTTTTTTTTTTTGTTTTTTTTTTTGTTTTTTTTTTTTTTTTTTTTTTTTTTTTTTTTTTTTTTTTTTTTTTTTTTTTTTTTTTGTTTTTGTTTTTGTTTTTGTTTTTGTTTTGTTTTCTTCAAGTCAAGTTTCACAATGCAATTCCCTACTTAATCTGAGTCTGACCTCTAAAGACAGGGAACCTGATTTCCCTGGGAACAGCCCTGGGGCTGTGTAGTGGTTTGGCCCTGGCTGGACACCAAGCACCCACCAAAGCCACTCTATCTTTGTGGATTATATCTATGTTTGTGGAGGGATATCTATATCCCTCTGCAAGTGGGCAGGGAGAGAAAATATAATGAAGGATTCATGTGTTGAGATAAGGTCCAGGAGAGAGATCACTCACTGAATATCATCATAGGCAAAACAGACTTGAATGGGGATATTAATTGAATTTGTGATTAACAAAAGCAGAGAAGGGTAATGAGAAATTAAACAAATCTTAAAAACACCTTCCCCTCACCCCTCTCTCCTTCCTAAGCTCTACCTCCTCCCACCCAACAGCCGAAGAAAACCAGATTGGGGGGTTACAGTCACTTGCTCACAGACTGTTTCTGATGCTGCTCAGGGAGAGAAGTCCTTCCCCTGCTCCTGTGTGGGGTCCTTCCCATAGGAAACAGTCCTCCATGATCCTCTCCCACGTCATTCTATCCCATTGCAACAGTTCTTCACAAACTATTACAATGTGGATCACTCTTCCATGGGATGCAGTCCCTCAGACACAGCCTGCTCCAGCACTGGTACCCGCAGGATCACAGCTCCTACCAGAAAACCCACTCCTTACTCCATGTGTCTGCAGGTCCCTGACAGGAGCCTGATCCAGCATGGGTTTCCTATGGGTTCACAACCCTCTCCAGCATCCACTCACTCCAGTATGGGGCTCCTCCACAGGCTGCAGGTGGATCTCTGCACCCCTGTGGTCCTTCATGGACTACAGGGGGACAGCTGCTTCACCGTTGTCTGCATCATGGACTTCAGGGGAACTTCAACTCTGGTACACCTTCTCTCCCTCCTTTATCTGTGACCTTGGTATCTGCAGAGCTGTTCCTCTCACATGTTCTCACTCCATTCTCCTCTGAACACAATTTCATCTGCACAATTACTTTTTTTTTTTTTTTTGTCTTCTTAAAAATACTATTACAGAGGAATTAGCACCATTTGTGATTGGCCCAGCCTTGGCCAGCAGCAAGTCCATCCTAGAACTGGCTGGTATTGGCTTTGTTGGACATGAAGAAAGCTTTTTTTAGCAGCTTTTTACAGAAGCCACCCCTGTAGCTTCCCTGCTACCGAAACCTGGCCATACAAACCCAGTACAGGCAGTCTGACAAAACCAAGTTTGCTGGGAAAATTCTATCAAAGCTTTATCACAAGGTGTGTGTGCATAAAGTGTTTCTCAGTGCTGTGACTCTGCCCTCCATGTCTTGTAAGCTGCTACCAGGCCCCTTGGGAAGACTTAAGCACCTGCCAACCTGAGTCTCTGGGTGAGCTTCAAAAACTAGAGTGACCTAGGAGAGAGTCTCCTGACAATTTGGAATTGGCCTGGAGGCAGAGACCTTCCTAGCAATGCTAGCAAGAAGGCTTTTGGACAGAATACTGGGAAAAACACCTTTTTATTTTTTTTTAAATTTTTTTTAAAAATTCATTCTGCTAAGATTACCTTTTCAAGTGTAAGATTTTTTTTTTCTATGAATATAATTTAGTATACCACTCACCTCAGCTGGGACATAAAGTGTTTCTATTTGATTACTGAAAGGTAACTCTGAATACTGGGATTTAAATCTAGGTTCAGTGTATATATACGGTTACTTACAAAAGGCAAAGTTCCTTCCTTATTGTTTAGGGATTTTTTCAAATGCAAGATTTTTCCATTTCTTGTTATTTTATTAATTTTTTTCCCTGCAGTGTAATTCAACCAAGGTAACATTTTTTTTTTTTTTTAATTTGGTAACTACTTCCAATCTAAACGTACCTTAACCATGGTTATATATACATAGCTGCTGAGTTTGAATTTCTGTGGTTCCACTAAGCACCAGCATAACTCATCTTTCCATAAACAATGGAAATATGTAGACAGTAAAAGTCCAGTTGTATGCAGAGTAATGCAGCTGCTTTGAAAATATAGTTATATCACTCTACTGGAGAACAAGCAAAAGAGATTTAGATCCAGAATAAAACTGCTATTCCTGGATTCATGTAATGAATAAATTAATGTCTGTATATACTATTCACTATGATCCTTGAATGTACATTGGGATACTCTCTGATGAGCATGAGAGAGCAAAGCATGTCTGCTTAAGTTTTAATCTCATGTAAAATAATAACCATCAAATCAGATTCTCTGAAAGAATGAACTTGTCAAACCCACATACATTATCTGCTGTGGCAATTGATGTCAATATGATAATGCCATGCCAGCAGTGCTTAAGCTAAGAGTTTGTCAGTTTCCCCATGATAAACTCTAACATTTGAGGGATTTTTTTTCATCCCAGTTCATCAAATCACACAGGTCTGACATTCAATAAGCAATCCTCAGAGTTTCAAATGTTCTTTTGCTCTAGATGTATGCTAACAATAGAATACTTGAAAGAATGAAGACTTAACTACCTTCACAGTCACTAAGCGACTCTGATTAAATAGATTCTAGAAATTGGCTGTGGACAACTGCAGTGGAGTAGGAAGCTGGGATGAGTAAAGTTGGAAGTAAAAGTAAGCCTGAACTTTGCAGCATTGCAAAAGCACAGAGTAAAGAGGGAAGCAAATTATTTCCCAAATTTCTTTTCTCTGAAGGCTGTGTGAAACTTCAATACATTCTTAATATTTGTAGACCAGGTGAAGGGACTCATCTTGCTTGACTTTGAAGGTCATGTGAATGGCTACAGGTGGGTTCATTACCTTAGGCATGGACCTTTAAAGGGTTTGATTTTTCTGTGCTTTCTATAAAAGAAAAGTAAATCACACTTTCTAGTACTTAAGTATTTTACTGACAACATAATCACTGATGCCAAACAAAAAATTTGCATGTCCATGTTGCAAATGCCTATGAATGAACTGCTGAATCCCACTCACTGCTCTGGACAACTTAGCAGGGACTAAGCAGAAAAAAGAAAAGTAGTAATATTGAAAAGGAAAACAGAGTGTTGCTGTAGGTGGAAAAAGCAATAATTCATAGAAAAAAATGTGGAAGTTCCCTTTATTGGTACAACCACATGAGAGATTATATTTAAGATCACATAGAGACTAGTCACAATTAAGTGCTTAACAAGGATATTTTTTTTCCTGAGTTTGTTTTCTATCTTATTGTCAATGTCCTAATTATTTCCAGTCTCTCTGTCTCTCATTTTAAGTTGTAGTAATCATAAGACTGTGTGCAGAAAATTGCACTAGTAATTTTATTACTTCTTTCAATATATTTTTATATGCTAAAATTTAAATTTATTCCACTTGCAACATTATGGCTTCCCTGATTATAAAGCACTTTGGGGACAATGTTCTCAAAGATATTAATTCAGATTGATCATCCTGGTATTTTACATATTGTGGTATGTAGAGCTCACTCTTTAAATAATTTTAAATATTCTTAAGTGGAAAAAAAACATTAAACCAAACTCAAATATATATATATATTGACCAAGAGCAAGTTATTTTCTTTAAAGTAAAAGCTCTTCCCTTACTCAGTAAACCCATCTGGAATGAGTATATTCTGCTGTCTTTTCTTGCCTTATAACATTCAGGATTCGTTGCCACATGATGCAACTAAATTAGGAGACAGCAGTTTTGTGAAGCAAATGCTTTCCAAGGAGAATGTCTTTTCCCCAAAAAGTCAGGGTTGAGAAGTTATGGCATATTATCATCACCTTTCCAAACTCCCCTCCTCTCCTTCCCTACACTGTATTCTCTCAAGGTTAATTTGAAATTGTATAAAATCCGTATCCATGGAACGAGCTGTGATCTTTTAATTTAAAATAAAGAGCTGTACTTCAAAATTTTTCCCCTTCATCACTTGAAAGTACAGCGAACGCCTGCACAGCTTGCACTAGAGGGCAATAGTGAGCTGTAAATATTTTTCCAGCTCACCCTTGGCATTTACACGGCAGTGCCTTCGGCACTTCAGGCCCCTCTTCTCCACTTTTCCACAGTGGGCAGTTCTAACTGTAAAATTTTGCACAATAGGACCAAATGTGCTTTCCCCACTGTTCTCAGGATTTGGTGTATTTATAACATATAGATAAAATTGGCGACTTTCATTGCTCCAGAAGATTATTCACCAGTCAGTCTGAGCCCAACATCCAGCCTTTCCTGCAATGCTAACACATCTGCCTCTACATCTCAACTCAGTCAGCTATTTGGAGTAATGACTCTTGCCATCATTGGCAATATCAAAGAAGAGAGAGCAAGTATGTGGTTTTACATATTTTCTTTGGACTTCTTTTTAAAGCCAACTTAAACAACTCTTCAGAGACCAAAGTATTACCCTGTGCAAATGTTATACCTTGTTTCTGGAAGTACAAATGCAATACCAATGGCAGAAAAAAGTGAGGAAAGGTGAGCAAGAAAAAAATATTTCAGGAAAATATAAGGTAATTTATGTTTCTTATTTGAAATTATAACACTTTCCAAACTAAAGGATTTTTTGTCTTAGAATTTCTAAGAAAACTAAGCAGCATTTCCTGTATTTTTATCTGCTCTGTGACTTGAATTAAATGATGATTCCAAATCGAAGACTTTCACCTATCCCAGTTTTCTAAAATTTTGTATTACTACTGGGGACTGCAGTTGAAACAGCCCCTTTATTCCTCTGACCTCTTCCTCTTGTCACATGAATTTTTTTCTTCTTGAACTGCTTGGTGGAATTAAGCTTTTATAACAAATTCAGAATAGGGGAAGACTTGGTTTTGTTTGTTTTTTTTTTTTTTTTTTTTTTTTTTTTTTTTTTTTTTTTTTTTTTTTTTTTTTTTTTTTTTTTTTTTTTTCTTCCATTAGCTGCCAGTTCCTTTTGCATCAGTGTAAAGATTTAGGGAACAAGTCATTATGACCTTATATATGTACCATTTTAATTGTATCTAGCCCAGTTTTAATTGCCAAGAAGAGGTGATCTCCATGAGAGAAAAATATATTTATAGTACTTAAGAAATGCTTGAGATGTAATTTTCCCCTAAGTTTCTTTGGTGTTGTTAAACAATTTTTTTTTGGTTTTGTTTCTTTGATTTTGGTGCTGTTGGATTAATTAATTGATAATTAATTTATATATATATATTTCATATCAGTGGCATTGCGCTTTAAAAGACTTATTAAAGTGATCTCCCAATAACACTGAGGCACCATCCCCAAACACCAGAACAGGATACCTGATCTGATGGTAGCTACCTTCATTACTTTCTGAAGGTAAATTCCTACAAATATCTGCCTAATTGTCCTTTACTTGGATCCATCCATGGAATCACAATTGTTAGTGACAAACCTTCAGGTGAGGAGCCTGTGACAAGATAAGGGTCCTAGCTACCATTGTCTCTTTTGCCTTATATTTTTTGTGATGGATGACAGGAGTTTTGAATTTGTTGTTTAATTGACTTTTATATTTAATAGACTGCCTTCCATTACATCAGTCTGCCCCTTGGGCCCAGCTGAAGTACTGATTGATTTCTAATAGCTTTTAAAATTAATACTGTAGCCTCCTGCTATTTTTCAGTGTATTTGATTGGTGTTTTTCTCTATCGGCTTCCTAACACATACCCAGACAGTGAAAAAATTTGAGTGTTTCTTATTGGGAAACACTGCAGGAAGGGAGAGAGACACCCAGTATTTTATTTTATTTTTTCGTGGCTTTTAATTGGAAGTGTCACCAAAAAGCATTCCCACAAAGCTGCCTAGCATTAGTCATCAGTCCTGAGGACTAGGGACTAACCCCTAGGATGTCAATAACGGGCTCAGAGGATCCGATAGTTACAGCTGTGTCCAGAAAAGTCTGCTTTTACTGTTGCTGCTTTCCACTAATTTGTGAAATCTTTGAAAACCACCTGCGGTCCACATAAACTTCAAATAAACTTCTCTACTTGAGATTGAAAGAATATCCTCCCTGCCCTTGAGATTCCTGCCCATGTCACCATGCAGTGGTTGCCTGAGGACCTCACTGTTAATGGTGATTCACTCACTGATATATGGATTTTATCCCCACCTAGCCACCTAGAATCATAGAATCATTAAGGTTGAAAAAGACCTCTATGGTGATTGAGTCCAACCATTACGTCCATCACTAAACCATGTTCCTAAGCACATTGTTAAGCATCACATCAACCTCCCGCTCTGGAGAAAATATCAACAGCACACATCATACCTGGAAGCTTATAAATGGTGTGGGACAAGTGTATTTATTGAGTACAGGAGACTGCTGAGAAAAAGGCTGAGCTAAGGCTTGGCCTGACCCTGACATAGGTCCAAAGCAATCTGCAGATTTTAGACTGATAAACCAGCTCTTCATACAAACTGGCACCATCCTGGTGCTGGCGGGAGTGAGGAGCAGATGTCTGCGAGGCAGCTGGTAAAGCTGCCTCTAGCTGTTCCTGGCCACACTGATGCCAGGCTGCCCATGACAGTGTTTGTGGTGGACTCTTTGTGCTTCAGTGGGGGTCACCCAGCTGCAGCCTCCCACTCATACCAGCTCCCTTCTGGCTCCTGTTCCATTCTGGCCTCACTTCTGGGCCAGGTCTGCCTGCTGTCCCTGGGTAGCTCCCAGCTGCCAGCTGGAGATGGGTGCTGAGTGAGGTGGGGGTCAGGCACTGCTTCCTCAGCATCTCTCCCCTCAGACTGCTGCATTTACATTTGTCTCCACCTTGATTAGAAAATAAAACAGCTTTCCTCAGCCTAGCCTTCAGCCCACAGTTCCCACATGCATTTTTCCTAGGCAACTGGTTTTTCTTCTGCTGATGTCATGGTGTCCAGCAAAATTTGTCTCCTCTCATAGTAATGAGAAGAAAACTATGAAAAACTCACAGCAGCTCTTGCCTAGTTTTGTGGATAGATTTTCTGCTCTGTGTTTTCAAAACACAGTAAAATAAAAATTATCCCTTGCTGCTCTGTTTGTGGTTCTTAAATAATACTGCCTTCATTTAGGGAAAATGGCATCTGTTAAACCCAAACCCCATATTGAGTCAGTGTCAACTTTTAGGAGTTTTGGCTTTTGACCTCATACTCAGTCTGTCAGGCCATTTAACTTCCTTAGGAGGTGGAAAACTACCAGTTAAGATATATATATTTAATGAGATACACCATGACCTTCAAGAAGAGAAAAAGTCTACAAGAAAGAAAACAATCTCTTCTGTAGCTCTGAAAATCAAACATCCATCCAGCTACCCATCTGCATGGGGTTGGGTTCACTATGGAGTTGATAAATGATGATATTGCCAGTTAGCATAGTTTGAAACAAACTGTTCATTAAGGTTTTGGCTGCATTTTTTCTGCACTTCTGTCCCCATTTTCACATATTCTTACAGAAAGTTGTGCCATAGTTTTATGCAGCCATATGTAAAATACTGCATGACCTTGGGCCATCTAACAGGTGCCATGTTTATGACAGCACAACATTTTTCATGGAGATCACATATTACTGTCAGAGAGTGCTCCAAATATTGCAAGTTGCTATTCTTCAAAACAAGCAATAAAATACATTCTGGCATTTTGTATGCAGTAATGCAGCCTGTTGGACTGTGTTGCTTACTGAGTTGTCTTGGGATTGCGATAACAGAAAAAAATAAAATTCCCAAAGCCTCATTTTAGTGCAACCTGATGTATGAGATTTTAAGCTCACTACAGTCAGTAGACATGATTTTGAATCTTCTGTGATGTACGTAGATCAGCCTAAACTGAAAGCAAGGAGTAATACAAAAGTCAGATGGAAGAAGCAGATCACTTTACATAATCAGGAGTTATTTTTCACTTTTAGCAGATTATTAATTTCACTTGTACCATGTTCTTCTGATAGAGAAGAACAAACTAAATTAATGTGCTATATCAAAACACCTAAAATTCTTAATATAAGGTGCTTTTAAGGGATTCAAGCAGAAACAAAACAGTATTTCTAAGCTCATACATTTACTGTCAGAAGTGTGGTCTTTGTTGTGATGACAAATTAGCCTTTAAAAGTCACACAATCAAAAGCATATAACTGGAACCTAGGCAAAGGTCAACCAGCTCTGAGTGGGAATCCTACCATGCTTGTGAAAGCATAGGATCATTTTCTCCATGATTGTGCTGTAGCATGGGCTGTTTGAAAGGATTATCCATTGCTGATGGGGATGTTTGACCGTTGATATGTGCACTGTGTGTGATAGAAGTCTTGACTGTTGCAAAGCATGCATGCAACATCAGAAGCATTTCATGTAATGTTTTTATTTCTTGGAGACTGTGTTCTTAATCTTTGTGACAGTGGAAAGCTGCAGTTCTACAGAGTGGCATTTATAGAGACAGGAGAAAAATAAACCTACAAGTGACTTTTTCTCCCTCTGAAGTTGGTTTTGTATCCTGGGACAGATTAAGAGCCAAACTTTGAGAGCTTAGATATACAATATCTTTTGTGGAATGTATATATGATCTTCCTATGCATCACTGAACAGGAAAGGGATGTTTTGCTCTTTCATCCATACATCACTTGTCACCACAAAATACAAATTTCAAACATTTTTAAAGACAAGTGTGTTCCCAGAAGGATTTCCCACTCTTTGTTGTTCAAAATACTTGTTTTAAATTGACCCAAGTCCACTCTTTCAACTGACAGGATCTTTCTTTTTCTGATGTGGGAAATGTAGGTGGTATGTATCACCCTAAAGAACACTAGTAACTCAGTAAACATTTTAATAAAAATCTAAATAATTAAATCTTCTTATTTATTGTGCATTTGCTTGTAACTTGACAAAGCATGTGTTCACAAACTGTCTGAAAAGCTTTAGGTTACAGCATAGGGTACAGATATGGCCTTAAGCATGACTTCTCTCATTGAATTGCACAACTGGATGTTGGAATTTTTTTTTTTACTGTTATTGTCTTATATCATATAAAACCACATGTATAATTTGGATTGTTTAGACTGAAAAGAGAAGGTTTTGGGGTGCCCTAATTGTGGCCTGCCAGTACCTGAAGGGAGCCTACAGGACAGGTAGGCTCTCTTTCAAATTGAGAGTAGATTTAGATTAGATATTAGGAAGAAATTCTTTACTGCAAGGGGATGATACACTGGCACAGGTTGCCAAGAGAAGTTGTGGATGACCCACCCCCAGAAGTGTTCAAGGTCAAGCTGAATGGGACTCTGAGCTACCTGGTCCAGTGGAAGCTGTCCCTGCCCACAGCAGAGGAATTGGAACTAGGTGATGTTTAAAGTCCCTTCCAACCCAGGTTATTCTATGATTCTATACTTATAAATAGATACATATGCACACATGCATGTATGTCTTTGTGTTTATATTTTAAAACATCTAGAATTGTTGTTAAATGTTAAGACCTAGATTCTTCTGGATGGATTTTAGCCACTGGATGCCTGGTTGCTGGGAGGCTTGTTATGTACATGGATTGAGTTTTGGTCTAAGTCTTACTACATATCATCAAAATTTAGATGCCATAAAGAGGTACATATTTCAGCTGACAGTTGTTGAACTATGATGCTTCTTTGTCTATTGCCTGATTAAGGGCTAAGTGATAGTATCAAGGAGGGCTAGAAAGAATGTGGTGAAACAGATATGGCCATTCCAGAGAGGCAGTCTCCTCTTCAGTGGACATTGCCCCTATATGTCTGTACCTTCCCAGATACATTTATTCAAACTGTAAATGTGGCAGTGTCATCCCCTGTTGATATGCCAATGCTGGGGTACAACAATATCACCTCTCTGCTGCCAGTAGAACCTGCATGTTGTTACTCTAAAATTCTTGATTCCTCTTCTAAGCATCTACTCTAATGGAAAAAACCAGATTGTGATGTTTGGATGCAGTGTCTATGCCTTAAGAACACAGTCTTTAATGGCTTCCCATGAACTTTTGTTTTGATTTACTGTTTGCAGCAATTATAACTGTCCTGTGTGGATGTATAAACAGTGAGCTAGATTCCTATTCAAGGCCCCACAGAGGGAAAGTGGCCTTTTCAATTTGTGTGTTGGCACGCTTTGAGTGGGGACAGATAGCAATGACAACAAATTATCTTTATCAAATTATCTTTATCAAATGTTTATCAATGCCTGAGGAGGCAGAGGAGAAATCAGAGAATCACAGAATCATAGTACATCCTAAGTCAGAAGGAACTGAAGAGTTCACCAAATCCTGATTCCAGACAGGACAACCTATAATTTAAACCGTATACCTAAGAGCATTGTCCAAATCATTCTGGCTTTGGTTCATGACAACTCTTCTGAGTTTGTTCCACTGCTTTACAATCCTCTCAGTGAAGAACTTTTCCCCAGGATCTGAACTTTCCCTGACACAGCTTTGAGCCACCATACTGCATCTTACCATCAGAAATCAAAGTTCAATACCTTCTTCACCACTTCTCAGGAGGACGTGGTAGACAGTCTCCTCTTCCCTGAGCTGAACAAAACTAGCATCTTCAGCTGCTTCTCTTAATTCAGGGCATCTAGTTCTTTCACCTACTTTATTAACCTCCTTTGAACACATTTTAATATTTTTATATACTTTCTATGTTGTGAATCTGCAAACTGCACACAACACTGTAGGGCAGGCTACACCAGTGTTGAGTCTAACAGGACAATTGCTGTTTTTGTCCACTGGTTTAATGAGTTTCATGATATGGTTAGCACTCGAGATTTCAGGCCCCAGTGTTGACTCATATTGAGTTTACCATCAACCAAAATCTCAAGATCACTTTCTGCATGGTTGCATGCCAGTCTCTGTGCCCCAATCTATATGTTCACACAGGATTACACCATCCCAGATGCAGAATCTAGCATTTGCCCTTTTAGATTTCATGCAGCCTGTGACAACCATTAATATGTGTCTGTAAGATCTCTGTAACCTTGAGGGAATTGATAGCTCCTCCTAATTTAGTGTTTTTGGGAAACCTACTTAGTGTATGCACCACTCCTTTTTCCAGGTCATTGATGAAAACAGTTGGAGAACTGGCCCTAAAACTGAGCCCTGGCAAACCCTACTAGTGACTTCCCACCACCCTGCAGTTACTCAATTTAATACAACTCTTTGAGCCTGACCGTTCTGCCAGTTGTTCACCCCTTGGATTATGTATATGTATGTTGGACATTTTGTCTAGAGGATAATGTGATAGACAGTATCAAAAGCTTGTATAAAAATCCCTCAGACAACTCTCCCCACCCATACAACCCTGCCCATTTTCCTTTTTCCCTTTGTCCACGGGAAAGAAAGGTCATATAGTAAGGAGGTTGCAGTGTACTGCTGTGTCATGTCTCTGCTTCAAGGGACCATATGACTCAATATACTCTGTTACTGCACAGTGCACATAGAAATACATGCATACACAGGAACCATCCTGATTCCAGCTGGCATGCCAGTCTTCTTTTGTTAGAATGTTGTAGAGACTGAGTACACGTTGCTGAGCTCAAGCATTTTACACTTGAGAATTACAGGGGTTTCAGTGGCTAATGGCTTAAAGAGCAAGAGGCAATAATCAGACCCAATTAATGATTGAAGATCAGTACAAGTACACACTGGAGTTGTGTCAAAATAACTAGAATGCTTATGTGGGTGTGAAAATACAACCTCTGAAAACACTGAGAGTCAGATCTTCCCACAATTATACCAAGAGAAATGTTCTGAAAATGTTCTTTTGTCATGTTTGTAAGTACAGCATACTTGTGTATTAGTGCTTTGGGTTTGTGTGGCAAGGTTCTGGCAGCAGGGAGACTGCTGTGGGAGTGGCTTCTGTGGGAAACTGCTAGAAGCTTTTTAAGCTATGTCTGATAGAGCCAATGCCGGATGATTCCAAGATGAACCTTTCACCATCCAAGGCTGAGCTAATCAGCAATGTGGTAGTGCCTGTGGCATAATGTATTTAAGAAGAGTGAAAAACCACCATGTAACATCAGCAAGTGGAGTAGGTGAAAAATCTCTGGGTGAAACAGCCTTGGAGACACCAAGGTTAGTGAAGAAGGAGTTGATGCAGACACCAGAGAAGAGATTCTTTTGGCGTCCGTGGAAAGACCATAGTAGGAAGTCTGTCCCCCTGAAGCCCATCATAGAGGATCTCATGCTGGAGCAGAGGATACCTGAAGGAGGCTGTGATCCTGTAGGATGCAGGCTTGCTGGGGGGTATGAAGTAAACTCTGAACAAGGCAGATTTTCAGCAGCAGAACTGTGTGTCTGTGTGAGTGTTTACTAAGACTGTAACTTAGAAGAAGATATCAAACAGTAAAAGGGACATATAGGATACTCAGAAGAGAAGTTGGTTTGCAGTTTGTCCATGGTCTTTGTCTTACAATGATGGGAATTTTGGAAGGCCTGTGGCCCAGGGTCCTGGGCATGTACTTTGCAGGTTGGTCACCGCTGGGCTCTTTGGATCATAATGGAAAGGCAGGAATCCTGGGTGTCAAAGATGGAAAGGCAGTAGGAAAAAGAGTTGTCTGAATCCAAACTTCAGTGAAATTGTCTTCTTGCCCTTGCTTAAAGATACTATGCCAAGGGAAAACACTGAATATGAAAAAAAACTAAGCAGAATGTTTAAATTGTTGTCATTCTGACTAATATCTCTTTTATGAAATATTCACATCTCTACATGCACATCTCTGTATCCCCCAGCTGAGTGTTCTGTGAGATAGTGCTGTTACTCAGATTAAAGAAAGGTCATGAGTCTTTAAGGTCATTAAGTCTTGACTCCATAGGTCAATGTATTTATCCTTGTTTTCTTTTCATGAGATGAAAACTCATGAAAACACGTCTTCTTGTTTTCTTTTCTTTATGTATTTTGGAGGGCAGTAGGATTTCACTTACAATGTTTCTAAGTTTAAAAGTCTTTCTGTAGATTATATGTATCGATATCACTTACTAGACAAGAAAAACACTTTATCTCTTTAATAATAAAATGGTTCATAATCTTGTAGTACTTACATTGTACAGAGGGACTGAAACGGTTAAATACTTCCTGAAGAAGAAGAAGAAGTAATATTTGCACTCCAGGAAGGTCTTCCTGACCTATCTTATTCTACACTGATGAGATTGTCTGGTGAAGAGAAGCAAACATTACCAGGCCTTTTTTTTTTTTTCATGCATATTGAATGTATACATGATATTTAAGTACTGCAGTGCACAGAGCTTAATTTGCACAGGGGACTGTCTACATGAAAAGAACATGAGGAATGTGTACCTAGAGTGTCATAAACAATTTGTCTATGAAGGGGTAATTTTTTGTTTTTGTCTCAATTTTTGCGGTGGTATAATATGCTGACAGAAATATTAGAATTTTATGTGAACTTAAAATATATTTTACATTGACTTGGCAGTTGTGATTGATCTTAAGTAGTTTTATCTCATTAACAAACATTAGAGGCCAAACATAAAGATTTTTTTCTTCCTTTTCATGTTAGGCTACTTTGCTTTTCTCTCAACGTATTCACCCTTTAGAAATGTTTATGGGCTTTTAAAAGGTGTCTGCAAAAAAAAAAATAAATTTTAATAAACAAGTTCTGACTTAGTAACTAATGGTTTCAATTTTGGTTCCTTTGTGGCTTAAAAACAAGTGTTTATTTAGAAAATGCCTTCCAGAAGGATACATTTTGGGATTTATTTTATGTCACAGATTAAATTATTTCTTGTTTATTCCCTTCACTTAAAATGCATAATTAATATTTCACAGTATATAACTAGTAGTTATATTTGATTCTTAATTTTAAAAGTAATTTCAAATTATCTTAGTGAGACTTAGCCTTAGTGCTTCATGAGCACAACCTATAAATCAGGTTAAATGTTTGAGTCAGGGAGCTTTAAAGCTGCTTTCAAATCCTGAACATTGGCAAAAATTACATTTTATCTAGGGCAGCAGTATCTTGTCACCCACTGATAATTATAAACACAAATGCAACAGCTTTAAACAACTGGAATATCTGGAATTTTTATGGACATCTCCATATTAATTACTGGAGATTTAAGATTGCCAAGGTCTTACTTTTTTTTTTTTTTTTCCCTAGAAAGAACAGTACACTTTTTACTTTTGCAAACAGAAAGCATTTTGCAGTCATTTTCCACACATCGCCACAAAAGCTGATTATTTTTTCCTAAGAGTAAAATCTGGCACTTGCCTTTGGTGGATTGTAACTGAGGTTTTTAGGTCCCTTCTCCAGTTTTTCAACATAATTTTGAATTCTACTACCATCCTCTAATGTACTTGCTGGCTGAAAGCAACTCTTTAGCCTGAGGTCCTTCTTTAAACTTGTAAAAGTATTGCCTATTCTCCTTCAGGTCATTAACAGAAATACTATTAGAGACCATCTTATACCCTTTGTGCTCAAACAAAAACATGCGAAGAAAGATTCATCCCACCAAATCCTCCTCTTGTACAAAATAGATATTGAGATGACAAAGCATATACTCTTCTGTACATGCAGTAACCCTGAGTCATCTAATATCCATGTCTGTATCTATGTTATTAAGCTAAGCTCTCTAGGACCAGGACATGATTATCATGCAAACTCTGTCTATAAGATACAAGTTCTTTTTATCCACACTGACTAGTAGCATTAAAGATACCATGTAAATGCAATTTAGAAATTAGTGTGAGCCATGGACCACTCCCAACAGGCAGATTGTGGGATGCAATGAGTGGAATGTAGCTAACTTTTTGGTGGGCAAATTTTCTCTGTGTGTGTTGCTAGTTATGCCATGTCATTTGCCCATGGGGTTAGAGTGAGAGCTCTGCTCTGCTTTTAGCCTTTCTACTTCCTAGCTGTTTTCAAAGAGGAAGTTCTTGGTTCCAGATGGGACTGGAAATAGATGCTTGGAGAGACTAAACACTAAAAATTTTGTTTTCTGTCAGGTTGGAGTCATAAGAAAATGCAAAAGCAACTGGTGTGAGAGCTTAATCTGACATAAAGCTGTTGATATCCTTCCTTTGTAAGTAATACAGAAGCTTTCATTCATATTAGATCAGTCACTCAGTTGAATGAAAACTATAGCTATGAATTCATATGTTTTGAGGCATTTTTTCCACCTGAAATAGGACTATCATCCCAAAACTGTCACATGTGACACCACCTTCTGCATGAAACTGGAAATAACAGCTTCATATCTGGAGTATGTAGTGTGCAGTCTTTGAAAAGGATAATTACTGTGCCTGAGTGGGGACAGGCTTTTAAAGTAAAAGAACCTATATACTATTGGCTTCAATGGCACTGCGTGGTATCAGTTCATACTGGCTGAGCATCCTAAAGCTTTAAATCATAAATGTAAACACATTTCTGCTATATTATAGAATGAGATTAGAGATACACCTAGCATACCATAGAGTCTGTCATCAGGTCATGGGGATTATTTGAGGACATGATTCCTCCTGGAGTAGAGCTGGAAGACAGTATTAGGCAGAGTTCAGAGGTTTGCCTTTTAGGAGGGGTTTTCAGGATCAAGTCTTGTTTAAAACATGTTATATCTTTAAGAGAAGTAACTGGTATACTGCAAAACAGAATTAATAGGAAACTAATAATTCATCAGCGTGGGTGATTTAAAGTCAAACTCTGTACAGCACCATACATTGTGTTTTGGTATAGATGCACATCCAAAAAAATCTGATTTCCAAAGCTACTAAAAAAAACACCAAACCAAACCAAAAAAACGACAAACAAACAAAAAAAAATGTGCTCTAGATTTATTTGAACCTCAGATTTCCTGTCCTTCTTGATATTTGTCAATTTTCAAAAAAGAACCAAAACTTTAGTAGGATTCAGGTGTTTGGTTTCATAAGTACCCAAAAAGTCCCTGCCAATCTCAATAGTAGTATTGCCCAGTCCTAATATACATGCCTGTAGTGGGCATGTCAAGGTACTCTGCAGGAAAATGAACTTAAATTCAGGAAGGGAACTTCACCTGTTTCCCTTGTCTTGGGTGAATGACAACAATTTTGAAAGTTTACTGAGAGGAATACATCTGTCTTTTCTGCTTGTTCCAGCTTTCTTTTGAAAAAGAGTTTATACAGAAACACAAACTCACGTTGTCCTCTGAGGAAAGAGAATGGATGCAAGCTAGCATGGACCATAGCTCAAATCTGCTTGGAAACACCCATGTAGATTTTTCCTCAGGCAGTTGTATGCTCTGAATGCTCCTTGTGGGTATTTGTCTGTCTTCTGTGTCTGTTTGTCTTTGCGTTGTCTAGATAACCGAAATACCTAGTTTGAGGTTTTAGGTCATTATTTCCATTACCCTTCCATCTGAATGTGTTTACTAACCACTAAGAGACATCTCTTTTCTCCTTTTCTGTTGGGGTTCTTTTGCCAGTTAACTTTGGTAAGCATCTGAGCCCCACACAATTTCTCACTCACCTCCCTCTTGAGTAGGATGGGGAAGGCAATCAGAAGGGTAACAGTGAGAAAACTCATCAGTTGAGACAAAGGCAGTTTAACACGTAAAAATAAAACTGCACACACAAGCAAAACAGAGCAAGGAAATCATTCACCACTTCACATGTGCAGGCAGGTGTTCAGCCATCCCCAGGAAATCAGGACTCCATCACACATAACAGTGACTTGGGAAGACAAATGCCATCACTCTGAATGTCTTTCTCCTTCTCCCAGCTTTATATGCTGAGCATATAGCCCTATGGTATGGGTTATCCCTTGTGTCAGCTGTGGTCATCTGCTTCAGCTGAGTCCTTTTTCTGCTTTTTGTGCACCTCCAGCCCCTTTGCTGGATGGGTAGGAGGCAGGAATGGTCTTGGCTTTGTGTAAGCTCTTAGCAGTAATGAAAACATTGCTGTATTACCAACACTGTTTTCATCACAAATCCAAAACACAGCACCATAAAAACTCCCATGAAGAAGCTTAATTCTATATAATCCAAAACTAATATAGGTTGGTATAGTTAACACCTCTATGGCAAGAACAGTTTTCTGATGTCAAGTCATAGGAAGGTCTTTTCCTTAGCATTTTTTTTACGTGGACCTTGCAAAGAGCGTTTGTGTTCTGGTTTGGTGGACTTCAGCATTAATCTAATCTTGCTCATAATTAACCTAAAATTACCATGTATTATAACTTGTAACAACTTCTCATCAACACTCCCAGTTTACCATGATCATTTGAAAGAATTTTTTCTGTGACTATCAGATTTATTTTCTATTAATATCAAGTTGTTTCTTCACACAGAGAAGATTTTGGAAGCTATTATAATCTGGCAAGGCGTAGAGACATAGTTTCTCATTAGCCTTCTAATAACTACTTTTTCAAGTAGAAGCTAGGCTTCTCTACTAGTAGAAACTAATTTTAAGGGATACATAGCATAGTGTTTTCTATAGAGTCTTCATATTGGCATGAGTTTCACTTTTAATTACTGAAAAAACAGGTTTCACTGCTCTTAAAATTCCTTAGCGTTTTTTTTTCTTAAATATCTTAAATCATTCAGGATAATACTCTACTACAAGTAAATAATTTATAATTCCAAAGTCACATCTTCTAATTTTACTTTAAAAGATGCATTAAGTACAAGATATTTGTTTGCTAAAACAAGTTTCATCTACATGAGTGCAAGAAACCCCTGTTAACTATGTACTCTTGGGAATAACATTCTTCTCCAGGCAGATCTACAGAGCAATTCAGCAAAAACTGAAAATGTTGTTTGCAGACTCTGTCTTACATAGTTTCAGGTAATGACTCCTTTCATAATTTTTAGATCATCCCCTGACTTATTAATCATATATTCAGAAATGAACTCACACATATTCACAGAAGTCAAATGGAACTAAACAGTGCCAGAGGAATACACTCTCCCCAGTTACTACAAATAATATTCTCTAAAGCAAAACAATTAAAATCCGTAGGTCTTACACTTGTTCAGTCCAATCTGTAATGTACTTCCTTTGATGGAACAGATGTCCTTGTGAATACAACATGGGTGCAATAAAGTGAGTGCTGTGTGCTGGAATGAGCTCACTCAGGCAATTTGCAATGGATAGAAATAGTCCCTTAACAGTAGGACAGGATTTTTAATTTTGTTTCCAAGTGCTAATTCCAGATTCTCTAAGGAGTCCTACAGAGTACCTCCTAAAGATGAACCCACAGACTAAAATTCATAACTCTACTTTCTGCTAAAAATGAAAGACTCAATAAAAACACGGCCTATACAGTTTTCCAGCTAACCCATTTCTCTAATACTGGTGCTGAAACCTCTTTTCTTCCTCTGGTCCATATAAGTTAACAGCTACTTACCTGTTTCTCGTGGTTTTGCTTGTCATCTACTTGATTAACATAATTTCATTTTACTTGGAACAGTGGCCTTTTTTTTTTTTTTTTTTTTCTTTTCATATCTGATTAACACCAAGGCACTCCTGAATCTGCAAGCTTGCCTCTCTGCTTCCCTCCATGTTTACTGTCCCAATAGAAGACATTTATTCTTCCCACAAATACTTTCATGCTAAAGAAGTTTTTGATAACAAAATAGGCAAGTAATGGCCAAAAGTAACTGAGAGGTCCTATTATCACAGAGCTCAGACCTTTTGAGGAGAGGGAGAGAGAGAGGGAGAGGAAGAGGAGAGAGAGGGGAGAGAAGAGAAGAGGAGAGGAGAGGAGAGGAGAGGAGAGGAGGCTTGTTCTTGAGAGTCAGAATATCTCGTGGTGATTTTTTGCTTACTTAACTTAATCAGAATGCCTGGAGGCAAACACGGTCTGCTAGGGTTCTAAGTTAAACAGCAGAAACCTTCACTGTCTGTCAGTATTCTCTCCTCAGTAGGGGATCCTGGTTTTACAGGCCTGGAGGGTAAGTTCCAGCACTTGAAAAATTGTTCAGTAGAATCTCAGGAGGCAATAAGTTAATGACCAAAAGTCTTAATGGCCTACAACAATTGATGAGTGTAAATCTGAGCCTTATCCGAGAGAAACTGATGAAAAGGTACTGTGCGAAGGTAGAGATACCATCCATTAGGCATTGTACTATGTTTAAACTTGGAAGCAAGGTTATAAAATCACAGTGTTTCTCAGATGCAGCCAAGAATAAGCAATATTTATAGACTGCTTGGGTAGCTTTAGATCAGACAATGCTGAAGTGTGTCTTTCAAATGGTTGCTGGAGATGAGTTTATCCCAGTGGAAGTTTCAGACCAGCAATTTTAATAATTTTTGTGGGTTCCAGCTGAAAGATGGTGATGAGTCTATGAGCTATAATGCCTACAGATGTTAGCTGAAATTTATTACTTTACTGTCAACAGAAAATAAAAAAGGACAGAGAATGTAAAATTTGCTAGTATGTCTCTTTTGCTAAAACCATTGTTAAAGAGTTAACTCATGTTGTTGTAGCTTGCATGACTCAGCAGGTCCAACTTCATCTACTTGTTCCCTTTGCAAATTATGTTTAGTCAAATATTTAAATCTTCTTATTTTAACTCTAGATTGTAAAACAGGACTGTGCTTTCAGCAACATTCCAAACTATCATTGGTTTAGCTCTACCAGCTCTTTGCATAGCAGTACTGTTTATCAGGGAAACGTGTTATGACAGTGTTTGAGACGCCATTGTAGGCAGAACCTTTTTCTTCCTTTTCTGTGAAAAAGTTGAGGTGGACTGAACATGTTACTGTTGTTGTACTGGTTGGTGTCCTTTTTTTTGTTAAAAACACCAATATGAAGGTATACAAAACAGAGAGGGAAAAAAAGTAAAGACAGAAAATTATTTCTGTCTTCCTGGTGTTGAATGATACTTTCAGCTTTTCTCCAGCAGATTTACAATCTTATATCCTGTTCTTTGCCATGTTGGCAAGATCAAACTGTGAATGAGGCTGTTAAAGACATTGTTTTCAGCTGCCTCTCTGGTCACAAGCTCACAGCAGTGCTGGAAACTAAACAGGTAGGGATGTCTAAACCAGGTAACTGTTGAAAAAGGAGAAATATCAAAGGAATGTAAAAGAAAGGCATTTCACTGAATTTAGTTATCACTTGTAGATACATAAAGTTATCTAGATCGTTTTCTTCTTTGACTTGCCTATTTTTTTAATTTGTTTGTGGCTTTTTTTTGTTTTGTTTTGTTTTATTTTCTTTCTGTTTATTTGTTTGTTTTTGTTGTTGTTAGTTTATGTCTAAGAATTAGAACACTGACCTAATGCTGACACAATGAATCTGAAGAGATAGCATTCACAGTTGCCATGATAAAAATGATTCTTTCAGGCCAATTGTCCTCTGGCATAGTTATAAATGAAGGTCTCCAGCAAAGTATATTAAGGAAATATTCCAATTCTGGTTTGTTTTCCCTAGAATTATTTTGTTAGTTTCATTTTAAACAGCACTTTACACAGGACTGAGGGGATTTGGTAAGCTTTGGAACCATTTATCTCATTTTTAAAATGTGATTAAACACGGTTGTTGGAAAAAATGCAAAAACCTTCTCTTTGGACTAGTCCAGCAACTCTGTCTGTAATTGCCACTGTCTTTCATAAGTAATTTTCATGGAAGCTTAAACTGACCAGCTTTGCATGTTTATAAATAAAATTTGTTGAGCATGAGTGATCCCAATTAACTTTCATCCATTCTCTTTTTTCCCCAGGTGAATCTATTTGCAAATTCAAATTCCTTCTCTGGAAACATGGTAGCATCCATAGTGCAGAAGAGAATATAGATGATGTTCTGGAAATAGGTACTTAGCACAGCTTCTGGAAAAGGAAATCCCAACACATTGAACTGCTGGAATTCTCTTAATGTGCATCTAAGCAGAGGAAGAAAGGATAACCAGTAGGTATATTTTTAAATTTTTCCCAAAATTATGAAGAACGGGTAGAATAAAAGAACTGTTGTTTGTGACATCCATTAATAACAATGGATAATTGTTATTGGAATTCAGGGACACTTTTTGAAACAATAAGTCTTGGCTAAATAAAAGGAAGGTCATGTTACATAAAAGCATACAGTAGAATCAGGCTTGCTTATTTTTGTTATGTCTTAGATAGTAAATAGCCCAGGGTATCTTTTTTTTTTGCCTCTCTTCCTTGTATAAAGAATTTGCAAGTCTAGGCAAGTTTACTTGGCAGCAAGTGTTCAGTCATGCTTGTAATGATAGTTCTAATCACAATTCATGAGGTATCATGCATTCAGGTAGGATTCAAGCAACAAGGAAATATGCTGAAAATAAAGTAAAAATAAAAAAGCAAAAGTAAATTAAATGGACTCTGCATGATAAAGGTTGAAGAAATGAATAGGCTTGGGGTCATTTCCCTTCTATTCAGAGCAGAGGACATCACATGTAGCTCTGAGAGGAAATCCATCTGGGGGGAATGAAGGAATAGAAACACTTGAAGCAGAGACCTTTAATGACATGTATCAGATTTTTCTATATTCTGACTGTCTGTTAATGTCAACTTTGCTTCCTCCTCCTGGCCCTAGAAACCTTTTTAGGTATTAATAAGCAAGGAGTTAACAATGGTTGTGGAGACTGCACTGCTTGTGTACTGCACTTCTTTCACCTTTCTGTCTGGTGTTTTTTCAGATTATGAACTATTTGAAGTAAGGAGAGTGTGCTGTGTTGAGTGTTTGGTAGGGTATGCTCTCACTCCTGTCTGATCTATGGGTAAGAAGTATAATGGATTATTAAAAATGCATGTAAGACTTCTCAAATCATTCCTAAAAATCATACAATTTGAAAGCCTTCCATAGATTGGTCACTGAACATCAGAAAGGTAAGGAAAATCCATGAGTTACCAAATGCACAAGTACACATGCTCTTGAGAAAGATATGAACAACTTCCCTCTCAGTGAGACATTTAATTTCATATTCTGTGCTGGAGCTATTTCTATTTCCTTTTACTAGTACTGTAGCAAGGTACTGATGGAAAGCTTGAAAGTCACATAAACACAGAGGTGGAGAAACAATTTAATGTCTGCAGAATCTTCCTTCTATTCCTCATTCTGTCATGCTGACAGGAGAAATTATATTTTAGTTCTAGTCTTGATGAGTATCCCCTGTGCTTGGTCCATTGCTTTTCCTGTTGGAGATCCTTTAGGTTTTTAAATAGTGTTCTTATAAGCAAAGAGAATAAATTTTAGGAGCAACTTGAGGAGCACAGTATTTTGAACCTGATAAAAAATCTGGCTTTTCAGTTAACTTTACTGGTACAGTGCTGTTAGAAAGATTTGTGCCTTCTCAAGTTCAATATGTTTAATAATTTTAATTAGGATCTTAAATAATATATCTCACTGGCAGCCAATAAACTGTCATTAATAAATCATAAATAATAAATTATTATATGAAATGACAATTCTTCTAGGATTCGTTTTCTTGCTTCCTAAAAGCGGATGGTCTTGTTATTTTTTTGTTTCATGGTACATGGCATTTCTCCTTTTCTGTTTTTTTTTTTTTCCTCTATAATAAAATCTCTGTATGAAATATTTTTTAAAATGTTTAAGAGATCATGTTCACTAATGCACATGTTTTTCTAAATAACAAGGCAATATACTTCTATACAAAGCTATATTTTGGGTGAATACATTCCTTTTGTGATGCTAGCACTTAGATTTCCAGAAATATATCAAAGTAATATAAAAATAGGATATCTGTACTTACTTGATATAAAATGGAATCTTCTAAGTAGCATGAGTTCTTTCAGGGAGATATTTCCCTAATATCTATAAAACCAGTGACTGAGTAATGTTTTATTGACCATAATAAGGTTACAAGAGTGAAATGTGAAACAATAACCTTATTTCACAACAAACCCCCAAAACCAAACCAACAAAAAAACAAACAAACAAATGGAGTCAGGGATATGCACAGCTATTGAGCTGTTAAAAAATTTCAAAAGCAAACAAAAATTGCAACAGTTTCACTCTCTAATTTGCTTCACCTAAAAGAGTAGAAATAGACAAACTTATGCCTGGTACAATTGTATTAAATTCCAGTGTAGAAACAGAAAGAATGAATTTGGCTATGTATTAACAGAGTCAATCTTGAAAATATTTTCTGAAGGAATAATAAAACCAACTTCAGGCTATATTAGAAGTACAATGTATTCTTTCTAAATCTTGAAACAAAAACATTTCTTGGGTGTTTATCTCTTTCCATCTTTTATCACTAAAATATTTTCAGAGAGAAACCCTTCCCAACACATCACAGCATCAAAATAATTTTCAGAATGTTGCATTTAACTTTATCAGCTTTGGGGTACCGTATAAAGAACATACTTTCCTGTATGTATATAGGGACTAGTACCCATCATTTGAGTAAGCAATGTTGGACCATAGACTAGTGAAGAAGAATTGTAGAAAATTCCATATTTGAAATCAGAGTAAATACAGGTGTAGATAATGTAGGATTATAAGAAATCTTATGTGTAAAGTAAAAAAACCCAACAAAAACCAACCAACCAAGCAAGCAAAACAAAAGAACCCCAAATGAACAAAGAAACCAACCCAGATTACATATTTGATTGGAGGATTTTTCCTGGGACAGGGAAAAAAAAAAA